>JAAALK010000080.1:54258455-54652247 GCA_019279435.1 Zizania palustris
CTCAACCCAAGAAGCCGACACCAAACACCACTAAGCCCAAGAACCCCAAGCCTCAATCACATTCCAAGAAGCCCACCTATCATTGTGAGTACTGTCAGAAAGACGGGCATCTTGCGGAGTTTTGCTTCAAGAGGAAGCGGGTTGAGAGAGCAGAGCGTGCTCGTGGTGGTCAGGAGCAGTTCTACCAGCAGGGTGGTAGACTGCATGTTCCTCGACGCGGGGAGAGGCTGGAGGCCAGGCCGCGTCGTGTAGGTGGTGGTAGAGGAGACGGCTTTCATGCCCGTGCTCCAGATGGTGGTGCTCGTTCCGGTAGAGCTCCAGGCCGTTTTGGCTACGGACCTGGACCTCGTAGCCGAGGTTTTAGGCAGAACCGAGGACCGCGCTTTGAGCCGCGTTATGGTCCAAGCTTTTCTAATGATTTCTGCTTTCCGTCTTTTGAGCAGATGGCTCGACACTGGTTTAGCTCTTTTGCTAAACCCGGTGCCGGACCATTTGCTCCCACTTACAACCACTGATTGTGCAGGATCGGGGACTGGAGGACGTTTGGATCATGGACTCAGGATGCTCTCGCCACATGACGGGACATCGCAGATGGTTCTCCAGTCTCACTCCCCCGAGCTCCAAAGAGTACATCACCTTCGGGAACAGTGGTCAAGGGAAAGTAAGTGGCATTGGCTCAATTCGCATTTCAGACCATTTTTCATTGAAGAACGTTGCTTTGGTTGGAAACTTGAACTTTAATTTGATTTCTGTTTCGCAACTTCTTGAGGATGGTTTGGAGGTGCGTTTTAAGAAGGGCAATTCTTCTGTGTTTGATTCTAGAGGGTCTTTGATTTGCCAGATATTACCTTTCGGTAAAGTTTTTCGGATTGACTTCTCTAGTTCCTTTGGCCCTTCTCGCTGTTTAATTGCTGGATCTTCTTCTGAGCTCTGGAAGTGGCATAGGAGGTTAGGCCATTTGAGTTTTGACCTGCTAGTCAGGTTGAGCTCTATGGACCTCATCCGAGGATTGCCCAAGCTTAAGATGGAGAAGGATCTAGTTTGCCATCCCTGTCGTCACGGGAAAATGGTTGCCGCTTCTCACTCACCTGTGACTCAGGTGATGACTTCGTATCCGGGCGAGCTATTACACATGGACTCTGTCGGTCCAGCTCGGGTACGCTCAGTCGGTGGGAAGTGGTACGCACTTGTGATTGTTGACGACTTTTCTCGATTCTCGTGGGTTTTCTTTTTGGAGTCTAAGGATGAAACTTTTCAATTTGTTCATGACCTGATTTTGAAGCTGAAGAATGAGAACAATGGTCGGATGCGAGCAATTCGCTCCGACAATGGCTCTGAGTTCAAGAACTCTCAGTTCGTCAGCTTTTGTAGTGATCAGGGTCTTGACCATCAGTTTTCGGCTCCTTACACTCCCCCACAGAATGGCGTTGTGGAACGAAAGAACCGCACGCTAGTCGAGATGGCCAGGACGATGCTCGATGAGCACAGGACTCCTAGGCGCTTTTGGGCTGAAGCCATGAACACGGCTTGCTATCTGGCCAACCGCATTTTTCTTAGAGCTTACCTGGGTAAGACCTCATATGAGTTGCGGTTTGGCAGACAGCCCAAGGTGAGCCACTTGCGAGCGTTTGGCTGCAAGTGCTTTGTGCTCAAGAAGGGAGGGCATTTGGACAAGTTTGAGTCTCGTTGCTGGGATGGTGTTTTTCTTGGTTACGCTTTGCATTCTCGAGGCTTCCGT
Organism: Zizania palustris; assembly: GCA_019279435.1. Taxonomy (NCBI): domain Eukaryota; kingdom Viridiplantae; phylum Streptophyta; class Magnoliopsida; order Poales; family Poaceae; genus Zizania; species Zizania palustris. The sequence continues at coordinate 54,260,194 of JAAALK010000080.1, forward strand.
GTTTGGAACCTTGACTCCCAGCAGCTTGTCGAGACTTGCGAGGTTTCTTTTGATGAGTCCTTGCCTTCTTCAACTCCTTCTTTTGAGCTTTCTGGTGATGGTGAGCTCGGAGAGTCCATCTTCGAGGAAGATGAGGATACTCCAGCTACTGATGAGGGTGGGCCTTCTGCACCTCCTGCAGAGCCCACACCTTCTGAGACTTCGACTGAGGACGAGGGCGGACCTCTGATCACTTCTTCCACTTCGATCGAGCCTCCTCAGTCGAGTCCAGAGGTGCCAGCTGCTGACTCCGGTGAGGTGACTTCAGATCACCAGGGATCCCGAGCAGTTCAGCGTGATCACCCCTCAGAGCTTATCATCGGTGATGTGTCTTCAAGAACCTTGCGTTCTTCTGTTGACTCTCTTGCTGTGTTTGCTGAATCTGCTTTTGTTGCATCTTTTGAGCCCAGAGACATTTCTCATGCTCTTTCTGACTCGAACTGGATTAATGCCATGCAAGAAGAGCTTGAGAATTTTGTCCGCAATCGGGTTTGGACACTAGTAGAGCTGCCACCAGGATGCAACCCCATAGGCACCAAGTGGGTGTTCAAGAACAAGCAAGGTGAAGATGGGGTTGTGGTGCGCAACAAAGCTCGACTAGTCGCCCAGGGTTTTTGCCAGAAGGAAGGTATTGATTTTGAAGAAACCTTCGCTCCTGTTGCCCGTCTTGAGTCCATTCGCATTCTTTTAGCTTTTGCCGCTTCGAAGGGTTTTAAGCTTTTTCAAATGGACGTCAAGAGTGCTTTTCTGAACGGGTACATAGAGGAGGAGGTTTATGTTAGGCAGCCCCCCGGTTTCGAAAACCCCAAGTTTCCTCGACATGTTTTTAAATTGCAGAAAGCTTTGTACGGGTTAAAGCAAGCCCCCAGGGCTTGGTATGACCGGTTTAAAGCAGTTTTTGTTGGGGAAGGGCTTTGTGATGGGTTCTGTGGATAAGACTCTCTTCTTGCTCAGAGATGCTTCAGAATTTTTAGTCGCTCAGATTTACGTGGACGATATTATCTTTGGTGGTACTACTAACGATCTTGTGTCCAAGTTTTCTGAGCAGATGCACAGCGAGTTCGAGATGAGCCTCATGGGTGAGCTCAAGTACTTTCTAGGGCTCCAGATCAAGCAGACCAAGGACGGCACCTTCATCCACCAAGGTAAGTACACTCGTGACATGTTGAAAAAATTTGACTTTGGTGGTGAGCTGAAGCCGCAGATGACCCCAATGGGTACATCTGGGGGCCTAGACAAGGACGAGAGCGGCGTCAAGGTCAACGAGAGAGAGTTTCGAGGGATGATCGGTTCGCTGCTGTACTTGACGGCGACGAGGCCAGACATACAGTTCGCCGTGGGACTGTGCGCGCGCTTCCAGTCTTCACCTCGCGCGTCTCATCGGCAGGCTGTCAAGCGCATCTTCAGGTATCTCACTTATGCGCCTGATCTTGGTCTTTATTATTCAGCATCATCATCTCTTGATTTATCTGGTTTTTTCGGACGCTGACTTTGGTGGGTGTCGGTTGGATCGCAAGTCGACTTCCGGTACTTGCCAGTTTCTTGGTTTGTCTCTTGTCTCTTGGTCTTCTCGAAAGCAATCTGGAGTTGCTCTTTCGACCACAGAGGCTGAGTATGTAGCTGCTGCTAGCTGCTGCTCACAGTTGGTTTGGATGATTTCCACTCTGCGAGATTTTGGGTTGTTCTTTCCTACCAGAGTTCCTTTGTTTTGCGACAGCACCAGTGCTATTAGTGTAGGGAAAAACCCATGTCTTCATTCAAAAACCAAACACATTGATGTGCGCTTTCACTTTTTGCGGGATCAATATGAGAAAGGTGTCATTGACCTTGTTCATGTTGATACCCATCATCAGTTGGCTGACATTTTCACCAAACCCCTAGATCAGTCTACTTTTGAGCGTTTACGAGGGGATTTGGGTGTTGTGTATCCTTTCTAGGATATTTTGCGTCAGTTTTTCTTTCTTCTTTACTCTTTTCTTGAGTCTTTTTGTGTGTGTTCATATCATACATATTCACATATCACACTTTTGAGCCTGCTTCTGTTATATGATTGAACTGCTTTACTTATTCTAGCTGGTACATGCTTTTGATTACTTGTCGATGATCATGCTTTGTTTCAGTTCATTTGATATGTCTGATATCTGTCATATGCATGGCTTTTGTGCTTTCAAACTTGAAAAATGATCACCATTGCTTCTGGTAACTAGCATGTGTAGGCTGAGTGTTTTGCTATCTGTTACATGCCTTGTAGCTAGTTCATCACATAGATGCAGATATGCAACTTGGACATCTTTATGCTTTAACATGGAAAATATGCTATAAAAATGATAAAAATCAAAAAATGAAGGAAAATTCCATGCCTTTTTTTATGCTTGAGTTGAAAAGATCCAAGTGGGTTTGCTTTGTCGCATTGCATTGTTCTGGACTGCTTACCATAGCACTTTGGTATGAACTAGGACAGTGTAGTGTATGCCAAGACCAATGTCTTAAGCTTCCGATGGTCCAGTTTTGGCCTAGGCTTGACTTGGTCGGTTAGCATAAGGTTTGACATGCAAATAACCCTTGGCACAAATGAAAAAGGAAAATGAAAAAGCCTGAAAATTAAAAAGACAACAAGTTTGCTGAAGCACTTTGTTTTGGACAATGCTTATCTTGGTAGATATCAGTTAGCTTCTGCATCTCATGTCTTACCTCGCTTGTTAACTGGAAAATGTGGTGATGCCTTTGTTTGCAAAAACTGAAAAATGCGTGCTAATGACTTTCTTTAGATATCATCTGTTGCACTGATCATGCTATGTGTCTTAGACAGTATGTCTTTTGCTATACTTGTTAGATGTTGTAATTGCAGTCAATCATATCTGAGAAGCATGCTTTCTGCACTCCACCTGCACCCCAGTTGCATTCATTGCATATTTTGAGGGGGAGTCAGTGTCGTTTTAGAGTGCTTGATGAGTTCACTTGTCAACAAGGGGGAGAAATTTTGGTATAAGAGTTTAAGGGGGAGTTTTGGCTTTCTCTGGGATTTGTTTTAGGGGGAGTTTTTGTCCCGTTTGTCCTTACTCTTTTGATATCCTCGTTGATGTTTCTGAGACTGCACTCATTTTGAGCTTTTACTTTTGGTTAACCATAATGACCGTTTCATGTTTTTGTTTGGCTTTTGGTCATTAAGGTTAAATTTTACTTTATTTTCTTCTTCTTTGTTTTCTTGTGCTTTGTTTTCGTGTTTCCACAGTTGCTTGTAGGTACTGAAGAGCAGATGAAGTGAAGTGTTGACAATGCACTCATCAAGGGGGAGATTGAGGAGCCATGCTGAATAGCGTGGGCCTCATGGCTCCAGATGTGATGAGTCATTGTCAACGATAGTCAAAGAGGACTGAAAAGAGAGAGAAGACCTGTTGCGTCTGGGCCGCGTGTGACTCAGGTACACGGGCAGCAAGCGACTGTCGGGCAGAGGAGGCCGCGAAGTCGGGCTGGCCCAATCCGGGTACATGGGCTAGGAGCAGCAGAGGATCCACTGGGCTGTTGACCAGGATTGACTCAGGTACACGGGCGGTGAGCGATTGCCGGGCTGAGAGAGCTGCGGAGTCGGGCCGGCCCAATCCGGGTACCTGGTGCAAAGTCGGTGGAGGCTTTGTCAGTTTCGGCGAAAAACTGACGACCGCTGATCTCGCATCGAATTGTCCAGAAGAGAAGCCGTAGTCACTACGAAAGCTTAGCTTCTGGATAAGTCATCTGTAAATAGGAGTTTACTAGTTTGTCCCTAGGCCCACAGTCTGTCAGTCGAGTCTGTAAAAATATCCTAAGGGCAGTTCAGTCTTTTCCATTTATTTTCAGCATCTGTAAAAACCCCAGGGGTATTTCTGCATTTTACCCTCTTATTGGGCTGCCTATAAATAGGCCCCAATCCCTAGGGTTAGTGGGAAACTCTACTTTGGCTGGTTATTCTTGTAGCTACTATGTCATATTTACTGCTTTAAATATTCTCAGTTTCATCCTGTTTATAATCTGGAAAATGCACAGGGCAGCGAAGGCTTTGGTATGTCCTGGCGCATGAATCCCTTTTGGTCTGATTCATTTTTGTGAGGTTTTTTGTGATGATTTCTCTATAGAACTTGAGGTTGATGTTTATACAACTTTTGTTGTGGATGATTTGAATGTTCCATTTTTGAAGTTTGCACTCTGTTTGAATGTTTGCATCTTGATGTTCTTGTGTATCAAAAGTGCAATGGCACAACTGAAGTGAGTATCACAGGAACTGACAGAACAAAAAAAATACAGAGTTGCATTTGGAAGTTTTTCTTGTTGATGCGAATCAATTTGAGTTCTCAAGATTTATCCTGACTTTATCTTCTATCTGGCTGTTTCTCACCAAATCAATGGTCATCACTCTTGTTCATTACTGATGAGATCAAAAGAGTAATGGGACCTTGATTTTCAGAGGACAAAATATTTCTGAATACTGAATCAGATTTTGAATCTGAGTGTATGTTTCAGTTCTCATTCTGAATACTTTTCTTGATATATGCTCTATCATAATCAGTCTAGATTCTCAAAATGCTTTGCTACAAATTATGACTGAAGGATGAGAGCTATATCTATTTCTCTTCAACTGAAACTGGTTTTGTTCTTGATTTCTGAGGTTCAGGAATCTTACATTTAATTATCTGCTGAAATCGATTGTGTCATGAGATTTACTTTGTAATATCATACACATATCAGATGCGGACATAATTCTGTTTGAACCGTGAAACAAATTTGATTCGTCTCTAATTGAAATATATGTTCAAAAAGAAATGCAGTAGGAATATCTCAACTGTTCTGAAATATTCACTGAAAAGTACTGCTGCTCATCTGAAAAGCTGACTGTTCTGGAATCCCTTTTTCAGATAATTGCTGAACTCAGATCAGAGTTGTAACAGTTTACTTTTTCTGTGTTTCTGATGCAAGTTTGTTGAGAATACAAATTTGTTTTCAGTTTCCCACTCTGAATACTCAGTGTTGATTTGCTGATTCAAACATTCACTTCATGGAGTCTTTTGATTCAGAAGTATAGAAGTGTTTTGAATATGCACTGAGTAGTATATGATCTGAAACAATTTGTGTGTCTCTCAGATTGAATTCAGCAAGTATTGTCTCTGATTTATTATTCTGAAATTCAGTCTTGGTCATTATCATTTTGAACATGATTTTTCTTGAGATACAGTTTCAGTTCTGAAGTAGTTGTGAGTCATCAATCCTTGAAAAGTTTATAAAGAGCAAAACCAGTCAAAAGCAAGATTCTGAACAGAGTTTGTCAAAGTCTGCATTGAAATATTTGGAAGCTGAATAATCTGCTACTATTTCTGGCTTCGCTCTGCACAGGCTTCATCAAGTACCTAACAGGAGACAACTTTGAACAGTAACCTCTCAAACTCAGATAAATTGCTGTGATGATTTATTTCTGTGAAGTTTGATCTGTCATGATTTGAATGCTTTATTTAATCTGCCTGTTAGCACTGTGTGGGTGTCTTTTCGATTAGGACACTGGTTGTTTTTAGGCTAGATCTTTTTAGGTCTTGTTGATTGTTTACTTTTCCCTGCTAAGTCTGTCGAGGTGCGTTGGGTACTGGGAGCAGGCCATTAATTCAAAAGAATTTTTTTGGCGCCCATTCACCCCCCCTCTGGTCGCTACTTTCGGTCCTACAAGTGGTATCAGAGCCTGGTTAGGGTTTTTCCATACCTTAACCGGTTCTAAACCCCAGTAGTGATCATGACATCTCCTGGCAAGGTCCCGTCCTTGGAAGCTTATGGCTATAATTATTGGAAGACTCGCATGCGAGCCTATCTCATGAGCCAAAGCTCGGACATCTGGGACATTTGCGTTGACGCTACGTTTGTCATATTGCCAGTTGCTGAGCGTGGTACTCCTGGTATCATCGCTCAGCATGTGAACAATAGCAAAGCTGTGAACATCTTGTTTTCTGGTTTAGGTCCCACTGAATTTGAGCGTGTGAGCCATCTCTCCACTGCGAGAGAGATCTGGGCTACCCTCCAGGCACACCATGAGGGGACAGCTCAGGTCAAGGCTCGGCTCTATCAGACCTACCGGCGTGAGTACGAGAACTTCACACAAAAGTCGGGTGAATCTGTTGAAGCGTTGTTTGGTCGTTTTCAGTCGATCATAAACAAGCTTCGGGACAACAAGGCTGAGGGTGTTCAGTTAGTCTCAGATCACGAACAGGCGCTCAAGGTTCTTCATACCTTGGACCCAAAGATCTGGGAGATCAAGGTATCCTCTATCATTGAGAGCACTTCTTATGATACCTTGACCATTTCTGACTTGTTTAGCAAGCTGAAGGCCACCGAGGTTGATACCCAGTTGAGATCAAATCTCACTGGCTCTGGATCAAAGTCTCTGGCCCTTGCTACACCCTCTGTTGATCCCTCTTCTGTGAGTTGTGTTGGGTTCTCTTTGATGTCTATCACTGAGGATCAGCTTGAGTCGTTGGGAGATGATGATTTGTGTCTTTTTAACAACCGGGTGCGTCGTGTCTATGATAAGAGGATGTTCAAAAGACACGGCACAAAGACCGGATGCTTTGAGTGTGGTGATCCAGGACACTTCATCGCCGACTGCCCCAAGCGCAATGGCCACAAGAAGGGCACAGGTGGTGGCTTCCACGACTCCGGCAAGCACGACAGCTCCTCCTTCAACAAGGGCAAGCCAAAGACCAGATTCTTCAGAAAGGCCCTGAAGGACTACCGGCGAGAGAACAAGAAGCGCGACAAGGCCTTCTTCGCTGAGATGGAGAAGAGCTACTCCAAGCGGTCCACATCTTCTTCCTCTTCATCGAGCTCAAGCGATGAGGAGATCATCATCAGGAAGGGGAAGGACAAGGACGATCCAGCAGGCCTTTGCTTCATGGCCTTCGGGGACAGACCGAAGAGCCGCTCACACCAGCGCCGAAGATCCCGCAAGAGTTTCTACTCAATGGCTCTTGGGGATAAGAAAGAGAAGAGCTCCTCCGATGACTCCGACGACGACGACAACGAAAAGGTATCATCCTATGAACGCGAAATCGTTGATTTACTTGAAAGCAATCGTCAGGAGTTAAAGTATCGGGAAAAACTGCTTAGAGGGGCTAAGAAGAGGATAGATGAGTTAGAGAGTGAGCTTGCCGTGGCCAACGGCAGAATTGAGAGTCTATCTTCTTCCCCTTGCTTGGGTGATAGCAGTGAGTGCCCAAAGTGTGAGGTGCTTCTGTGTGACCTGTCGACTCTGAAGTCCAGGTACACAGAAAGGGTTGATGAGAGGGACGCTTTGGCCACTGAGCTTGAAAGCGCTCAGCTGGAGCTGAAAGATGCTCAAGCCACTGTCATCGTACCCTGTGCTGATTGCCCATCTCATCTTGCTAGTTTAGCTGAGCTGAAAGCCAAGGGCGATGAGCATCTAGGTGATTTGGAGAGGATGAGAGCTGAGCTAGCGCAGACTAGGCTAGAGCTTGAGACATTGTCAGTTCCACCCACTGTCTGTGAGAACTGTCTGTCTCTTAGAATGGAGTTGATTAAGCTGAAAGCCGAGAAGTCTGTCCAGATAGATAGCGAGTGTGAGACCTGCTTGTCTCAGGTGGAGGTTCTAGCTGCCTTGAGAGAGGAGCTAGCTGATTCTCAGAATGAGAACTTTTACCTCCGTTCTATCCTGAGTTGGATCAGTGCCAGAGAGCCTCAGCTCGGCATGATGATCCAGCAGTTCAAGAGGCAGGATGGGTTTGGGGTGGGTTACACCTATACCAAGGCTGACTTTGAGAGTGCCATTAGCCGGGCAGTGGAGTGGAGTAAAATGACTCCTGAGCAGAGATATCCCAAGACCCATTCCACTGAGTCTTCCCAGGCTTGTCAGCCCAAGGATGGAGTGATCCATGAACCACCCAAAGCTCCACCCAAGAAACCCATCTGGGTTCCAAAGCCCAAACTCCTCCACACTTCTCTTGACTCTCTTCCTGGACCCTCTCAACCCAAGAAGCCGACACCAAACACCACTAAGCCCAAGAACCCCAAGCCTCAATCACATTCCAAGAAGCCCACCTATCATTGTCAGTACTGTCAGAGAGACGGGCATCTTGCGGAGTTTTGCTTCAGGAGGAAGCGGGTTGAGAGAGCAGAGCGTGCTCGTGGTGGTCAGGAGCAGTTCTACCAGCAGGGTGGTAGACTGCATGTTCCTCGACGCGGGGAGAGGCTGGAGGCCAGGCCGCGTCGTGTAGGTGGTGGTAGAGGAGACGGCTTTCATGCCCGTGCTCCAGATGGTGGTGCTCGTTCCGGTAGAGCTCCAGGCCGTTTTGGCTACGGACCTGGACCTCGTAGCCAAGGTTTTAGGCAGAACCGAGGACCGCGCTTTGAGCCGCGTTATGGTCCAAGCTTTTCTAATGATTTCTGCTTTCCGTCTTTTGAGCAGATGGCTCGACACTGGTTTAGCTCTTTTGCTAAACCCGGTACCGGACCATTTGCTCCCACTTACAACCACTGATTGTGCAGGATCGGGGACTGGAGGACGTTTGGATCATGGACTCAGGATGCTCTCGCCACATGACGGGACATCGCAGATGGTTCTCCAGTCTCACTCCCCCGAGCTCCAAAGAGTACATCACCTTCGGGAACAGTGGTCAAGGGAAAGTAAGTGGCATTGGCTCAATTCGCATTTCAGACCATTTTTCATTGAAGAACGTTGCTTTGGTTGGAAACTTGAACTTTAATTTGATTTCTGTTTCGCAACTTCTTGAGGATGGTTTGGAGGTGCGTTTTAAGAAGGGCAATTCTTCTGTGTTTGATTCTAGAGGGTCTTTGATTTGCCAGATATTACCTTTCGGTAAAGTTTTTCGGATTGACTTCTCTAGTTCCTTTGGCCCTTCTCGCTGTTTAATTGCTGGATCTTCTTCTGAGCTCTGGAAGTGGCATAGGAGGTTAGGCCATTTGAGTTTTGACCTGCTAGTCAGGTTGAGCTCTATGGACCTCATCCGAGGATTGCCCAAGCTTAAGATGGAGAAGGATCTAGTTTGCCATCCCTGTCGTCACGGGAAAATGGTTGCCGCTTCTCACTCACCTGTGACTCAGGTGATGACTTCGTATCCGGGCGAGCTATTACACATGGACACTGTCGGTCCAGCTCGGGTACGCTCAGTCGGAGGGAAGTGGTACGTACTTGTGATTGTTGACGACTTTTCTCGATTCTCGTGGGTTTTCTTTTTGGAGTCTAAGGATGAAACTTTTCAATTTGTTCATGACCTGATTTTGAAGCTGAAGAATGAGAACAATGGTCGGATGCGAGCAATTCGCTCCGACAATGGCTCTGAGTTCAAGAACTCTCAGTTCGTCAGCTTTTGTAGTGATCAGGGTCTTGACCATCAGTTTTCTGCTCCTTACACTCCCCCACAGAATGGCGTTGTGGAACGAAAGAACCGCACGCTAGTCGAGATGGCCAGGACGATGCTCGATGAGCACAGGACTCCTAGGCGCTTTTGGGCTGAAGCCATGAACACGGCTTGCTATCTGGCCAACCGCATTTTTCTTAGAGCTTACCTGGGTAAGACCTCATATGAGTTGCGGTTTGGCAGACAGCCCAAGGTGAGCCACTTGCGAGCGTTTGGCTGCAAGTGCTTTGTGCTCAAGAAGGGAGGGCATTTGGACAAGTTTGAGTCTCGTTGCTGGGATGGTGTTTTTCTTGGTTACGCTTTGCATTCTCGAGGCTTCCGTGTTTGGAACCTCGACTCCCAGCAGCTTGTCGAGACTTGCGAGGTTTCTTTTGATGAGTCCTTGCCTTTTTCAACTCCTTCTTTTGAGCTTTCTGGTGATGGTGAGCTCGGAGAGTCCATCTTCGAGGAAGATGAGGATACTCCAGCTACTGATGAGGGTGGGCCTTCTGCACCTCCTGCAGAGCCCACACCTTCTGAGACTTCGACTGAGGACGAGGGCGGACCTCTGATCACTTCTTCCACTTCGATCGAGCCCCCTCAGTCGAGTCCAGAGGTGCCAGCTGCTGACTCCGGTGAGGTGACTTCCGATCACCAGGGATCCCGAGCAGTTCAGCGTGATCACCCCTCAGAGCTCATCATCGGTGATTTGTCTACAAGAACTTTGCGTTCGTCTGTTGACTCTCTTGCTGTGTTTGCTGAATCTGCTTTTGTTGCATCTTTTGAGCCCAAAGACATTTCTCATGCTCTTTCTGACTCGAACTGGATTAATGCCATGCAAGAAGAGCTTGAGAATTTTCACCAAACCCCTAGATCAGTCTACTTTTGAGCGTTTACGAGGGGATTTGGGTGTTGTGTATCCTTTCTAGGATATTTTGCGTCAGTTTTCTTTCTTCTTTACTCTTTTCTTGAGTCCTTTTTGTGTGTGTTCATACCATACATATTCACATATCACACTTTTGAGCCTGCTTCTGTTATATGATTGAACTGCTTTACTTATTCTAGCTGGTACATGCTTTTGCTTACTTGTCGATGATCATGCTTTGCTTCAGTTCATTTGATATGTCTGATATCTGTCATATGCATGGCTTTTACACTTTAAACTTGAAAAATGATCACCATTGCTTCTGGTAACTAGCATGTGTAGGCTGAGTGCTTTTGCTATCTGTTACATGCCTTGTAGCTAGTTCATCTCATAGATGCAGATATGCAACTTGGACATCTTTATGCTTTAACATGGAAAATATGCTATAAAAATGATAAAGAATCAAAAATGAATGAAAATTCCATGCCCTTTTATGCTTGAGTTGAAAAGATCCAAGTGGATTTGCTTTGTCGCATTGCATTGTTCTGGACTGCTTACCATAGCACTTTGGTATGAACTAGGACAGTGTAATCTATGCCAAGACCAATGTCTTAAGCTTCCGATGGTCCAGTTCTGGCCTAGGCTTGACTTGGTCGGTTAGCATAAGGTTTGACATGCAAATAACCCTTGGCAAAAATGAAAAAGGAAAATGAAAAAGCCTGAAAATTAAAAAGACAACAAGTTTGCTGAAGCACTTTGTTTTGGACAATGCTTATCTTGGTAGATATCAGTTAGCTTCTGCATCTCATGTTTTACCTTGCTTGTTAACTGGAAAATGTGGTGATGCTTTGTTTGCAAAAACTGAAAAATGCGTGCTAATGACTTTTTTTTAGATATCATCTGTTGCACTGATCATGCCATGTGTCTTAGACAGTATGTCTTTTGCTATACTTGTTAGATGTTGTAATTGCAGTCAATCATATCTGAGAAGCATGCTTTCTACACTCCACCTGCACCCCAGTTGCATTCATTGCATATTTTGAGGGGGAGTTGCATTTCAGGGGGAGTCAGTGTCATTTTTAGAGTGCTTGATGAGTTCACTTGTCAACAAGGGGGAGAAATTTTGGTATAAGAGTTTAAGGGGGAGTTTTGGCTTTCTCTGGGATTTGTTTCAGGGGGAGTTTTTGTCCCGTTTGTCCTTACTCTTTTGATATCCTTGTTGATGTTTCTGAGACTGCACTCGTTTTTGAGTTTTGACTTTTGGTTAAACATAATGACCGTCTCTTGCTTTTGTTCGGTTTTTTGGTCATTAGGGTTAAACTTTTACTTTATTTTCTTCTTCTTTGTTTTCTTGTGTTTTGTTTTCGTGTTTCCACAGTTGCTTGCAGGTTCTGAAGAGCAGATGAAGTGAAGTGTTGACAATGCACTCATCAAGGGGGAGATTGAGGAGCCATGCTGAATAGCGTGGGCCTCATGGCTCCAGATGTGATGAGTCATTGTCAACGATAGTCAAAGAGGACTGAAAAGAGAGAGAAGACCTGTTGCGTCTGGGCCGCGTGTGACTCAGGTACACGGGCAGCAAGCGACTGTCGGGCAGAGGAGGCCGCGAAGTCGGGCTGGTCCAATCCGGGTACATGGGCTAGGAGCAGCAGAGGATCCACTGGGCTGTTGACCAGGATTGACTCAGGTACACGGGCGGTGAGCGATTGCCGGGCTGAGAGAGCTGCGGAGTCGGGCCGGCCCAATCCGGGTACCTGGTGCAAAGTCGGTGGAGGCTTTGTCAGTTTCGGCGAAAAACTGACGACCGCTGATCTCGCATCGGATTGTCCAGAAGAGAAGCCGTAGTCACTACGAAAGCTTAGCTTCTGGATAAGTCATCTGTAAATAGGAGTTTACTAGTTTGTCCCTAGGCCCACAGTCTGTCAGTCGAGTCTGTAAAAATATCCTAAGGGCAGTTCAGTCTTTTCCATTTATTTTCAGCATCTGTAAAAACCCCAGGGGTATTTCTGCATTTTACCCTCTTATTGGGCTGCCTATAAATAGGCCCCAATCCCTAGGGTTAGGGAAAAACTCTACTTTGGCTGGTTATTCTTGTAGCTACTATGTCATATTTACTGCTTTAAATATTCTCAGTTTCATCCTGTTTATAATCTGGAAAATGCACAGGGCAGCGAAGGTTTTGGTATGTCCTGGCGCATGAATCCTTTTTGGTCTGATTCATTTTTGTGAGGTTTTTTGTGATGATTTCTCTATAGAACTTGAGGTTGATGTTTATACAACTTTTGTTGTGGATGATTTGAATGTTCCATTTTTGAAGTTTGCACTCTGTTTGAATGTTTGCATCTTGATGTTCTTGTGTATCAAAAGTGCAATGGCACAACTGAAGTGAGTATCACAGGAACTGACAGAACAAAAAAAATACAGAGTTGCATTTGGAAGTTTTTCTGGTTGATGCGAATCAATTTGAGTTCTCAAGATTTATCCTGACTTTATCTTCTATCTGGCTGTTTCTCACCAAATCAATGGTCATCACTCTTGTTCATTACTGATGAGATCAAAAGAGTAATGGGACCTTGATTTTCAGAGGACAAAATATTTCTGAATACTGAATCAGATTTTGAATCTGAGTGTATGTTTCAGTTCTCATTCTGAATACTTTTCTTGATATATGCTCTATCATAATCAGTCTAGATTCTCAAAATGCTTTGCTACAAATTATGACTGAAGGATGAGAGCTATATCTATTTCTCTTCAACTGAAACTGGTTTTGTTCTTGATTTCTGAGGTTCAGGAATCTTACATTTAATTATCTGCTGAAATCGATTGTGTCATGAGATTTACTTTGTAATATCATACACATATCAGATGCGGACATAATTCTGTTTGAACCGTGAAACAAATTTGATTCGTCTCTAATTGAAATATATGTTCAAAAAGAAATGCAGTAGGAATATCTCAACTGTTCTGAAATATTCACTGAAAAGTACTGCTGCTCATCTGAAAAGCTGACTGTTCTGGAATCCCTTTTTCAGATAATTGCTGAACTCAGATCAGAGTTGTAACAGTTTACTTTTTCTGTGTTTCTGATGCAAGTTTGTTGAGAATACAAATTTGTTTTCAGTTTCCCACTCTGAATACTCAGTGTTGATTTGCTGATTCAAACATTCACTTCATGGAGTCTTTTGATTCAGAAGTATAGAAGTGTTTTGAATATGCACTGAGTAGTATATGATCTGAAACAATTTGTGTGTCTCTCAGATTGAATTCAGCAAGTATTGTCTCTGATTTATTATTCTGAAATTCAGTCTTGGTCATTATCATTTTGAACATGATTTTTCTTGAGATACAGTTTCAGTTCTGAAGTAGTTGTGAGTCATCAATCCTTGAAAAGTTTATAAAGAGCAAAACCAGTCAAAAGCAAGATTCTGAACAGAGTTTGTCAAAGTCTGCATTGAAATATTTGGAAGCTGAATAATCTGCTACTATTTCTGGCTTCGCTCTGCACAGGCTTCATCAAGTACCTAACAGGAGACAACTTTGAACAGTAACCTCTCAAACTCAGATAAATTGCTGTGATGATTTATTTCTGTGAAGTTTGATCTGTCATGATTTGAATGCTTTATTTAATCTGCCTGTTAGCACTGTGTGGGTGTCTTTTCGATTAGGACACTGGTTGTTTTTAGGCTAGATCTTTTTAGGTCTTGTTGATTTGTTTACTTTTCCCTGCTAAGTCTGTCGAGGTGCGTTGGGTACTGGGAGCAGGCCATTAATTCAAAAGAATTTTTTTTGGCGCCCATTCACCCCCCCTCTGGTCGCTACTTTCGGTCCTACAGGCTCCCAACTAGGGCAAGTTCCCGGAGTCATTCCCGTTGCATGGGGCATCCGATCCTTGACCGTTGGCCATCCTGAAGTCGAGGGGGTTCCAAAAGAGATACACATTTTAAGGGGAAACACAGCTAACTTTATTTCTCAAATTAAAAGTTTAAACTTAGATGTTTACATCCTTATTCTTATTTAATCTTCAGTCATGCCTTATATCCGACATGAGCGGCACTACAATCATAAAAAAATGAAAACAATCAATTGTAAACTAGTGTCTAAAATATCTCGGGGGACGGCTCGATCGTCGGCTCGATGGGGACGGTAGATGCAGGTGCAGTGGAGCTGGAGGGCCCAGTGGAAGAGGCACTGCGCGAGATCCTCTTGGGCCTAGATGAGGGGGTCCTAAGCGCCTTCCACTTGCATGGTGTAAGGGGAGCGACCTCCTCGAGATCCTTCTTCAGCTCCTCGATCTGGCGATGCAACTGAGCGGTGTCGGTGACACCCTGGCGTAGAATCTCGTTCTGACGCTGTAACTCCGCTACCTCGGCGGCCAAGTGGCGCCCCTGTTGGACTTGGCGACGAAGCTCTCCATTTTCGTGGTTCAGATTCTCCGACATGTGGCGGTAGTAGTCGATGGTTTCGTGTTGACTGTCGGCATCGAGTACTGCCTCCGTGTGAAGACCGTCCATCTACTGGAGTAGACGTGTGGTGCGGGCGATGACGGAGTTGCACTGGGAGTAGGTGCTGGGAGTAGGCGGTATCGTGGAGCTGTCCATCGTAGACCATCCAAAGCTCGGAGAGGGCCTAAAGTGCGGCACGCTGGCTTGCCACCACGAAAGTAGGTCCTCCGACCCCGTGAGTGAAGAAAGGTGGGTGCGTGCCGGAGGAACGGATGATGATGTTGACCTCGCAGGACCCCTTGTTCACATTGGGAAAAATCCCGTGGAACGCAGGCTCATGCTCAAACCCGAGGAAACCCACGAGCATGCGGAGCTCGCGAACGAAGCCACCCTCATCGCGAAGAAAACCTCCCATGGTGTGAATCAGCATCTACAAAAAGAGAGAATTTTTGGTAAAAATTCTGGAAGACGAGATAGTAAGCAGTTTGTAAAAATACGGTTAATATAAATCCTAGGGTTATGTCTAATTGGCTTTCTACAGTCAAGTCGGCTCTGATACCATCTTGTAACACCCAGATTTAATAAAACCCAGACTTTATTGAAATTCCATAGAAAATCAATAAAACAAGACGTTCATCACACGAATGCGTACAATACGCCAATCATTCATGGTTCGTAGACCATATTATTACAAAAGTATTAAATCAAAGAGAAACTAATAAAATAAATTTCCTAGATCAACGCCTCCTTCTAGTCTTGCCTTGACTGGGTCGCTACTCCAGACCTTCATCCTCCTCGTAGTAGACAACCTCTAGTGGTGTAAGTCAATGGGGGTGAGTACGATCGTACTCAGCAAGCCACCGAATGCAGGTATAATGTAGAGTAATAACAAGAAAGGCAGTGGCTACTTTTGCGGAAAAGAATGTTTGTAAAGCATTTAATGTAAGCAGATTATTAGTATAGAAAATTAAACATGTGTAATGCATCATCTTCTAACTCGAGGGGTACAGTCAGCCCGCCATCGCTCAACAGTCCTTACATGCCATGAATCACACGATCATTCAACCAATCATAAACTAACTGCGGTGAACATTGCCCAACCCACCCTTGACTGTGGGCACGGTTTTTTGAAAAGATTATACTCTGATCAGAGGTGTACTACTATACCCACAAGGCACGCACTCATGCTCACACATCAAAGTGTAACGAGATGACCCATACCACGGGAACTCGTGCCAAAACCTTCAGCATGGAATGCACCAATTTGATAACACCCTCTTATGGGTTTCATACAGTGCCCCGACGCGCTGGGCCAACACCATACCCTCCTTGAGCCTCATTGGTACAAGTCACCCACAGGTTGCCCCTTTCCCCTCCACTATGGTGCTTCAAGTTGGTACGATCCATACCTCTTGTTAGGACTTACCCATTAGACTTGTGCTTAGTACGGAACTATTTTACAACAGATCTCGCAGACCGGTCCTTATAGTGCCCCGGGTGTGACCAACCAATGCCATAGCTTGCACCCGGAACCCACCATACTCATAACATAGCTAACTCCAACAGAATCCAGAGACGAGAATAATAGGAATAATCATATAGTACAATCCAACTAATCTACGACTCGTTCTTTTATCCTGTAGCGCTTGTGTCGATACATTGGACACTAGCTAATACAATATTTAAAAGTGACAAGGAGTTTAGGCTCAATAAGCATGGCTTAGGTTTACACACAAGGATAGGGATCTATAAATATAATTTTAGGGCTTGAGATTAGACTAATGCAATTATTAAATTCCTATGAGTTATAGCAGTAATTATGAAAAACTAGGCTCAAATATGATCAACCTAGGGTTTGTGACTTGCCTTGATCCGTGATTGGTGAAGGTGGAACCTCGGGGTAAAACTCCGGATACTCGACGGCGTCGTAGTCTTCTCGACACGGAAAATAAATACGACATTCAATAAACAATCCAGACATCACTAAATATAAGCATACGAATTTGTTGTTTTTAAACAAAGGAAATAAAGCCTTAAATATTCTGAAATTATTGCCTAAATATGTAGGATTAATTTTTATGGGTTTTTCTGAATTATATATTGAAATATGTATTTATCCTAAAGGGGTTTTTACTTTATTATTTAATAAGAATAAATTGTGCAAAATAAACGTACTATTTTTATTGCATGGTGAAATTTGGAGTTAATTTGAGCAAGTTATGAATTTTGGACGTTTAAACTAATTTTTGAATTTTTATTTGAATAGACAAACAGTCTCTAGTCTACGGTGAACCAGGTTCACCGTGAACCCTTGACTGAGTACGTGAGTCAGGCACGTGGCTTCGGTCGGATCAAGATCCAACGGACGGCGTGCGCGTGAGAACTCTAAGTGAAAACCGATGGCCCATAGTGCTCCGTACCGCTTCAGCACGGATCAAGGGCCTAGATTAAATCCCGAGGGGATTTAATATGTGCCGCTCGATCGAGATCGTGCGGCCAGGATGTCGTCCGAGATGGCATGCGATGGAGGGGGTTAATTACCCTGCTCCCCCGACTCCGGCGACACGACAACGAGCGATTCCCGGCGATGGTGAGGTCTATCGGCGTGGCTACTAGAAGAAATAGAACCAGGGGAGCGAGGGGGACGTGAGGGTACCGACGGTAGCAGTGGCGATAGGCTGGCGATGAAGAGAGGCAATGAAACGCTTCGGGTTGGCGGTGGCGACGGTGTTCCGGTGGCGATCTGGCCCAACGGAGATGTGGCCGAGGATGGGCGGGCTACGACGGTTCTGGAGGTGCCGGTGGTAAGTGCGAGGGGTGGACGGAGTGGAAGCAGAGAAGTGGGGCTTAAAACGAGCGGTGGCGCTCTGGGATGCGAGTGCTTGGGCGAAAACGGTGTGGCCGGGTTGTGTTGTGGGCAGGGTTTTAAATAGGGTCACCGGCGGAGGAATTGGAAGGTTAACGGGGGAAACCGGGGAGAAACTTTCCTAGTTTCCAGTGAGGTTTCCTAGTGCTTGGTTACCTGCCATACATGTGAATCCGCGTCGGCTTTTGGGGGAAACAAATCACCGGTGATCGGGGAAGAGGATTCCAGGATCAATTCAGTGATTGGCGGCGGCCGACCGCTAAAATGGAAAGGGTTCGCCGGGTTTGGAAAGAGGGGGGAGGATTTCCATCGGAGAAGACAAATCCAACAGGTGGCCCCCACCTGTCAGTGGGCGAACAAAAAAGGAAAGAGGCCGACAGACGGGCCTGAGCGGTCAGAGGGGGAAAGGGGTGCGAGCTATGCTAACAAGCGGGCCAGGGTGGCGTGGGCGCAGAGGAGAGAGGGGGGGAAACGTGCCGACAAGGCGGTCCCACCAGTCAGTGGCTCGAGGACTAGATTGGGCCGGGCTGAGGAAGAATTCAGCACTATTGAATATATTCATTTAGAGCTTGAAGCACTATTGCCAATATTTTGTAAAAATTCTCAAATATACTTCTTGGTTTATGGATTCCATCATAAATTTTCTAGCCTTAAATTTGAATTATATTTCTCTGTTTTTCTCTATTTGGGTTCTTTTAACCTTTTCTATAATTAAATAATTCCTCTTTATCACAGAAAAATCATTTCCCTTATTTTATTTTATTTTAATTCCTGGGATGTTACACGTTGGTTCTGGTCCTTGAAACCAGGATCGATTGAAGAAGTTTGTGAGCAATTTTTAAGGGACCTTCGAGCCCCCTATGTCTACAGGGAGTCTTTTTTAGGTGAAGCAACAACTTGGAGAAACTCTGCGACAATTTTTCAAGCGATTTGCTCATAAGAAGTCACAGATAAGAGGGATATCTACATTATCCGTTGTTGATGCAGCATGGGAAGGAGTCACAAATGCAGGCCTCCTCGACAAGCTTCACCAGAAGCATATTTCCTTAGTAGCGTAGCTAATGGCCTACTTCAAGGAATATGCTAGGTTGAAAGAGGGATGGCTCCAAAGGACAGCTTCGTCTTCGCCAACCATCCTTCAAGAAGTCAAACATGAGGTGAAGACTTCAACTCCACCACAGGTGTACCCGTTCGACAACAATCAACATGACGGACAAAGAGAACAAAAGCATCCTCACTCCGAGGTTTTAAATATCGCCCCCTCTTCTTTGAAATTGCCCCCTAAAAATCCACAAGCTCCAGGAAACAAGGTCAGCGGCTGGAGGTTGGCAGGGAAGCCACCTAGCCGAGGCCAAGACTTCTTCTACTATGTACATGGCGAAAACCGAAGCCATGATACTGACGCATGCAAGTCTATATTAGCTCTACGGAGCAAGTATCTTGAGAGGAGCTCCGGCTGAGGCACTACTGACCGAGCCCCTCCCGAGACATGTCTGGAGTCGCTGTAGGCTGTCAGACGTGTAGACAGCCTCGAAGCCCCAAGACAGCCTTCGATGGCCAGTGTTATGCGACCTCCAAAGCAAGAGGACAATCAAGACTGCGGTAAACGGGTAGACCTCCCCAATTCAGGAGGAGGGACCCTAGGCGGCATGTCAAAGTGTCAACAGAGAGAAATTGTCCATGAAGTAGGGCATATTGGGACCTCCTCGTCAGCTGTTGAAATGCCCGAGTGGTCTCATGTTCCCATATCCTTCTCCGTAGATGATGCAGCCATTATTAAATTCCCTCATGCAAACCCTCTTGTTATTACAACTGACATTGCAGGAACAGAGGTCTGAAGAGTGTTGGTTGATGGTGAAAGCTCCGTAGACATAATCTTCATCCAGGCCTTCAATCAATTGTGCATTCCACGGAGGCATTTACTTTTAGCAGCTCGTCTGGTTCAAGGCTTCGCAGGCCCTCCTCTCGACGCCCTCGTCCAAATTGGCCTCAAGGTCGCCTTCGGAGAGGGGCTCCTGGCTAGATCGGAGGAGATGATTTTTGATGTCATCGACGTCCCTTACGCTTATTATGTTATCTTTGGAAGGGGAATGCTAAATCAATTTGGAGCTATGGCGCATCACAATTATTTGTGCCTAAAAATGCCTACACAAGGAGGAGTACTTGCAGTCCTTGGCGACCAAGCTACGACGTGGAGGGCGGAGTATAGCCATGGTCCTAATGTACAAGACCATTAGGAGGATGCCTCCGCATCAAGTGACCCCTCGAAGATCTCTTCCCTCAAGCGAAGCCATGAAGGTGAAATTATAACAAAGATCATTGTCAAAGACGGCAAAGACTATCCGATCTAGTTTGGCAAGGAACTGCCTCCGGAAATTGCCACTTCGACCTGTTCGCCAAGAGTTCCACAAATTGTCGACAGAAAGGGCGGACCTTGCCAAAGTAGAAGTGGAGAAGTTATTAAAGGCCGGGATCATTAGAGAGGTGGCCCAAACGGAGTGGTTAGCCAACCCCATCTTTGTCAAGAAAAGGCCTCCGACAAGTGGCGCATGTGCATTGACTTCACATCTTTGAATAAAGCATGCCCACGTGACCCCTACCCCATGCCCCGCTGAGGAGCCATGCTGAATAGCGTGGGCCTCATGGCTCCAGAAGTGATGAGTCATTGTCAACGATAGTCAAAGAGGACTGAGGAAGAGAGGAGATCCGCTGTTTCATGGGCCGCGTGTGACTCAGGTACACGGGCAGCAAGCGACTGTCGGGCAGAGGAGGCTGCGAAGTCGGGCTGGCCCAATCCGGGTGCATGGGCCAGAAGCAGTAGAAGACCCACTGGGCTATTGACCAGGACTGACTCAGGTACACGGGCGGTGAGCGATTGCCGGGCTGAGAGAGCTGCGGAGTCGGGCCGGCCCAATCCGGGTACCTGGTGCAAAGCCGGTGGAGGCTTTGTCAGTTTCGGCATAAAACTGACAACCGTTGATTCTGTATCCGACTGTCCAGAAGAGAAGCCGTAGTCGCTACGAAAACTTAGCTTCCGGATAAGTCATCTGTAACTCTAGGCCCACAGTCAGTCAGTTGTGTCTGTAAAAATTCCTAAGGGCAGTAGAGTCTTTTTCTTTATTTTTGAGTCTGTAAAAACCCTAAGGGGCTGGTAGAATATTCCTAGTGTTGGGCTGCCTATAAATAGGACCCCAATCCCTAGGGTTTGGACTACCCCTTTGTGCTGAAATCAAATCCACTCTTTTGGGTCACTTTTTGTCTCTTGCATTGCCTCTCTCCTCTCTTGGTTCCCTGCTTGCGCCGCCAGGAAGCATTTGCTCCTGTGTTTAATGCTTTGCTTTTAATGTTGCAGTAAATGCCCTATTTCATTGTGTGCTGCATCTGCAAAGGTTTTAAATGGCTGCATTTCATTAGCATAGCAAGTTTTCCCGTGATTTTTGAGGCTTTGGAGGCTTCGGCTGGGTGTGTTCTTCACTCTAGTAGTACTAGTTCTTGCTGTTGCAAGTAGTACTACTTCCCTGCAGCTACAATGTTCTGTGCAGCTTTTCACCTTCTACTGCACAGCTTTTTGATCGAAGCTGACAGGGTCTATTACCTTTTCTGGCTGTGTCTCTGGCGAAGTCTTTCTCTGTTCGAAGCCCCTCAGCTCCGTGAGACAGGCTTCGACTTAGCATCTTCGAAGGCTTCGCTCAATCTTCGATTTTCGGTGTGAGGTCTGTGTTGATAAGCTTCGAAGTATTTTTGTGAACGGACAGCATCGCATACTTCGAACAACATACTCCGAATCTAGCTGTTCGAAGTCCACACTTCGGTAGGCTTCGAAGTTGGGTTCGAAGCTTGTCATTTCTGATAGACTTCGATTTGATTTCCTTGTGGCGTGTCAACCTTCGATTCTCCTTCCGAAGCTTTCCCTGTTCGAAGATAGAGTGTAGGCTTCGGACTTGATTTTCTGTCATGTGACAGACTTCGCTTCTTTGTTCGAAGGTTGTCCTTTTGTGTGTTGTGTTCGAAGCTTTCTGTTCGAAGGTTTTGCTTCGAAGCTTTCGGTTCAAAGTTGTGTTCGAAGTTTTGTCTTCGAAGTGCACACTTCGAAGCAGGCTCCGACTCTGTCACTTTGCTCTGAAGCTCTTGGTTCGAAGCTGTGTTCGAAGCCTTGACTTCGAAGTACATACTTTGAACCAGGCTCCGGCATTGTCATACTTCGCTCCAAAGTACACTTCGCAACTTGCCGCTTCGAACTAGGCTAGACCGTGTCACCTTCGGCATCTCGGACAGACTCCGTCACCAACCTCCGAAGGAGACCCCGACGTGCGAAGGAGGCTTCGCCCAGTTCCGAACAGGAGACAAATTTGGACAGTAACTTCTCTTTTCATCTTATACATTCTTAGATCATTTCATTGAGAAGTTTAGGCCTGTTACACCTTGTTCATCTGCCTAGTTGCACTACTTTAGTATTACTCTGTTTATCATCAGTTGCTTCTAGGTTAGAAACCTTTAGACTTAGGCCTTCTGTTTATTTTCTGCTGCGTAGTCTTTTGAGGTGCGTTGGGTATTGGGAACAGGCCATTGATTCGAAAGAATTTTTTAAGGCGCCCATTCACCCCCCCTCTGGTCGCTACTTTCGGTCCTACAAGTGGTATCAGAGCGAGGTTAGGGTTTTTCCATACCTTAACCGGTTCTAAACCCCAGTAGTGACTATGACGTCTCCTGGCAAGGTCCCGTCCTTGGAAGCCTATGGCTATAATTATTGGAAGACTCGCATGCGAGCCTATCTCATGAGCCAGGGTTCGGACATATGGGACATTTGCGTTCACACCACATTTGTCATTTTGCCAGTCGCAGAGCATGGTACTGCTGGTATCATTGCTCAGCATCTGAGCAACAGTAAGGTTGTGAACATTTTGTTTTCTGGTTTAGGTCCCACTGAATTTGAGCGTGTGAGTCATCTCTCCACTGCGAGAGAGATCTGGGCTACCCTCAAGGCACACCATGAGGGAACAGCACAGGTCAAGGCTCGGCTCTATCAGACCTACCGGCGTGAATATGAGAATTTCACACAGAAGCCGGGTGAATCTGTTGAGGCTTTGTTTGGTCGCTTTCAGTCGATCATTAACAAGCTTCGGGACAACAAGGCTGAGGGTGCTTAGTTAGTCTCAGATCATGAGCAGGCGCTCAAGGTTCTTCATACCTTGGACCCAAAGATCTGGGAGATCAAGGTATCCTCTATCGTTGAGAGTACTTCTTATGATACCTTGACCATTTCTGAGTTGTTTAGCAAGCTGAAGGCCACTGAGGTAGATATCCAGTTGAGATCAAATCTCACTGGTTCTGGATCAAAATCCCTGGCCCTTGCTACACCTTCAGTTGATCCCTCTGCTATGAGCTGTGCTGGGTTCTCTTTGATGTCTATCACTGAGGACCAGCTTGAGTTGTTGGGAGATGATGATTTGTGTCTCTTTAACAACCGGGTGCGTCGTGTCTATGATAAGAGAATGTTCAAAAGACACGGCACAAAATCCGGATGCTTTGAATGTGGTGATCCAGGACACTTCATCGCCGACTGCCCCAAGCGCAGTGGATACAAGAAGGGCACCGGCAGCAGCTTCCACGACTCCGGCAAGCACGAGAGCCCCTCCTTCAACAAGGGCAAGCCGAAGACTCGTTTCTTCAAGAAGGCCCTGAAGGACTACCGGCGAGAGAACAAGAAGCGCGACAAGGCCTTCTTCGCCGAGATGGAGAAGAGCTACTCCAAGAGATCCACGTCTTCTTCCTCTTCATCGAGCTCAAGCGATGAGGAGATCTCCGTCAAGAAGGGGAAGGACAAGGATGATCCGGCGGGCCTTTGCTTCATGGCCTTCGGAGACAAGCCGAAGAGCCGCTCACACCAGCGCCGAAGATCCCGCAAGAGCTTCTGTTCAATGGCTCTTGGGGATAGAGAAGAAAAGAGCTCCTCCGATGACTCCGACGACGACGACAACAAGGTATCATCTTATGAGCGTGAAATTGTTGATTTACTTGAGAGCAATCGTCAGGAGTTGAAGTATCGGGAGAAACTGCTTAGGGGGGCTAAGAAAAGGATAGACGAGTTAGAGAGTGAGCTTGCCGTAGCCAATGGCAGAATTGAGAGTCTATCTTCTTCCTCTTGCTTGGGTAATAGCAGTGAGTGCCTGAAGTGTGAGGTGCTTCTGTGTGACCTGTCGACTCTGAAGTCCAGGTACACAGAAAGGGTTGATGAGAGGGATGCTTTGGCCGCTGAGCTTGAAAGCGCTCAGCTGGAGCTGAAAGATGCTCAAGCCACTGTCGTCGCACCCTGTGTTGATTGCCCATCTCATCTAGCTGCCTTAGCTGAGCTGAAATCCAAGGGTAATGAACATTTGGGTGACTTGGAGAGGTTGAGAGCTGAGCTTGCCTAGACTAGGCTAGAGCTTGAGACACTGTCAGTTCCACCCACTGTTTGTGAGAACTGCATGTCTCTTAGAATGGAATTAATTAAGCTGAAAGCCGAAAAGTCTGTCCAAGTAGAGAGTGAGTGTGAGACCTGCTTGTCTCAGGTGGAGGTTCTAGCTTCCTTGAGAGAGGAACTAGCAAATTCACAGAATGAGAACTTTTACCTCCGTTCTATCCTGAGTTGGATTGGTGCCAGAGAGCCACAACTTGGCATGATGATCCAGCAGTTCAAGAGGCAGGATGGGTTTGGGGTAGGTTACACCTACACCAAGGCTGACTTTGAGAGTGCCATCAGCCGGGCAGTGGAGTGGAGTAAAATGACTCCAGAGCAGAGGTATCCCAAGACTCACTCCACTGAGTCCTCCCAGGCTTGTCAGCCCAAGGATGGAGTGATCCATGAACCACCTAAAGCTCCACCCAAGAAGCCTATCTGGGTTCCGAAGCCCAAACATCTCCACTCTTCTCTAGACTCTCTTCCTGGACCCTCTCAGCCCAAGAAGACAACACCAATCAACACTAAGCCCAAAAACCCCAAGCCTCAACCACATCCCAAGAAGCCTACCTATCATTGTGAGTACTGTCAGAGAGACGGGCATCTTGCGGAGTTCTGCTTTAGGAGGAAGCGGGTTGAGAGAGCAGAGAGGGCTCGTAGTGATCAGGAGCAGTTCTGCCAGCAGGGTGGTAGACTGCGTGTTCCTCGGCGCGGGGAGAGGCTGGAGGCCAGGCCGCGTCGTGTAGGTGGTGGTAGAGGAGACGGTTTTCTTGCCCGTGCTCCAGTTGGTGGTGTTAGTTCCGGCAGAGTTCTAGACCGAGTTGGCTACGGTTCTAGACCTCGTGGCCGCAGGGTTAGGCAGAACCGAGGACCGCGTTTTGAGCCGCGTTTTGGTCCAAACTCTTTTGATGGTTTTCGTTTTCCATCTTTTGAGCAGATGGCTCGACACTGGTTTAGCTCTTTTGCTAAACCTGGTGCCGGACCATTTGCTCCCACTTACAGACACTGATTGTGCAGGACCAAGGACTGAAGGATGTTTGGATCATGGACTCAGGATGCTCTCACCACATGACGGGACATCGCAGATGGTTCTCTAGTCTCACTCCCCCGAGCTCCAAAGAATACATCACGTTCGGGAACAGCAGTCAAGGGAAAGTAAGTGGCATAGGCTCAATTCGTATTTCAGATCATTTCTCTTTAAAGAATGTTGCCTTGGTTAAGAATTTGAACTTCAATTTGATTTCTGTTTCGCAACTTCTTGAGGATGGTTTGGAAGTGCGTTTTAAGAAGGGCAATTCTTCTGTGGTTGATTCTAGAGGGTCTTTGGTCTGTCAGATTTTACCTTTCGGTAAAGTTTTTCGAATTGACTTCTCTATTTCTTTTGGCCCTTCTCGTTGTTTGATTGCTGGATCTTCTTCTGAGCTCTGGAAGTGGCATAGGAGGTTAGGTCACTTGAGTTTTGATCTGCTTGTCAGGTTGAGCTCTATGGACCTCATCCGAGGATTGCCCAAGCTTAAGATGGAGAAGAATCTAGTTTGTCATCCTTGTCGTCATGGGAAAATGGTTGCCGCTTCTCATTCACCTGTGACTCAGGTGATGACTTTGTATCCGGGAGAGCTTTTACATTTGGACACTGTAGGTCCAGCTCGGGTACGCTCAGTTGGTGGGAAGTGGTATGCACTTGTGATTGTTGACGACTTTTCTCGATTCTCGTGGGTTTTCTTCTTGGAGTCTAAGGATGAAACTTTTCAATTTGTCCATGACCTGATTTTGAAGCTGAAGAATGAGAACAATGGTCGGATGCGAGCAATTTGCTCCGACAACGGCTCTGAGTTCAAGAACTCTCAGTTCGTTAGCTTCTGTAGTAATCAGGGTCTGGACCATCAGTTTTCTTCTCCTTACACTCCCCCACAGAACGGCGTTGTGGAACGAAAGAACCGCACGCTAGTCGAGATGGCCAGGACGATGCTCGATGAGCACAGGACTCCTAGGCGTTTTTGGGCTGAAGCCATTAACACGGCTTGCTATCTGGCCAACCGCATTTTTCTTAGAGCTTACCTTGGTAAGACATCATATGAGTTGCGGTTTGGCAGACAGCCCAAGGTGAGCCACTTGCGAGCATTTGGCTGCAAGTGCTTTGTGCTCAAGAAGGGAGGGCATTTGGACAAGTTTGAGTCTCGTTGCTGGGATGGTATTTTTCTTGGTTATGCTTTGCATTCACGAGGTTTTCGTGTTTGGAACCTTGAATCCCAATTGCTTGTCGAGACTTGTGAGGTTTCATTTGATGAGTCCTTGCCTTCTTTGACTCCTTTTGAGCTTTCTGGTGATGATGAGCTCGGAGAGTCCATCTTCGAGGAAGATGAGGATACTCTAGCTGCTGATGAGGGTGGGCCTTCTGCATCCCCCGCAGAGCCCACACCTTCTGAGACGT
Organism: Zizania palustris; assembly: GCA_019279435.1. Classification (NCBI taxonomy): domain Eukaryota; kingdom Viridiplantae; phylum Streptophyta; class Magnoliopsida; order Poales; family Poaceae; genus Zizania; species Zizania palustris. The sequence continues at coordinate 54,286,659 of JAAALK010000080.1, forward strand.
CGACTGAGGATGAGGGCGGACCTCTGATCACTTCTTCCACTTCGATCGAGCCCCCTCAGTCGAGTCTAGAGGTGCCAGCTGCTGACTCCGGTGAGGTGACTTCAGATCACCAGGGAACCCGAGCAGTTCAGCGTGATCACCCCTCAGAGCTCATCATAGGTGATTTGTCTGAGAGGACTTTGCGTTCTTCTGCCTCTCTCGCTGTGTTTGCTGAATCTGCGTTTGTTGCATCTTTTGAGCCCAGAGATGTTTCTCATGCTCTTTCTGATTCTAATTGGATTAATGCTATGCAAGAAGAGCTTGAGAATTTTGTCCGCAATCGGGTTTGGACATTAGTTGAGCCGCCACCAGGATGCAACCCCATAGGCACCAAGTGGGTATTCAAGAACAAACAAGGTGAAGATGGGGTCGTGGTGCGCAACAAGGCTCGACTAGTTGCCCAGGGTTATTGCCAGAAGGAAGGTATTGACTTTGAAGAAACCTTCGCTCCTGTTGCCAGAAGGGCTTTGTGATGGGGTATGTGGACAAAACTCTTTTCTTGCTCAGAGATGCTTCAGATTTCTTAGTCGCTCAGATCTATGTGGACGATATTATCTTTGGCGGTACTACTGATTCTCTTGTGTCCAAGTTCTCTGAGCAGATGCACAGTGAGTTTGAGATGAGCCTCATGGGTGAGCTCAAGTACTTCTTAGGGCTCCAGATCAAGCAGACCAAGGACGGCACCTTCATCCACCAAGGTAAGTACACTCGTGATATGCTTAAGAAATTTGACTTTGGTGGTGAATTGAAGCCGCAGATGACCCCGATGGGCACTTCTGGGGGTCTGGACAAGGATGAGAGCGGCGTCAAGGTCAATGAAAGGGAGTTTCGAGGGATGATCGGTTCGCTGTTGTACTTAACGGCAACAAGACCAGACATTCAGTTCGCCGTAGGACTTTGCACGCGTTTTCAGTCTTCACCACGCGCGTCTCATCGGCAAGCTGTCAAGCGTATCTTTAGGTATCTTACCTATGCGCCTGATCTTGGTCTTTATTATTCAGCATCATCATCTCTTGATCTATCTGGCTTTTCGGATGCCGACTTTGGTGGGTGCCGGTTGGATCGCAAGTTGACTTCCGGTACTTGCCAGTTTCTTGGTTCTTCCCTTGTATCTTGGTCTTCTCGAAAGCAATCTGGAGTTGCTCTTTCGACCACAGAGGCTGAGTACGTAGCTGCTGCTCACAATTGGTTTGGATGATTTCCACTCTACGAGATTTTGGGTTGTTCTTTCCTACCAGGGTTCCATTGTTTTGCGACAGCACCAGTACTATTAGTGTAGGGAAAAACCCGTGTCTCCATTCTAAGACCAAACATATTGATGTGCGCTTTCACTTCTTGCGGGATCAATATGAGAAGGGTGTCATTGACCTTGTTCATGTTGATACCCATCATCAATTGGCTGCCATTTTGACCAAACCCCTAGATCAGTCTACCTTTGAGCGTTTACGAGGGGATTTGGGTGTTGTGTATCCTTTTTAGGATATTTTGTGTTAGTTTTCTTTCTTCTTTACTCTTTTCTTGAGTCGTTTGGTGTGTGTTCATATCATACATATTCACATATCACACTTCGAAGCAGGCTCCGACTCTGTCACTTTGCTCCGGAGCTCTTGGTTTGAAGCTGTGTTCGAAGCCTTGACTTCGAAGTACATACTTCGAACCAGGCTCCGGCATTGTCATACTTCGCTCCAAAGTACACTTCGCAACTTGCCGCTTCAAACTAGGCTAGACCGTGTCACCTTCGGCATCTCGGACAGACTCCGTCACCAACCTCCGAAGGAGACCCCGACGTGAAAAGGAGGCTTCGCCCAGTTCCGAACAGGAGACAAATTTGGACAGTAACTTCTCTTTTCATCTTATACATTCTTAGATCATTTCATTGAGAAGTTTAGGCCTGTTACACCTTGTTCATCTGCCTAGTTGCACTACTTTAGTATTACTCTGTTTATCATCAGTTGCTTCTAGGTTAGAAACCTTTAGACTTAGGCCTTCTGTTTATTTTCTACTGCGTAGTCTTTTGAGGTGCGTTGGGTATTGGGAACAGGCCATTGATTCGAAAGAATTTTTTAAGGCGCCCATTCACCCCCCCTCTGGTCGCTACTTTCGGTCCTACACCCGCATTGACCAACTCGTCGACTCTACAGCTGACTCCGAGCTTTTAACCTTCCTCGACATGAAGACATAGACAACACAAGCTTCATAACTCCTTCGGGCGTCTTTTGTTATATCAGAATGCCCTTCGGCTTAAGAAATGCCGGGGCAACTTTTTCAAGATTAATTGCTAAGGCTCTAGGTCACCATATAGGCCGCAATGTTGAGGCGTATATGGATGACATTGTAATAAAGAGTGCTTTGAAGCACCAACATATTCTAGACTTAGCAGAAACTTTTGAGAGCCTCCGAGCATGTGGAGTTCACTTCAACCCCGAGAAATGTATCTTCGGGGCTAAAGCTGGGAAATTGCTAGGGTACTTAGTTTTGAGTAGAGGGATCGAAGCTAGCCAAACATAGATAAGTGCATTACAAAAGATGGCTCTACCGAAAAATTTGAAGCAAGTTCAGAAGCTTGTCAGACGCCTCGCGGCCCTTAGCAGATTTTTGGCAAGGTCCACAGAGTGGAGCCTTCCAATATTCAAAGTCTTAAAAGGCTCCGAAGATTTTTCTTGGACACTAGAGTGCTAGAAGATCTTCGATGAAATCAATGACTATCTCGGCAATCTTGCAACACTCACTGTGCCCCTCGTAGATGACACTCTTCTTCTCTATCTTACAGCCACAGGCTCCGCTATCAGTGCAGTCCTTGTGCGAGAAGTGGATTTCAATGGGAAGTTGGTACAAAATCTGATATACTTTGTATCAGAAGCTTTATCCGGAGCCAAAACTCAGTACATCGAGCATGAGAAATTTACGTGTGCCTTGGTAATGGCTTCGAGAAAATTATGGCATTATTTTTTGGCACATAATGTAATTGTACCAACTTCTTACCCTCTTGGGGATATGCTCTGAAGCAAGGATTCTACGGGGAGAATTGGAAAGTGGGTTGTCGAGCTAGCACCCTTTGGTATTTCTTTTGTAGCAAGAACAACCATCAAGTCACATGTGGTGGCTAATTTTGTAGCAGAGTGGACTCCTTCTGCAGTATGGGACCTAGAAGAATCTAATGAAGGTATATGGACCATATACTCTGATGGAGCTTTTCAAGCATCTAGAGCAGCTGCTGGGGCAGTAACAATTTCACCTTCAGGGCAAAAAGCAATGTACTGCGCAAAGCTCAACTTTAAGTCCGCCAATAATATTGTGGAGTACGAAGGAATCCTGCTGGGGCTTCGCAAGGCGCGTACACTTGGTGCTACGAGAGTTGTTGTAAAAACAGACTCCGAGATTGGAGCTGGGCACGTTGATAACAGCTTTCAAGTTCAACATCCACAACATGCTAAATATTTGGATAAAATCCACAAGACTGAACCAGCATTTAAAGAGATTTCTATTCAGAGCATTCCACGAGCTGATAACTTGCAAGCAGACATCGTGGCAAAAGCTACAGCACCACTTGGAGATGGGTCAAGCAGCACCTGCGGGTGGTTTGTACCGACGTGGCGCAAAAGGGGGTGCGACGTTAGCCCGGAGTGGCCTAGCGCCGGTGAAACCTAGAGCGGGTGTTATCGGATTGAGCATTTCATGCTGAGGTTTTGGCATGAGTTCCCGTGGTATGGGTTATCTCGTTACACTTTGGTGTGTGGGATGAGTGTGTGCCTTGTGGGTACAGTAGTACACCTTTGATCAGAGTTTAAATCTTTTTGAAAAGTCGAGCCCACGGTCAAGGGCGGGTTGCGTGACTACTCGTAGTTAGTTTACATTTGTGAGTGTTGCATGATGACTTGGCATGTAAGGACTATTGAGCGAGGAGGGAAAACGTACTCCTCGAGTTAGATGATATTACATGGTTCATGTTTATTATCCTGCATAATTAAATTTGACTACACTAAATACTGCAACTGAAAAACATACTTTTTTGCCCTTTAAAACATTATCATTCCTTGTTATTACCCTGCATTATTATTACATTCTCGGTGGCTTGTTGAGTACTTTTGTACTCATACCCGTTGGACAAACACTTCAAAGACTGCGTACTACGAGGAGGATGGTTTGGAGTAGCGACCTAGTCAAGAAAACGATCCTGGAGGAGATGTTCGTCATGAAGTTTTATTTTCATAGTTTCTTTTAAATTTTACACTTATGTGATAATGTGGTCTGTGAAACACAGATGATTGACCGTATGTACGTTGTCGCATGATGGACATCTTGTTATTATTGTTTTTCTATGGAAATTCAATAAGGTTCTGAATTGGTAAAATCGGGGTGTCACAAGATGGTATCAGAGCCGACTTGATTGTAGGAAGCCAAACAGACCAGCCTAACGCTTAGTTTTGTTAAAATCTATTTCGTAAAAATCTACTTCATCATTTTCTCCTCCCCTTACTCTTTTTAACTTGCTTTATTTGTAGATGCCTGTTCACCATGTCCACAGCTTTTGCCAGCACTTCGAGGGATTCATCCAGGAGCTTCGGATGATGGTGACCTTCCTTGGGTTCACCTTCGAGCCCGAGTTCCACGGAGTCTACATGGAGGAGTTCACGGGACCTTGTGACGTTTTCATCACGATCCACGGGTCCGGGACCACCTGCCGTTCTTCACGGCAGCACTCGGAGGTCTGACCTTCGACGTCGCATGCGAGCGCACCGCCCTCCAGGCCCTCATGGAGCTGAGGATGATCTACGACGATCATCTTCGGGACTCATCATTCTGGCTAGTACCGATGCGTACTCCCGGTGCCCACCGCAGAATCTATGCCGAGCTCCTCTCCGACCGTGATCTAGTCATGGCCCGTCAGACCCGTCTCCTCCAGGCCATGGACGACCTCCACACTGAGGCCATGCTCGACGCCGAGGAGCACCATGAGGCGGTCGAGTTCCTTCATCGGGAGATGAAGGTCTTGATCCAGCAGAACGGCGAGCTGCAACACAAGATCATCCAGCTGCAGAAGGACATCGCGGAGATGCTTCCCCTCATCCCAAAGAGGAAGAAGCCTATACGGGAGCCAGCCCCTCACCCCAAGAGGATCACACCAACGCTAGAACCCGCCGGACCGTCTAGCTCCAGTGCCACTGCACCATGCCCCGCCATCAGTGTCGACCCCATCATCGAGAACTTCATCGAGCCCACCGTCCATCAGGACCCCTGTGGTTCCGAGAGCACGGAGACTGCCTCGGATGACTAGTAGACGATAGTTCTCGTTGGATGTTTTGTGATGGTTTTATGATTGTGGTACCACCTGAAACAACTTGTGTTGTGGGTGGCATAAAAATAGAGCTTAAATGTAACAAACAATTTATTACCACTTCTATATAATCCCCTCTGAGCTATTTTTTTGGAATAACCTCCTTTTTAAGTCTTCTTCTTATGATTGAAATATTATTGTTCTTAGATGATGGCAGACAACCAGAATACCGGTTCCAATAGCGGAGAGGGGGCAACCAACGACCTGCCCAGAAGTGTTGTGCCCAACTTGGGTGCAACGAGCTAGCGCCAATCTAGGCCGCCATCTGCCAACCATCCCACGCTGGTGGAAATGATGGCGAATTAGAACCAGCTAATCACCGCCCTCCTAACACAGATGTAGCACCAACAGGCTCAGTTGGACCATCTGCAGCAGAAGAATGTGGAGCCAGCCCCTCGTCCACCAGCCCCCGCTCCCGCGCCTCAGCTCTCAGAGTTCTTGCGCGTGAGACCTCCCATCTTCTCAAGCACGACGAACCCCATGGAGGCCGGCGATTGGCTCAGGACAATCAAGAAGAAGCTGGGCCTCCTCCCGTGCTCAGACCGAGAGCGAGTGGCGTTCGCCACTCACCAGCTTCAGGGACCCACCGCAGAATGGTGGGACAACTACCATGAGTCCCAGCCAGAGAATCACGAGGTGTCTTGGGCGGATCTCACGTCCCTGCCGGAGTTGTCACCGTCAAGCAGCAGGAATTCTGGGACCTGCAGCAAGGGAGCTAGACCTTCATGGAGTACCTCCATGAGTTCAACCGTCTAGCCCGCTACACGCCAAAGGAAGTTTGGACAAATGATCTCCGCCAAGCCAAGTTCCTCAGGGGACTGAAGGATGAGCTCTCCATACAGCTCGTTGCCGTCGACTAAGACGACTTCCAATGGTTGGTGAACAAGGCCCTTATTCAAGAAACCGAACAGAACAAGCTAGACCTCAAGAAGGCGAAGATGATCACGTTCAAGCATCACCAAGGGAACACCAAGAGGCCACGCTTTATCCCTTTGCCACAAGCTCCCGCCTACCATCCTCGACCCGTCTATAGGCCGCCACACACTGCCAGTGGCCTAAGTATTGGGAACCCTCGCCCCGCCCCACCAGCTCCGGCCGCTCCACCAGCACCTGCCGCCAAAGCTCCAATGCTGAGGGACCACAACGGCAAGCCGATCATCTGCTTCAACTACTGAAAGGAAGGGCACAACTCCCACCATTGTCCTCATCACAAGCAACCCCAAGGCGTCATACCCAACCAGGCGGTTCATGCCCACGTCAACCACATTAGTGCCAATGAAGCTCAGGAGGCCCCCGAAGTTGTGCTCGGTATGTTCATAGCGAACTTCGTACCCACAATAGTGTTGTTTGATTCTGAGGCAACACATTCTTTCATATCAGAAGGTTTTGTGAGAACAAACAACTTGGAAGTACTCCCTCTAGCCATCCCCATGATGATCGCCACCCTCGGCAAGAGGACCCTAGCTAATATGTTCAGCCCAAGGGTAAGGATAGAGATCCAAGGTGTGTTATTTTGGGCCGATCCAGTTCTTATATAGTGCACAGGTCTCGACCTCATCCTAGGGATGGATTGGTTGATGAAACACAAGGGAGAGATAGACTGCGCTAGTAAGTCTGTCACCGTGACCAATTCCGGAGGCGAAGTCATCACCTTTAAGATGACTACTTGTGGTCCTAGCGGAGTATCTCTTCACTCGCTAGCCCTTGAAGAAGTGCCCGTGGTTCGAGAATACATGGATGTCTTCCTAGAAGACCTGCCAAGGATGCCTCCCAAGAGGGACATCAAGTTCAGAATCGAGCTTGTCCCCGGGACCACCCCGATCTCCAAGCAACCGTACTACATGGCCGCCAATGAGCTAGCCGAAGTAAAGTGCAATATTGAGGATTTGGAACAAAAAGGGTACATCCGACCGAGTACCTCACCCTGGGGTGCACCGGTCATCTTCTCCATGAAGAAAGACAAGACCAACAGAATGTGCATGGATTATAGAGCCTTGAACGATGTGACCATCAAGAATAAGTACCCGCTGCCTCGGATCGACGACCTATTTGACCAGCTGAAGGGATCCTCATTGTTCTCCAAGATCGACCACGAGTCAGGCTACCACCAGCTAAGGATTAGAGAAGAAGACACCCCCAAGACTGCCTTCACGTCCCGCTATGAGTTATACGAGTATACTGTGATGTCGTTCGGACTCACGAATGCTCCTGCTTTCTTCATGAACATGATGAACAATGTATTCATGGAGTTCTTGGACAAGTTCATTATGGTGTTCATCGACGACATCCTCATCTACTCCAAGACCAAGGAAGAGCATGAAGCCCACCTCCGTCTGACCTTAGGAAAGCTGAGGGAGCATAAGTTGTACGCCAAGTACAGCAAGTGCGAGTTTTGGTCGTCCGAGGTGAAGTTTCTCGGCCATGTCATATCTACTAGACGAATAGCAGTGGACCTTACCACCATGGAAGCAGTGACCAATTGGTTGCAGCCGATGAATGTGACCGAGATTCGGAGTTTTCTAGGATTGGCCAGGTATTACCTCAGGTTCATCGAGAATTTTTCGAAGATAGCCAAGCCCATAACCAGATTGCTGCAGAAGGCGGTAAAATTCGAGTGGGCTCCAGACTGCGAAGAATGTTTTCAGACACTCAAGAAGAAGCTCGTGTCAGCCCCGATTCTAACCCTGCTCGACATCTGGAAGGACTTCCACGTCTACTGTGATGCCTCTCGCCAAGGGTTGGGGTGTGTTCTGATGCAAGATGGGAAGGTGATATAATATGCCTCTCGTCAGCTAAGGCCGCACGAGTTGAATTACCCAACCCATGACCTGGAATTGGCAGATGTGGTCCACGCCTTGAAGATATGGAGGCATTATCTTGTGGGTAACCAGTGTGAGGTCTTCACCGACCATAAGAGCCTTAAGTACATATTCACCCAACCAGACCTGAACCTCTGGCAGAGAAGGTGGTTGGAGTTGATCAAGGATTATGACTTAGGCATCCACTATCATCCGGGTAAAGCGAACGTAGTAGCTTATGCCCTAAGCCAAAAGGGGTACTCTAATGCCATCATGGTGCAAGACCAGGCCCCGTTGTTATACAAGGAGATGGAAAGGTTGAATTTGGGGATCACCACCAAAGCATACCTCGCTGCCCTAGAATCCAGACCCGTCTTAATGGACCAGATCTGGGAAACGCAGAAGGAAGACCTTGATATCTTAGAGATCTAGAGGAATATGAGGAAGGGTAAAGCCCCAGGGTTCTCCGAAGATGAGAACGGTACCGTCTGGTTCGGAAACCGGATATGCGTACCCAACAAGCCAGAGCTAAAGGCCCTCATCCTCCAAGAAGCCCATGAGACATTATATTCCATACATCCCAGGAGTACAAAGATGTACCAAGACCTGAAGGAGAAATACTGGTGGGTCAGCATGAAGAGGGAAATAGCTGAGTATGTGGCCAAGTGCGACACATGCCAGCGAGTCAAGGTAGAGCACCAGAGACCTGCTGGACTTTTGCAACCCCTCAAGTTCCCCGAATGGAAGTGGGAAGAAGTAGGGATGGACGTCATCATAGGATTGCCTAGGACCCAAGCCAGCCATGACTCTATTTGGGTGATCATTGATCGACTCACCAAGGTGGCTCATTTCATCCCCGTCAAGACGACATACACCGTCACGAGATTGGCTAAGTTATTCATGACCCAGATTGTGTGCCTACACGGAGTTCCAAAGAAGATTGTATCCGACCGAGGAAGCCAGTTCACCTCCAAGTTTTGGAAGAATCTTTAGGAAGAGCTCGGCACCCGGCTGAACTTCAGCACTGCCTATCATCCACAGACCGATGGTCAGACCGAAAGGGTGAACCAAGTGTAGGAAGATATGCTTAGAGCCTGTGCCCTAGACTTTGGCGGAATGTGAGATAAGAACTTGCCTTACGCGGAGTTCTCCTACAACAACAGCTATCAAGTCAGCCTGCAGATGTCCCCGTTTGAGCCACTTTATGGACGTAAGTGCAGGATGCCGCTACTCTAGGATCAGACAAGAGAGTCACAGCTATTCGAGACAGATATTTTACGAGAAGAAGAAGAGAAGGTTAGGGTCATTAGGGATAGTTTAAAGGTAGCTTAGTCCAGACAAAAGAGCTATGCTGATAACCGACGAAGAGATCTAACCTTTCAGGAGGGCGAATATGCCTACCTCCGAGTCACTCCCTTCCGAGGCACCCAAAGGTTCAACATGAGAGGAAAGTTAGCTCCTCGTTATGTCAGACCATTTCAGATCCTCCGCCGATAAGGAGGGTTGCATATTAGTTGGAGCTACCACCATCTTTGGCAGGAGTCCATGATGTGTTCCACGTCTCTCAACTGAAGAAGTGTCTCCGTGTACCCACCGAGAAGGCCGACCTCCAGTAGCTAAACATCCAGGAAGACCTAACCTACATCGAGAATCCCGTCCGGATTCTAGAAATCAAGGAAAGAGTGACTAGAAGCCGAGTGATCCGCTTCTGCAAAGTTCAATGGGAAAATAACCCCGTCGATGAAGCCACATGGGAAAAGAGGAGGAGCTAAAGACCCAATACCCCGAGCTGTTCGAGGATCTTTTCGAATCTCGGGGACGAGATTATCTATAAGGGGGATAGGTTTGTAACACCCCAAAATTCCAAAAAGGTAAAAATACATTTTATTTAATTTTTTCTAAAAAGGAATTATTTCTCATTTTTCATAAAGCTGAAAATGCCCAAATAAACTAAAACCTAGAGAAAACCTTAAAACTAGAGCCTATGAAAAATTCTATATGGTCCTAAGGCCATGACCTGTTTTTGAGAATTTTTACAAATTTTTATCACCCATGGAAGCAAACCAAATATTTTAAATCATTTTCAGCAATTATTTTTATTCAGAAATAAATTTAAACAGTAACGGCCCCTCTTCCCCCTTTCTCCCTCCACCGGCCGGCCCAGCCCACTCCATCCCACGCGGCCCACTGACAAGCAGGCCCCACTCATCTGCGACGCCCCCTCTCTCCGCGCGCGCGCCCGAAGCCCCGCTCCCACCTGTTGGCGCCAACCCCCCTCCGGTCGAGCCCTACCCCATTGGTCAGCCCCGACCGTTGCCATGCCCATGCCTTCGTGCCCCACTGATAGTGGCCCCCACCCATCAGACCCATCTTCCTCCTCACGCCGCCCCAAACTTCATGGGCCCGAAGACCTAGCTCCGCAATCCGCTCGCGCCGGCCCCCTTCCAAGAAATTGATGTCGTGTTAATGACCCCCGAGATCCGCCGGTCCTTTCCCCCTATTAATCGACGTGTTTAAGCCACAGGATCGCAGCGCGCATTCATGGAAAGGCCTCGCCAGAAAACTTGATGACCTCCTTCGGCTTTCCATGTATCCCCCGGCCGTTAACCCCACTGGCTCCCCTATTTAAGTCCCCGGCCACCACCGCGTTCAGTCCTCATGCCCGATTGCTCCCAGCCCGAACGAAGCGCCTGGACTCTGCTTTTTAACGCCACATTGCCGCCCGCAATCCAGCCACCGCTCGCCGTCACTGGAGCCCTCCTCTATCCTCGGTGACCGCACCATCGTGACCACCGACGCCACCCCGACCTCAGCCACCGCTCCTTCGCCGACGAGACCCACCACCGATGAGGACCCGAACGACTTCGCCGCCCTCGCTCGACGCCGACCCTGCTCCGATGACCCCAAGCCTCACCGACGGTACCCTCTTGATCGCCGCACTTTACTGGTACCATTTTAGCCCTTAGATCTAGCCGTCGTCGCTCGCCGTGGCCGCTAGCCCATCATCGTCGCTGAAGAAGATGACCGACACGGGTAAAGTACCCGTGCTGTGTCGGATCCAACCGCAACCGTGCGATCGCGATCGAACGGTGGAGATTAGACATAACGTCCGGTTTAATCTAACCCATCGGATCGCAGCAAAACGGTACGATTTAATCTCGCTCATCAATATCCACTTAAAACCCGTATTGAATCTAGGTCATCCATCGTGTACCATTTCAATCTTTTAATCTCGGTCGTTAGTTTTCATTTAAACCGCCTGCCTCGCCCGCAGCCACCCTATCACGATCCAACGGTGATCCGCAATCCGGCGCATGCGCACAGTGCACGGGTTCACGGTGGGTTCAGCTCACCGTGGACTAGCGACTGTTTTCAGTTCAAAATAAATTCTAGAAATTGTTTTAAACTTCAAAAAATCATATCTTGCTCATTTTAACTCCAAATTTAACCATTTAAATTTCAGAAAATTTATTTTTTATTCTCTTCATGTTTATGCAATAAAAATAGTAGGTTTATTCAGAGCTTTATATTATTTAATAATGGGAGATTTAAAATACATTATGGTACACTTTTATTTCTTTTTAAAAATTCATAACTCCTTGAGAAATTATCCTAAGAATTTAAATAGTGGTTTCAGGAGATTAATAACATGATTTCCCTTAGTTTACCCCAACTAAAACCTATATGCTTGTAGTGTGATTTTGGATTGTTTTAATTGAATGTTATGTTTATTTTATTCGTATCAAGAAGACTACAACGCCGTCGAGGAACCAGAGTATTACCCTGAGGTCCCTCCGTCACCCTTCACTGAGAAGGGAAAGTCACCAAACCAATTTTTGAGCATATTGAACCTAGTTTTCTTAAACTATCGCTAAAACTCATAGGTTATACATGCATTAGTCAAATTGAAAGCCTTACATTATATTTATTTAGATCTCCGACCTTGAAGTGCAAACCCAAACCATTCTATTGAGCCTAAACTCCTTGTCACCATATTATTAGTACTATTAGATAGTGTCCAATGTATTGGCACAACCGCTATAGGTTAAAAACGAGTCGTAGAGATTTGGATTCTATTATATGATCCTCATTATTCTCTCATCCCTGGAATTTTGTTGGTTATGGAGTTTTTGTTAAGTGTGTAAGCATGGTGGGTTCCGGGTGCAAGCTATGGCATTGGTCGGTAGCACCCGGGGCACTATAAGGATCGGTCTGCGGGATCCGTTGCAATACATTTCCGTACTAACCACAAGTCTAGTGGGTAAGTCCTAACTAAGGTATGGAGTGTTCCAACTCGAGGCACCACTTGGAGATGGGTCAAGCAGCACCTGCGGGTGGCTTGTACCGATGTGGCGCAAAAGGGGGTGCGACGTTAGCCTGGAGTGGCCGGGCGCGCCGGCAAAACCTTGAGCGGGTGTTATCGGATTGGAGCATTTCATGCCGAGGTTTTGGCACTGAGTTCCCATGGTATGGGTCATCTCATTACACTTTGGTGTGTGGGATGAGTGCGTGCCTTGTGGGTACAGTAGTACACCTCTGATCAGAGTTTAAATCTTTTTGAAAAGCCGAGCCCACGGTCAAGGGCGGGTTGCGTGACTACTCGCAGTTAATTTACATTTGTGAGTGTTGCATGATGACTTGGCATGTAAGGACTGTTGAGCAAGAAGGGAAAATGTACTCCTTGAGCTAGATGATATTACATGGTTCATGTTTATTATCCTGCATAATTAAATTTGACTACATTAAATGATGCAACAGAAAAACATACTTTTCTGCACTTTAAACCGTTATCATTCCTACTTATTACCCTGCATTATTATTGCATTCTCGGTGGCTTGTTGAGTACTTTTGTACTCATACCCGTTGGACAAACACTTCAGAGACTGCGTACTACGAGGAGGACGGTCTGGAGTAGCGACCTATGCTAGAAAACGATCCTGAAGGAGATGTTCGTCATGCAGTTTTATTTTCATAGTTTCTTTTAAATTTTACACTCATGTAATAATGTGGTCTGCGAACCACGGATGATTGACCGTATGTACATTGTCGCATGATAGACATCTTGTTATTATTATTTTTCTATGGAAATTAAATAAGGTTATGATTTGGTAAAATCAGGGTGTCACACTTGTACAACAATAGTTATGAAGAACTCATACCAAAAAACTGCACAAAAATAGTTAAAAAATCGTCTCAAAAATTGAATCCAGGAAGAAAAGGTTCAGGGGCTGGAACATACCTGAGTGCTAGCGCTGGTCCCTATTCATGATCCGACACACAGAATTTTTGAGGAAGAAGAGTGAAAGCAATAGAAAGAAAATTGCAGAAAATGGCTGAGCAAAAATATGTTCGTGGTTGGTAGCCCCAAAATGTTCAGCTGAAAAAGAGAGACCTAACACTAGGACATGGAGTCCTTGATATAGGCAAGCCCATTAAGGAAATCTCAAAAATGCCATTAGCGTAAAAGTTATAGGTATTTGCCTAAATGCCATAATGTATTTTCAGAATTACAAATTCTGAAAAATACATTAATGCATACTGCTAATTTATTACATCATTGACCCTATTCTTTTAATATTTTTCAGAATTAAGAATTCCAAAAAATACTAAAAGATTACACTTAATCTAGACGACTAAACAAAAAATAAACTCCTAATTACTGGAATTAAAAATATTTTCCGATGTGATAGTTTTAAGCAAAAACCGACAAATCCTCCTCGATCGCCGACATGTGATGCCAATCCGCAATCTCGACCGCCAGCAAGTCTCTCCCGCTCTCGATCCCCTCGAGCTGCCTGAGCACTTGCACTGTTCTCCCTTTCGCTGACTTTACCGTCACTCTGTCTCGACTATCCGTCCGTCCATGTCTTGCTCTATCTCCACGTGCACTCCTGAGATCATCTCCAACTTCACCCAGCATCCTTGATCCTCTGGCATCGATCTCCCTGCTTGACCCTAGGTCACCCGCCGTTGACAGTTCATTAGCATCTCCACCCTGCACACATGACACAAGCCAAAACACAAAACATGATGCACACCGATCCCCTCAGCATCCACTCTCCATATCCACACATCGATCCCCTCGATGCAATCAAACCATCACTCACTCATCACTCAACCTTGTCAATCACTCATCATACAGACAGAAACCACAGTGCGACCTCACTTTGTTTCAGAGGTACTTTGCATACCAAGCACCGATTGGCAGAGCCCAATTATGGATTTATTGTAAGATGAAGCCAATTTGCCCAAAGGCCCAAAGCTATCAAGATTACAGTTAAGGGTCCAGAACTATCATATTATCAACGATATTTTATACAACGTCGGAGTATGTTCTCCCCTGCTCCGATGTATTTCCCAAGCCGAAGGCCAAGGCATACTCTGAAAAATTCACGAAGGCCTATGTGGTAGCCATCTTGCCCCTCAGGTTTTAGCATGCAAAACACTTTGTCATGGGCTTTATGATGGGGGAGTGGTCCCGATCTTCCGCTAGGTAAAGGATAAACTTGGGTTGGTGGAGAATCTCGACGTTGGCGATCCAAGGCTCCGGTCCGGCGGATCAAAACCTTGCAATCGTTACACCACTGTCTCCGTTGGTTATCAACCACGCAGAACGCGATTGACCTCGCCACGAAGGCTAATTCCTGCAAGCGAACCCAAGAACACAAGCAAGAACAGGAAGGATACAAATCGAATGCCAAATCACAGACAAACGAAGATAAGTTGAGGTTTCACAAACGCCAATGCGGCAGCCAATCGGTCCGGCGCAAGAGGCGGGATCTAAACACAACAGTGTAGATGCAACAAAGCAAAACCTAACCCTAGAAGTGGCTGGCGTGAGAATATATAGGGCGGCGGCCTGTGGAAGGGGAACAGACTTGGGCTGTGGGCTAGAAGACGTACAGACTCAAATATGGCCAACACGGCCCAGTTCTGTCACGCAGTACTGTTTTAAATACACAGGTCGACTAGAGACTCCAAATGATGTGAAACCAACGGCAAAAGATCCGTCTTCTCCTCAGCTTTCCAAAAAGTCCAAGAACTCGCCAATCGGACTTCGTATGAGGAAGTTATGCCCATTTTGGTGAATGGTGGTCGATGTAGTCCGAACCAGCGAATTCTTGACTTCAAATCATCCGTGCGGCTCCGTCTTCAACTCCAACTCTCCTATTCCATCTCCCATGTTCCTAAGCAACAAAATATCACTAGTATTCAGTAGCATCCCATCCAAACAAATATAATCAAAGTTGCTAAGGAACGAATTAACCTCATGGTTCAAGCGACGGGCACGGGCGCGTGTGATTGGTCCTTGTAGTTGAATTGTAGGTGGAGGCTCCATGTGTGTATCATGTGAAGTGATGTCCTCATCATCCTCCCCCTCTTGAATTGGAGTCGTCCTCGACTCAAGCTCATCATCATCTCCCAAATAGGGCTTTAAATCTGAAATGTTAAATGTGGGACTAACCCCAAAAGCTGCAGGCAACTCAAGTTTATATGCATTGTCATTTATCTTCTCAAGCACACGGAAAGGACCATCAGCACGGGGCATCAATTTAGACTTTCGTAAATCAGGAAAACGATCCTTGCGCAAGTGCAACCAAACAAGATCACCCGGTTCAAATGTTATCTCTTTTCTACCCTTACTACCATAAGCACGATATTTCTCATTCATTTTCTCTATGTTTGCTTTAGTAGTTTCATGCATCTTAAGTAATAATTCAGCACGTGTAGTAGCATCAAAATTCAAGTTTTCAGATGGTGGTAATGGTAGCAAATCAATAGGAGCACGCGGATTAAAGCCATAGACCACTTGAAATGGACTTACCTTAGTAGTGGAGTGTACTGACCTATTATATGCAAACTCAATATGAGGTAGACACTCTTCCCAGAGCTTCAAGTTGGTCTTCAAAACAGCCCTCAACATGGTGGACAATGTGCGGTTGACGACCTCCGTTTGTCCATCCGTTTGGGGGTGACAAGTAGTAGAAAACAGCAGCTTCGTCCCCAACTTATGCCACAACGTCCTCCAAAAATGACTTAAGAATTTGGCATCACGATCTGAAACGATGGTATTGGGAACTCCATGCAAGCGTACGACCTCTCTGAAAAACAAATCAGCAACATTTGTAGCATCGTCGCTCTTGTGACAAGGTATAAAATGCGCCATTTTAGAGAAACGATCTACCACCACAAAAATACTATCTCTCCCCCTCCTAGTTCGAGGTAATCCTAACACAAAATCCATAGAA
Source organism: Zizania palustris (assembly GCA_019279435.1). Lineage (NCBI taxonomy): Eukaryota > Viridiplantae > Streptophyta > Magnoliopsida > Poales > Poaceae > Zizania > Zizania palustris. The sequence continues at coordinate 54,303,080 of JAAALK010000080.1, forward strand.
ATATCCTCCCAAGGTATACTAGGAACGGGCAGAGGCATATAAAGACCATGTGGGTTTAGACGGGACTTAGCTTTATTGCAAGTAGTGCATCGTGCCACATAGCGCTCAACATCTCGTCTCATCCTAGGCCAATAGAAATGTGTGGACAGCACATCTTCGGTTTTCTTGGATCCAAAATGACCCATCAAACCACCACCATGTGCTTCCTGCAATAACAACAAGCGAAGAGAGCTAGCCGGCACACATAACTTGTTAGCACGAAAAAGATATCCATTATTCAGCACATATTTGTTCCAAGCACGGACATCTGTACAATTTGCAAAAGCATCTTTGAAGTCCAAATCAGTAGCATACATGTCCTTCAATGTTTCTAAACCAAAGATCTTATAATCAAGTTGAGAAAGCAATGTATAACGTCTAGACAAAGCATCCGCAATCACATTATCTTTCCCTTTCTTATGCTTAATGATGTATGGAAAAGTTTCAATAAATTCTACCCATTTAGCATGTCGTTTATTCAGATTTGCTTGACTACGTATATGCTTCAATGCTTCATGATCCGAATGAATAATAAACTCCTTAGGCAAAAGGTAATGTTGCCAAGTTTCAAGCACACGCACTAAGGCATATAATTCCTTATCATAGGTAGAATAGTTCAACTGTGGGCCATGTAATTTCTCACTAAAATAGGCCACGGGTTTACCTCCTTGCAGCAGCACACCTCCTAATCCAAAACCACTAGCATCACATTCTAACTCAAAAGGCTTACCGAAGTCGGGTAACTGAAGTAGAGGTGCATGTGTAAGGCGATCTTTGAGTGTGGCAAAAGCTTGTTCATGTGCTGGCTCCCATGTAAAAGTAATTCCCTTCTTGGTCAACTCATGCAAAGGACCGGCTATGGTGCTGAAATCTTTCACAAAACGCCGGTAGAAACCTGCAAGACCAAGAAAACTACGTACCTGTGTGATAGTTTGGGGTTGCGGCCAGCTGTTGATGGCTTCTACCTTTGCCGCGTCGACCTCAATACCCTGTGAAGTGACAACATAGCCAAGAAACACAACTCGATCCGTGCAAAACGTGCACTTCTCAAGGTTACCAAACATTCTAGCTTCACGGAGGGCAAAAAAAACAGCACGTAGGTGTTCAACATGTTCAGTGAGAGACTTGCTATAAACCAAGATATCATCAAAGTATACAACCACAAAGCGTCCTATAAAGTGCCGTAGGACTTCATTCATCAAGCGCATGAAGGTACTAGGTGCATTAGTAAGTCCAAAAGGCATGACAAGCCACTCATATAATCCAAACTTTGTTTTAAAAGCAGTTTTCCATTCATCACCTAGTTTCATGCGAATTTGGTGGTAGCCACTACGGAGATCGATCTTAGAAAAGATAATGGCACCACTAAGCTCATCAAGCATGTCATCCAATCTAGGAATAGGGTGTCGATATCGAATGGTGATATTATTAATAGCACGACAATCAACACACATGTGCCAACTACCATCTTTCTTAGGTACCAAAAGAACGGGTACTGCACAAGGACTAAGGCTTTCACGGACGTACCCACGATCAAGAAGGTCCTGTACTTGGCGCTCAATTTCTTTTGTCTCCTCCGGATTGGTGCGGTACGCTGCACGATTAGGAAGAGACGCCCCCGGGACCAAATCAATTTGGTGCTCGATGCCGCGTATCGGTGGCAGCCCGGGTGGTATCTCAGCAGGAAAAACATCTTTAAACTCCTGCAAAAGGTCAGTGACTGCAACAGGAACAGAGCTAGGAATGTTCGCAAGTGAAAACAACACGTTTGTGCAAATCAAGCCGTATAGCAAGGGAGTATCATCACAAATTTCAGCAAGGTCAGTTTTAGTTGCAAGCATGACACGCCCTTTCAGATTTATAACTTGTGATGAAGAAGGAGAAGCAATTTTATCTTTCTGTTGCCTCAAAAGCGTCTTAGCTACTTGCTGATTTTCAGAAGGTTGTTTGCTCTTTTGTGCATCCCTAGCATGTTTTTCTTGTTCAAATTTTACAATTTCAGCAGGAGTCATAGGAAGCAATGTAACTTTCTTTCCTTTATACATAAATGTGTACGTATTGCTCCTACCATGGTGTGTAGCATCAGTATCATACTCCCAAGGTCTACCAAGTAACAGAGAACATGCTTGCATTGGTACTACATCAAAATCAGCAGCTCCGACGTATGTACCAATGGAAAATTTGATGTGAGCAGTTTGTGTTACCTTGACCTTACCACTATTGTTGAACCATTGCACATGGTAAGGGTGTGGATGCGCGCGTGTGGGAAGTTGAAGCTTCGTTACCATGTCGTGGCTCACCAAATTGTTGCAAGCTACCGCTGTCGATGATGACACGCACACGACGGTTATTGACGCCGAAGAAGGTCTGAAACAGATTGTTCCGTTGTGCCCTGTCGTCCTGCTCCATGTGAGTGCTCAAGACGCGTTGTACAATAAGTGCTTCAAGGTCGGCAGTGGCATCCGACGCAAGAACATCGTCATCGTCGAATGTATCATCATCTCCTGCAATGTTAGCAGCAAGTGCATATTCATCTTCAACATCACTAGCACTTACATAGCCACCGTCTTCCGTAGCAATATAAGCCCGCTGACTAGGGCAGTCTTTCATAACGTGTCCAAGTCCTTTGCATCTGTGACACTGGATCGCTGCAGAACGTGCAGTAGAGGCTGCCGAGGAGGTGGGCTTGGCTGGCGCCTTGGTTGCCGCAGTCTTGGAACTCTCAACCTGGGCTGTAGATGTAGAGGGTGCTGATGTAGCCGCCGGTCGAGAAGGGGGTGCGGGTGGTCGTTGCTGCTGCCCACTTGAGCGTGAAGTAGCACCACCAATGTTGCTCCTCATGCTGCGTTGTGGTTGTTGGCGACCCTGCAATTCTTTTTCTGCAAGCATAGCAAGGTGGAAAAGACGAGTGATAGTATTGTATTCTTTATAATCAATGATATCCTGAATTTCACGTCTTAAACCACCATAAAAACGGGCCATTTTATCCTCATTGTCCTCCTCAATTTCAGCACGCATGCAACCTATTTGCAACTCCTGATAATACTCCTCTACCGATTTATTTCCTTGGTTTAGGCGCTGCAATTTTTTTCTCAAATCACGTTTATATGAAGGAGGGACCCATCTACCACGCATTTGCCGTTTTAACATATCCCAAGTTTGTGGTTCATTTCCAACCTGAACTATTTCAGTCCACCAAAGAAGAGCATATCCAGTGAAGTCACTAGTAGCTAAACGCACGCGGTGGATAGCAGGAACCATGTGAGCATTAAATTTTTGTTCGACTGACATCTCCCAATCTAAATATGCATCTGGATCATAGGTGCCAGCAAAAGGAGGTACTGAAAATTTTACCTTGGAGTAGGGATCATTGTTCCTGTGGTTGTCATTGTTACCTCGTGGAGGGCGGTTGCGGTGGCCGCCCATACCTTGACGGTTGAATTGAAAGCGATGGCGTGCAGCCTCGTCAGGGTCAATGGCATTGTTTCCGGCATAGGATAGGTCGTCTTCTTCTTCAATATGGTCGTCTTCCTCTTCAACATGGTCATTGTTGGCTCGTGCAGCAGGCAATCGTGTTTCCAAGGCAGTCATCCGGTCTACTAGGTCAGCCACAGTACGTGCGAGACGTTCGATGGAATGTTGGGTCTGCCGCTGAGACTCTAGTAGAGCACGTCGTGAGACACATTCATTAAAATCAGATGGAGGGGTGCCGCTGTTATCTGCCATGTTAGTGAAAGACAAAACAACAAAGAATAATCCTGATGGAAAACAGCTAGGTGGGGTGGTGGCTGTGTGGTGGAAGCAATTCGTCAAACACCTTACCCACGCTTGCAAGTGTTCTTACCACACCGCAGGGAGGTCACCGGCCTACAGGTGATGAACCAAGTGGAGGGTGGTGTACAATTGCAAGAAATGATCCTGTCCTGACCAAGAGAAATGTGTAGCTTGGAAGGCAAGTGAGTAGCAAGGATTAGCGATAATAATAACAGTTAAACCAAGTTCAATAAGTATTCCCAAGTACTCGTCAAAGTTGCTGACCGTAGTGCTCCCAAAGTGAAAGTTCAAGTAATAGAGGGAAACTATGTGCCCAAAAATCAAAAGGAAGCAAAAACAGGTCAAAATCAGCTCTCTATAGATCGGACAAGGGATTGGACAAGAGATCGGACAAGTGATCGGACAAGGGTATGTGCAATTTTTTTTTCTCTTTTTTTTTTGCTGCTGTTCGGATCGGACAAGAGTTCGGACAAGAGTTCAGACAAGAGATCGGACAAGCAACAAACAGCCAAAGACTGCCTCAGATTGGACAAGAGTTCGGACAGGAGTTCGGACAAGAGTTCGGACAAGAGTTCGGACAAGCAACTAACAGCCCGCTTCTCTTTTTTTTTTATATATTTTTTTTTCTCCTTTTTTTTTCACTCTATTTTTTTTTGAAACAAGGATGACCAGAGGAGTAACCACAAAAATTGGCACCTAAAACTGAGGTGGGATGTGGCTCACAAAAATTCAAACAAGTTCGCTGTCCGGCGAGCAAAAACTTTGTCCAATTTTTTTCTTTATCTTCCCGATTTTTTTTGGCGATTTTGGTGAGGGCTAAACGACCTTTGTGGGTTAGGGTACCCTCCAAATTGGGTCAGGAACACGCTCAAAAAATTTCAGATTTTTCTGCCAAACGAGCGAAAAGTTATGCCTGTTTTACTGAAGGGGGGTCACAAAAGACTGGATGTGGAAAACAAATAGGGTTGCGGAAGGGGGGGGGTTTTCGGTGGGGAATTTTTTTCTGAGACACAAGAACAACTACTACTCAAACGACACAGAGGGATGACTAAACCAGCAACAAGACTCGACCAAGAACACGAACTCAACAAAGTTAAAACTGAAATTAAAATCGCAAGGCACAAAGGGGTTCTCGGTGGGGAATTTTTTTTGGTGCGGTTTTCTGGACTCTGGGTTAAAACAAAAGCAGATCGAGATTACCTAACAGGAAATCTGAGCTCTGATACCAGCTGATGGGGGAGTGGTCCCGATCTTCCGCTAGGTAAAGGATAAACTTGGGTTGGTGGAGAATCTCGACGTTGGCGATCCAAGGCTCCGGTCCGGCGGATCAAAACCTTGCAATCGTTACACCACTGTCTCCGTTGGTTATCAACCACGCAGAACGCGATTGACCTCGCCACGAAGGCTAATTCCTGCAAGCGAACCCAAGAACACAAGCAAGAACAGGAAGGATACAAATCGAATGCCAAATCACAGACAAACGAAGATAAGTTGAGGTTTCACAAACGCCAATGCGGCAGCCAATCGGTCCGGCGCAAGAGGCGGGATCTAAACACAACAGTGTAGATGCAACAAAGCAAAACCTAACCCTAGAAGTGGCTGGCGTGAGAATATATAGGGCGGCGGCCTGTGGAAGGGGAACAGACTTGGGCTGTGGGCTAGAAGACGTACAGACTCAAATATGGCCAACACGGCCCAGTTCTGTCACGCAGTACTGTTTTAAATACACAGGTCGACTCGAGACTCCAAATGATGTGAAACCAACGGCAAAAGATCCGTCTTCTCCTCAGCTTTCCAAAAAGTCCAAGAACTCGCCAATCGGACTTCGTATGAGGAAGTTATGCCCATTTTGGTGAATGGTGGTCGATGTAGTCCGAACCAGCGAATTCTTGACTTCAAATCATCCGTGCGGCTCCGTCTTCAACTCCAACTCTCCTATTCCATCTCCCATGTTCCTAAGCAACAAAATATCACTAGTATTCAGTAGCATCCCATCCAAACAAATATAATCAAAGTTGCTAAGGAACGAATTAACCTCATGGTTCAAGCGACGGGCACGGGCGCGTGTGATTGGTCCTTGTAGTTGAATTGTAGGTGGAGGCTCCATGTGTGTATCATGTGAAGTGATGTCCTCATCACTTTATTGGCATACAATAGTAGCTGATGTGGAGGCATTAGTCTGCACTTGCCAGGGTTATCAATGGATGGCGATACGGAGCCATCGTCCACCAACACCTCTTCAAGTTTTCACTTAGGTGTGGTAGCCCCTTCCCAATGGCAAAGGGAAGCCTAAAATTTGTAGTGGTAGCGATTTAGTATTTTTCTAAGTGGGTCGAAGCCGAACCCCTCACCGCTATCACTTACAAGAATGTGCAAAAATTTTCTGGCAAAATATTATTTGGAGATTCGGAGTGCCTATGCAGCTGACAATTGACAATGGCACCCAGTTCGATGCCGAACCTTTTAGAGAGTTCTATGAAGGTCTTGGTATTCAAATGTGCTTTGTAGCTATCCGTCATCCCCAATCCAACGGATCCATCCAGCAGGTAATGGTAATATCTTGTCAGGTCTAAATCGAAGAATAGTAGGATTAGTGAAGGGGCTATGGACCGAAGAACTTCTGAAGATTTTTTGGTCCATTCGGACCACTCAAGCAAGGTACATAGGGTTCACCCCTTTCAGGTTCCTATTTGGAGATGAAGCCATGACACTGACGGAGCTCAACAGAGGATCCCTCTACACCATCGAACCTAAGTTGGACAATGAAAGACAGACTTCGCTAGACTTAACTGAAGAAACAAGCTTCGAGCTGTTGCTAACCTAATGAAGTATCAATATCAGATGAAGACTTGGTATGACCTGAAAATATAGATTAACGAACTTAAGCCGGACAATTTAGTATTGCGAAGCATTATTGCTCTAGGGAAATTAGGAAATAAATGGGAAGGACCATATATCATCATGCGTTCAAGATGCTTGAGATCTTTTAAATTAGCTAATTTAGAAGGTGAGGAATTGAAGCATGCATGGCATGCAGAGCACCTTAAACGATACTTCACTTAGGATCTCTTTGTAATAAGTTGTAACACCTTTCTAAATGAATAAATATTATGATTCGAATAATGCATGCTTCTCAAGATGATTCCTACCCCTAGTGGGCACACTAGGGGGACGGAGCTGATTGCGGAGGTAAGTATTATTCATTCGAACCCAATCAACAGACTTCGAGCCACTGACTCGAAGCATCCGTCAAGGTGAGAAAATACCATGAAAAGCGGATTCCGAGCCATTGGCTTGGAAGCATCCGTAAAAAGAGTTCAAGGAGACCAAATTATACGGATTCTGAGCCATCGGCTTGAAAGCATCCGTAAAAAGAGTCGGAAGAGACCACGAAATAAAGATTCCGAGCCACTGTCTTGAAACCATCCGTAAAAAGAGTCTAAAGAGACCAAATTATACGGATTCCGAGCCATCATCCTGACAACATCTGTAAAAGAGTCTTAAGTTCCCAGAATAATCGGATCCCAATGTATCAGAAAAAGAGTAGTAAGCTACCATTTATGGACTCCGGACCTATGGGTTCGAAGAGACCTACGAGGTCCATAACGACCATCTACTCGAATTTTGAACCATTGGTTCCAAATTCTTATTCAATACAATAAGTGGCTCCGAGCCTACAAAAACAAAAACTATTGAAATTGTACTCTCAATAGGCATTACAATCATTTGTGTGTAACCATATTCGCTTGAAAATTGAAGGTGCTCACCCTCAAAGAGGGGCTAGGAGGTAAAGAGACAATTTCGAAACATTTCAACTTATATTACTCAATCAATTACATTACACTATGAAAAATCAGTGTCTAAGCCAAGAACAAAGCGAAGACCCCTTCGGTCCCCAAGACTAGATTCCGAGATAGCTCGGCTTCAAGAGCAACTTGTCCCTGAGCCCGAAGTCTTCAGAACCTTATGTTTAATCTGCTTCCCCTTCATCGAAGCCCAGAAGTCTCTTTGTTCTTGCTGAAGCTCTGCCCAGGTCCAAATTCATTCAGGGCTAGTCCTCACTTGATCTTCACTAGACCACTCCTCTTCGGACCAGTCAACGTCCTCTAAAAATGAAGATCCTAAGTTTACAAACTCCTTTTCCCCCTTCTCCTCCTTAATATAAGCTAATACTTCTTTAAAAATTTCGGGTATAAACTCTCCATGGCTCCCTCGAGGAATTGAAAATCGAGGACGCCTGTGAGGCCTTAATGCTTCGAAGGTAGAACACTGTTGATGAAGCCCTTCGTTAACTTCTAATACTTCGAGTTCATCATCAAAAAAGGTCGGAAATCCTAAAATGTTTTTCATACAAGTCTTTTTTATTCAAAAGAAAGACAGAATCACAAGTTTTTTACATAATGGAACCATAAGGAGAGAAAGACCTTCAGGTCCGAAGGAGGCTTGCTGTTCGAAGGTGGCGTCCACGCTTGCTTTTGACGGTGGCCTTCATCGATCCACGCCTTCACTACCGACTGGCCTTTAGCTCTCCAAGATGGCTGAAAAGCTTCCCATGTGTAGGACCGAAAGTAGCGACCAGAGGGGGGGGGGTGAATGGGCGCCTAAAAATTCTTTCGAATCAATGGCCTCCTCCCAACACCCAACGCACCTCAAAAGACCAAGCAGCAGAAAATGAACAGATAACCTAAGTCTAAAGGTATCTAGCCTAGGAGCAACAGTTGATTAAGTCGAGAAATACAAAAGCAGTGCTACTAGACAGATAGACAGAATAAGCTAGACAAATCTCAATAGAACAATCTAGGTGCACTATGAATGTGAAGAGAAGTTACCTGTTCAAGTCTGTCTCCTATTTGAAACTCGGCGAAGCCTGCTTCGCAGGCCGAAGCCTGCTTCGGAGGTCGAGGTTTACTTCGCTGGTCGAAGTCAGGTTCGGAGGTGGAAGTCCAAGTCTATCGAAGGTGTTGTGAAAGTGCCGAAGGTAGGTTTCGGTCTATCCTAGTTCGAAGTGGCAGAAAACGAAGTGTGCTTCGAAGCGATGTATGAGAAAGTCGAAGCCTGCTTCGAAGTGTGTACTTCGAAGGCAAAGCTTCGAACACAGCTTCGAACCGAGGGCTTCGAAGCCAAACCTTCGAACAGAAAACTTCGAACACAACAGACGGACTACCTTCGAACAAAGAAGCGAAACCTGTCACGCGACGGAGAAACCAAATTCGAATCCTACACTCTACCTTCGAAAGGAGCTAGCTTCGAAAAGAGAAGCGAAGGCTAACATGCGACAGAGAGACCAAAAACGAAGTCTATTAGTGAGATTAGCTTCGAAGCTAACTCCGAAGCCTGACGAAGTATTGACTTCGAACAGCTAGTGACAGAGAACACCTTCTCAAGGACTATCGAAGTATGTGAAGCTGACAGAGTGCAAAGTGTTTTGCGAAGCTAGAGACACAGCACAAAAATGAAGCCGAAGTTCAAGCGAAGCCTTCGAAGATGTTAGATCGAAGCCTGCCTCACGGAGCTGAGGGGCTTCGAACAGAGAAGGTGGCTTCGCCAGAAAACAGACAGAAAAGTTACTTGGGCCTGTCAACTTCGATCAAAAAGCTCTGCAGTAGAAAGCAAAAGCTGACACTAGAGTACTGTTGCTATAGTGGAGGAGTACTACTTGCAAACAGCAAGAACTAGTACTCTGCTCGTGAAGAACAGAAGCAAACCGAAGCACAAACACACTCAGAAAAATGCCTGTGCACGTGAAACGAAGCAACAAATGTTGCTGCAGATTTGCTGCACACGTTCAACAGAATAGAAGCTTCAAAGCATCAAACGAACTGAAATAAATGCAAGCTAAAATCCCATGAACAGCAGCCTGGCTGCACACAACAAGAGAGAGAAGAGAGAATGCAAGAGACAAAAAGTGACCCAAAGGAGTAGTATTGATTTCAGCAAAAGGGTAGTCCAACCCTAGGGATTGGGGTCCTATTTATAGGCTGCCCACCACTAGGAATATTCCACCAGCCCCTTATGGTTTTTTACAGACGCAAGAATAAAGAAAAAGACTCTACTACCCTTAGGAATTTTTACAGACACGACTGACTGACTGTGGGCCTAGAGTTACAGATGACTTATCCGGAAGCTAAGCTTTCGTAGCGACTACGACTTTTCTTCTAGACAGTCGGATAAAAGATCGACGGTCGTCAGTTTTGCGCTGAAACTGACAAAGCCTCCACCGACTTTGCACCAGGTACCCGGATTGGGCCGGCCCGACTCCGCAGCTCTCTCATCCTGGCAATCGCTCACCGCCCGTGTACCTGAGTCAGTCCTGGTCAACAGCCCAGTGGGTCTTCTACTGCTTCTGGCCCATGTACCCGGATTGGGCCAGCCCAACTTCGCAGCCTCCTCTGCCCGACAGTCGCTCACTGCCCGTGTACCTGAGTCACACGGGGCCCATGAAACAGCAGATCTCTTCTTCTTTTGTCCTCTTTGACTATCGTTGACAATGACTCATCACTTCTGGAGCCATGAGGCCCACGCTATTCAGCATGGCTCCTCAATCTCCCCCTTGATGAGTGCATTGTCAACACTCCTCTTCTTCAGCTCTTCAGCACCTGCGAGCAAATGTGGAAACATGAAAACAAAAACACAAGAAAACAAAGAAGAAAAAAAATAAGGTAAAAAGTTTAACCTTAATGACCAAAAGCCGAACAAAAGCAAGAAACAATCATTATGGTTAACCAAAACGTAAAAGTCAAAATGAGTGCGATTTCAGAACAACAAGGATATCAACAGAGTAAGAACTCCCCCTTAAACTCTGATCCCAAATTTTCTCCCCCTTGTTGACAAGTGAACTCATCAAGCACTCAATAGAGACACAGACTCCCCCTGAAATGCAACTCCCCCTCAAAATATGCAGTGAATTTAACTGGAGTGCATAAGGAGTGTAAAAAGCATGCTTCTCTAATATGATTGACTGTAATTACAACATCTAACAAGTATAGAAAAAGACATACTGTCTAAGACACATGGCATGATCAGTGCAACAGATGATATCTAAGGAAAGTCATTAGCACGCATTTTTCAGTTTTTGCAATACAAAAGCATCACCACATTTTCTAGTAAAAAAAGCTAGGTAAAGCATGAGATGTAGAAGATACAGATATCTACCAAGATAAGCATTGTCCAAAACAAAGTGCTTCAGCAAACTTGTTCTCATTGCAATTTTCAGGCTTTTTCTTTGTCCTTTTTCATTTTTGCCAGGGGTTATTTGCATGTCAAACCTTATGCTGACCGACCAAGTCAAGCCTAGGCCAGAACTGGACCATCAGAAGCTTAAGACATTGGTCTTGACATACACTACAGTGTCCTAGTTCATACCAAAGTGCTATGGTATGCAGTCCAGAACAATGCAATGCGACAAGACAAACCCACCTAGATCTTTTCAATTTTAAGCATAAAAAAGGCATGGAATTTTCATTTTTTTCATTATTTTATAGCACATTTCCATGATCAAAAGCATAGAATGTCCAAGTTGCGTATTTGCATCTAAGTAAGGAGCGAGCTACAAGGTATGTATCAGATAGCAAAAACATTCAGCCTACACGTGCTAGTTACCAGAAGCAATAGTGATCAATTTTCAAGTTTTAAAGCATAAAAGCCATGCATATGACAGATATCAGACATATCAAGTGAACTGAATCAAAACATGATCATTGACAAATACTCAAAAGCATGTACAAGCTAGAAGAAGTAAAACAGTTCAATCATATAACAGAATCAGCTCCAAAGTGTGATATGTGAATATGCAAAGTATGAACACACACAAAAAGACTCAAGAAAAGAGTAAAGAAGAAAGAAAACTGACGCAAAATATCCTAAAAAGGATACACAACACCCAAATCCCCTCGTAAACGCTCAAATGTAGACTGATCTAGGGGTTTAGTGAAGATGTCAGCCAACTGATGATGGGTATCAACATGAACAAGGTCAATGACACCTTTCTCATATTGATCCCGCAGAAAATGAAAGCGCACATCAATATGTTTGGTTTTTGAATGGAGACACGGGTTTTTCCCTACACTAATAGCACTAGTGCTGTCGCAAAACAATGGAACCCTGGTAGGAAAGAATAACCCAAAATCTCACAGAGTGGAAATCATCCAAACCAACTGTGAGCAGCAGCTAGCAGCAGCTACATACTCAGCCTTTGTGGTCGAAAGAGCAACTCCAGATTGCTTTCGAGAAGACCAAGAGACAAGTGAAGAACCAAGAAACTGGCAAGTACCAGAAGTCGACTTGCGATCCAACCGACACCCACCAAAGTCGGCATCCGAAAAGCCAGATAAATCGAGAGAAGATGATGCTGAATAGAAAAGGCCAAGATCGGGCGCATAAGTGAGATACCTGAAGATGCGCTTGACAGCCTGCCGGTGAGATGCACGTGGTGAAGACTGGAAGCGCGCACACAGTCCCACGACGAACTGAATGTCCGGTCTAGTCGTCGTCAAGTATAACAGTGAATCGATCATCCCTCGAAACTCCCTCTCGTTGACCTTGATGCTGCTCTCATCCTTGTCCAGACCCCCAATGTGCCCATCGGGGTCATCTGCGGCTTCAATTCACCACCAAAGTCAAATTTCTTAAGCATGTCGCGAGTGTACTTACCTTGGTGGATGAAGGTGCCGTCCTTAGTCTGCTTGATCTGGAGCCCTAGAAAGTACTTGAGCTCACCCATGAGGCTCATCTCAAACTCGCTGTGCATCTGCTCAGAAAACTTGGACACAAGATCATTAGTAGTACCGCCAAAGATAATATCGTCCACGTAAATCTGAGCGACTAAGAAGTCTGAAGCGACTCTGAGCAAAAAGAGAGTTTTATCCACAGAACCCATCACAAAGCCCTTCCCCAACAAAAACTGCTTCAACCGGTCATACCAAGCCCTGGGGGCTTGCTTCAACCCATATAAAGCTTTTTGCAATTTAAAAACATGTCGAGGAAACTTAGGGTTCTCAAAACCGGGGGGTTGCCTAACATACACTTCCTCCTCTATGAACCCATTCAGAAAAGCACTCTTGACATCCATTTGAAAAAGCTTAAAACCCTTCGAAACGGCAAAAGCTAGAAGAATACGAATGGACTCAAGACGGGCAACAGGAGCGAAGGTTTCTTCAAAGTCAATACCTTCCTTCTGGCAATAACCCTGGGCAACTAGTCGGGCTTTGTTGCGCACCACAACCCCATCTTCACCTTGTTTGTTCTTGAATACCCACTTGGTGCCTATGGGGTTGCATCCTGGTGGCGGCTCAACTAGTGTCCAAACCCGATTGTGGACAAAGTTCTCAAGCTCTTCTTGCATAGCATTAATCCAATTGGAATAAGAAAGAGCATGAGAAACGTCTCTGGGCTCAAAAGATGCAACAAACGCAGATTCAGCAAACACAGCGAGAGTGGCAGAAGTACGCAAAGTTCTCTCAGTCAAATCACCTATGATGAGCTCTGAGGGATGGTCACGCTGAACTGCTCGGGTTCCCTGGTGATCTGAAGTCACCTCACCGGAGTCAGCAGCAGGCACCTCTGTACTCGACTGAGGGGGCTCGATCGTAGTGGAAGAAGTGATCAAAGGTCCGCCCTCATCATCAGTCGAAGTCTCAGAAGGTGTGGGCTCTGTGGGGGATGCAGAAGGCCCACCCTGATCAGCAGCTGGAGTATCCTCATCTTCCTCGAAGATGGACTCTCCGAGCTCATCATCACCAGAAAGCTCAAAAGGAGTCAAAGAAGGCAAGGACTCATCAAATGAAACCTCACAAGTCTCGACAAGCAGCTGGGATTCGAGGTTCCAAACACGAAAACCTCGAGAATGCAAAGCGTAGCCAAGAAAAACACCATCCCAGCAACGAGACTCAAACGTGTCCAAGTGCCCTCCCTTCTTGAGCACAAAGCACTTGCAGCCAAACGCTCGCAAGTGGCTCACCTTGGGCTGTCTGCCAAACCGCAATTCATATGATGTCTTACCAAGGTAAGCTCTAAGAAAGATGCGGTTGGCCAGATAGCAAGCTGTGTTCATGGCTTCAGCCGAAAAACGCCTAGGAGTCCTGTGCTCATCGAGCATCATCCTGGCCTTCTCGACTAGCGTGCGGTTCTTTCGTTCCACAACGCCGTTCTGTGGGGGAGTGTAAGGAGAAGAAAACTGATGGTCCAGACCCTGATCACTACAGAAGCTAACGAACTGAGAGTTCTTGAACTCAGAGCCATTGTCGGAGCGAATTGCTCGCATCCGACCATTGTTCTCATTCTTCAGCTTCAAAATCAGGTCATGAACAAATTGAAAAGTTTTATCCTTAGACTCCAAAAAGAAAACCCACGAGAATCGAGAAAGGTCATCAACAATCACAAGTGCATACCACTTCCCACCGACTGAGCGTACCCGAGCTGGACCTACAGTGTCCAAATGTAAAAGCTCGCCCGGATACGAAGTCATCACCTGAGTCACAGGTGAGTGAGAAGCAGCAACCATTTTCCCATGACGACAGGGATGACAAAACTAGATCCTTCTCCATCTTAAGCTTGGGCAATCCTCGGATGAGGTCCATAGAGCTCAACCTGACTAGCAGATCAAAGCTCAAATGACCTAACCTCCTATGCCACTTCCAGAGCTCAGAGGAGGATCCAGCAAACAAACAGCGAGAAGGGCCAAAAGAACTAGAGAAGTCAATCCGAAAAACTTTACCGAAAGGTAAAATCTGACAAACCAAAGACCCTCCAGAATCAACCACAGAAGAGTTGCCTTTCTTAAAACGTACTTCCAAACCATCCTCAAGAAGTTGCGAAATAGAAATCAAATTGAAGTTCAAATTCTTAACCAAAGCAACATTCTTCAAAGAGAAATGATCTGAAATACGAATAGAGCCTATGCCACTTACCTTCCCTTGACCACTGTTCCCGAATGTGATGTACTCTTTGGAGCTCGGGGGAGTGAGACTAGAGAACCATCTGCGATGTCCCGTCATGTGGCGGGAGCATCCTGAGTCCATGATCCAAACGTCCTCCAGTCCCCGATCCTGCACAATCAGTGGCTGTAAGTGGGAGCAAATGGTCCAGCACCAGGTTTAGCAAAAGACCTAAACCAGTGTCGAGCCATCTGCTCAAAAGATGGAAAGCGAAAACCATCAAAGGAGTTTGGACCAAAACGCGACTCAAAGCGCGGTCCTCGGTTCTGCCTAACCTTGCGGCCACGAGGTCCAGGACCATAGCCAACACGGCCTAGAACTCTGCCGGAACGAACACCACCAACTGGAGCACGGGCAAGAACGCCGTCTCCTCTACCACCACCTACACGACGCGGCCTGGCCTCCAGCCTCTCCCCGCACCGAGGAACACGCAGTCTACCACCCTTCTGGTAGAACTGCTCCTGATCACCACGAGCCCTCTTTGCTCTCTCAACCCGCTTCCTCCTGAAGCAAAACTCCGCAAGATGCCCGTCTCTTTGACAGTACTCACAATGATAAGTGTAACACCCCAAATTTTCAAAACAATAAAAATATTATTAAATTCAATTTCTTGGAATTATTATTTCAGAAAATACTTTTAAACCCCTTTTTTACCCTTTTGAACTACAACATAGAGTAGATGACCAAATTAGGAGGTGAAACTTTTTGTATATGATCCTAAGGCCAAAATATAATTTTGAGAATTTTTATAAATTTTTACCAGCCTTGGAAGTAGCCCTAATCTTTTAATCTATTTTCTGGAATTATTTTTATTCAGAAAAGTATTAGAACAGTAATGGGCTCCTCTCCCTCCCTTCTCTCTCTCCCGGCCGGCCCAGCCCGTTACCGCGCTAGCCTTAGACTGACACATGGACCCCACCTGTCGGCGCCGAAACCCTCCCCTCGCGCGCGCACCCGACACCCCGGCCCCACCCGTCAGTCGCCACCCTCGCCCGCTCGCGCCCGCTGGCCAGTGGCCCCCGCATGTCAGTTTCGCCTTCAACCTCCCGCCGTCGCCCCCAAATCGCGCCGGCCGACGACCTCGCCCTCGGATCCGCCTCGCCGGTCCGTCCCGCATTAATTCGTCGCCATTAATCGGTCCCCCGCGTCGCGTCGACCGTTTCCCCCCGTTAAACAGCGCCTTTACGCCACGGGATCGCCGCTCCGCGTGCATGGCCGAGCCATCGCCGGCGAGTAAAGGCCCTCGGCCGGTTTCCTTGCATGCGAGCCCTCTCCGGCGTCCTATTTAAGCCCCCAGCCTGAGCCGCGTCCGACCCCCACGCTTAATCGCCTCGAGAACGAACAGAGCACTCGCAATTCGCTTTTTAGCGCACACCCTCTGATTCACCTCCGGCCACCGCTCGCCGTCGCACCGGACCACCTCCGCCCGTGCCTCCGCCACCAACGTGACCGCGAGAACGACCCCGACCTCGACCACCCCTCCGCCGACGTCGAGCCCCGCCGGAACACCATCGCCGACGAGGAGCCCGAACCACTCCGCCGTCTACCCTCGTCGCCGGCCTCGCTCCGTCGACCCCTCGCCTCGCCTAAGGTACCATCGTGACCGCCTTGGCCTCCTCTTTCCGTTTTCGCATAGAGCTAGGGCCTAGCCCCCTCGTAGGCGCCACCGCCACCGCACCCGAGCCCCGCCGTCGCCGGAGATGAAGGGGGGTATAACCCCCTTAGCGCGTGTCGTGCCGGATTCAATCCTGGCCGCACGATCGCAATCGGACGACGCGCGTGAGTCCACGTACGCGATCTAATCCGCACCGTCGGATCTGGTCAAAGCGTTACGCTTTGATCTCGCGCGTTGATTTCCATTTAACCCGACACGCGATCTCGTGCGTCCACGTGGTACCCCTTCGCGCGTTTTAATCCTGGCCGTCCGTTGTCACTTAACCCTCCCGCCTCGCGCCTGGCCACCGGATCCAGATCCGACGGTCCAGATCGAGCCGGCGCACGCGCACAGTGCGCGGGTTCACCGTGGGCCTGGCTCACCGTGGACCCGAGAGGTTTAAAATTTGAAAATAAATTCCAGAAATGCTTTTAAACTTGTAAAATTCATATCTAATGCATTTGAACCCTAAAAATTACCATTCTAATTTCAGAAAATTCATAAAATTATTCTCTACATGTTTAAGCAATAAAAACAGTAGGTTTACTTTGACATTTTCATGTTTATTCAAATAAGTATTCAAATGCCCTTAGTATTAAAATGCAAAATTTAAATATTTAAACTCCAGAAAATTTATATAATTGTTCCTTTCTGTTTAAACACTAGGACCACTGAGTTTTCTCTGAATCATTTATATTAAATTGATTAGAAAACTTAATGTAGTATTATACACACTTAGAAACCCTTTCTTGAAAAACAATAATTCATTTAGATTCATTTTAAATTAATGGAGAAATAAATTTCAGAACTTTAACCATTGAATTTATTTATAATCAAACCAACTTTAACTTATGTGTTTATAATGTTATGCTGTTTGATTGGATGTTGTGTTCTTTTTATTTTACTTTATATTAAAAAGACTACGACGTCGCCGAGGAGCCGGAGTACTTCCCCGAAGTCCCTCCCTCTCCCTTTGCTGAACAAGGCAAGTCACCAAACCATTCTTTTGAACATATTGAACCCATGTTTGAATTGACTATCGCTATAACACATAGGTTATATATTCATTAGTCAAATGAACCCTTACATTATATTTATTTAGGATCCCCCGACCTTGATGTGCAACCCAAGCCATGCTATCTCGCCTAACCTCCTTGTCACCATATGATCAATGATATTAGTTAGTGTCCAAAGTATTGACACGGCCGCTATAGGATAAAAATGAGTCGTAGCAAAATGGTTCTATTATATGATCCCCGTTGCTTCTTATCCTTGGAAATTCTGTTGGTGATGAGTCATGGTTGTGAGTGTATGCATGGTGGGTTCCGGGTGCAAGCTAGGGCATTGGTCAGTCGCACCCGGGGTACTATAAGGACCGGTCTGAGGGATCCGTTGCAATACACTTACGTACTAACCACAAGTCTAGTGGGTAAGTCCTAACTAAGGTATGGGTTGTTCCAAACCGAGGCCACCATTTGGAGATGGGTCAAGTTGCACCTGCGGGTGACTTGTACCAATGTGGCGCAAAAGGGGGTGCGACGTTAGCCGGGATGCGGCCCGGCGCGCCGGCGAAACCTAGAGCGGGTGGTTATCGCTTGGAACATCTCATATTGAGGTTTTGGCACGAGTTCCCGTGAAATGGGTCATCTCGTTGAGATGAGTGCGTGCCTTGTGGGTACAGTAGTACATCTCTGATCAGAGTCTTAAATCTTTTCGAAAAGCCGAGCCCACGGTCAAGGGCGGGTTGCGTGACATCCCCCAGTTAGTTTACTTTGAATATGTATGTGCATGATGGATTGACATGTAAGGACCGTTGTGCGAGGAGGTAAAATGTACTCCTCGAGTTAGTTGATGTTGATGATGCTCATATTTACTTTCCGCATGATTAAAATATGATTACACTAAATGCCATAACTGCAACTGCTTTATTCCGCATTGTTAGCCTTTATCCTTCCTTGTTTATCATCCTGCATTATTATTTGCATTTGCGGTGGCTTGTTGAGTACTTTTTGTACTCATACCCGTTGGACCCCACAGAGGATGCTTATCTTGAAGACGGTCTGGAGTAGCGACCCAGTCGAGAAGAAAGATCCTGAAGAAGACGTTCGTCATGCCGTTGTTTACCTTTATTATTATCGTGTTTATTAAAACAATGTTGTAATAAATATGGTCTGCGTACCATGGATTTTACCGTATGTACGTTGTCGCATGATGAACCTCTTGTATTATTGTTTTTCTATGGAAATTCAATAATGTCTCGATTTTGATAAATCGGGGCGCTACAAGATGGTATCAGAGCCGACTCGACTGTAGGAAGCCAAACAGACCCGCCTAGCCATTAGCCATAGGAAATTATTTCTCGAAAATCTACTTCATAAACTTTGTTCCTCTCCTCACTTTTATTCAACTTGTTGTTTTGTAGATGCCAGTCTACCAAGTCCACAGCTACTGCCGCCACTATGAGGGCTTCGTCCGGGAGCTCCGCATGATGCTCACCTTCCTCGGGTTCCTCTTCGAACCCGAATTTCAAGGAGTCTACCCCGATGAGTTCGCCGGGCCTTGTGACGTCTCCCTCACCGTCCATGGCTCTGGAGAACACCTGCCGCCCTACATCACCGCACTTGGAGGCCCGACTTTCGACGTCGCGTGCCAACGAGTCGCCCTCCAGGCCCTCATGGAGCTGAGGATGATCTACGACGATCGTCTTCATAACTCATCCTTCCGACTTGTGCCGAAGCGTACTCCCGGAGCCCACCGTAGCATCTACCTCGGAGTTCACTCCGTGCGTGATCCGGTCATGGCCCGGCAGTCGCGTCTTGTGCAGGCCATGGATGATCTCCACATTGAGGCGGTGCTCGACGCCGACGAGCATCATGAGGCGGTTGCATTTCTTCGTGAAGAAACGAAGAACCTGATCCAACAGAACGGCAAGCTGCAGCGCAAGATCATGCAGCTGCAGAAGGACATCGCGGAGATGGTTCCTCTTCTTCCAAGGAAGAAGAAGCCCATCCGTGAACCCCTCCCTCGCCCCAAGAGGATCCCGCCAGGACCCTCCCCCGCCAGGCCTTCCACCAGCGCCCCTACACCACGCCCCGGCCTCGTCTCCGACTCCATCATCGAGAATTTTCTCGAGCCCACCATCTCTCTGGAGCCGCGTACTCGTGGTTCCGAGAGCACGGAGACCGCCTCCGGTGGCGAGTAGGCGTTAGGAGACGCAAATTCAAATAAAGATCTTAATTTTGTATGTGGTGCCGTCTGCAACGAGTTGAGTTGTAGATGGAATAAGAACTTAATTGTAATGAACTATTTATACCACTTGATATATTTGTGTGCTTGAATGCTATATGTTAATTTTTGGTTGTATTATTGTTTCGTCATCTTTTGTTTCCCCACTTTGGATATTCAGAAGATGGCCGACCACCAGAACACCGGCCCTAACAACGGAGCAGGAGGGAGCCGAGATGCGCCTGAGGGTGTTGTACCCAACTGGGGTGCAACGGGCCCACGTCAGTCTGGGTCGCCTTCCGCCAATCACCCCACCTTGGCGGAAATGATGGCGAATCAGAATCATATGATCACCGCCCTCCTCACCCAAATGCAGCACCAACAGGCTCAGTTGGATCGTCTGCAGAACGGGGAGCCCGCCCCTCGCGCACCAGCACCCGCGGCCGCTCCGCAACTCTCCGAGTTCTTGCGCGTGCGTCCGCCCATCTTCTCGAGCACAACCAACCCGATGGAGGCCGGAGATTGGCTTCGCACCATCGAGAAGAAGCTCGACCTCCTCCCCTGCACCGACCGGGAGCGGGTGGCCTTTGCCACTCACCAGCTCCAGGGTCCCGCCGCTGAATGGTGGGACAACTACCGCGCGTCCCAGCCAGAGGGCCACATGGTGACTTGGGCGGAGTTCACCATCGCCTTTCGTGCCGCCCATGTCCCCGCCGGCGTCATCGCGGTGAAGCAGCAGGAGTTCCGCGACCTGCAACAAGGCAACCGAACTGTCATGGAGTACCTCCATGAGTTCAACCGCCTCGCACGCTACGCACCGGAGGAAGTGCGCACCGACGCCCTCCGCCAAGCCAAGTTCCTAAGGGGACTTAAGGATGAGCTGTCCATCCAGCTCGTCGCCGCCGACTTCGCCGACTTCCAGCGGCTGGTCAATAAAGCGCTCATCCAAGAGACTGAGCAGAACAAGCTGGACCTCAAGAAGAGGAAGATGATCGCCTTCAAGCATCAGCAGGCGAACACCCAGAGGCCCCGCTTCGTCCCTCCGCCACCAGCGCCCGCCTACCATCCTCGGCCCGCCTACAGGCCACCTCACGCAGCCGGTGGATCCAACGCCGGGCATCCTCGCCCCGCTCCACCAGCTCCGACCGCTCAGCCGGCACCGGCCGCCAAGGCCCCGATCTTGAGGGATCGCCAAGGAAGGCCGGTCGTCTGCTTCAACTGCCGCAAGGAAGGGCACTATTCGCACCAGTGTCCTCACCCCAAGCAGAACCAAGGCGCAGCACCCCACCAGGCCGTTCGCGCCCGCGTCAACCACATCAGCGCGGAGGAAGCTCAGGAGGCTCCTGAAGTCGTACTCGGTACGTTTACTATGAATTCCGTACCGGCCGTCATATTATTTGACTCTGGAGCAACCCACTCTTTCGTCTCGGAAGATTTTGCAAAAACAAACAATCTGGACGTGCTCCCTCTACCCATTCCCATGGTGATTGCCACCCCCGGCAATAGGACCTCAGCTCGCTTCTTCAGCCCTAAGGTTCAACTTGACATCCAAGGAGTGCTGTTTTGGGCCGAGCCTGTCCTCATCCAATGCACCGGACTCGACCTTATACTAGGTATGGACTGGTTGATGAAGCACAAGGGAGTGATCGACTGTGCCAACAAGTCCGTCACGGTGACCAGTCCTGAAGGCGTAACCATCACTTTCCGGATGGTCAGTCGCAAACCACTCGGAGCATCCCTTCGCTCGATAGCTCTTGAAGAGGTGCCAATAGTCAAGGAGTTTGCAGATGTTTTCCCCGAAGATCTGCCCGGAATGCCTCCCAAGCGGGACATCGAATTCAGAATCGAGCTTGTCCCGGGGACCACTCCAATCTCCAAGCGCCCATACCGAATGGCCGCCAATGAACTAGCCAAAGTCAAGGGCAACATCGAAGACCTAGAGCAGAAAGGTTACATCCGACCGAGTACCTCACCTTGGGGTGCGCCGGTTATATTTGCCATGAAGAAGGACAAGACCAAGAGGATGTGCGTGGACTATAGAGCCCTGAACGACGTAACCATCAAGAACAAATACCCACTGCCTCGGATCGACGACCTGTTCGATCAGCTGAAAGGATCCTCGGTGTTTTCCAAGATTGACCTCAGATCAGGTTATCACCAGTTGAGGATCAGGGAGGAAGATATACCCAAGACTGCCTTCACCTCCCGCTATGGACTCTACGAGTACACTGTGATGTCGTTCGGACTCACGAATGCCCCGGCCTTTTTCATGAACATGATGAACAACGTATTCATGGAGTTCTTGGATAAGTTCATCGTGGTATTCATCGACGATATCCTCGTTTACTCCAAGACCAAGGAAGAACACGAGACTCACCTCCGTCTGACCCTCGGAAAGCTAAGGGAGCAGCAACTGTACGCCAAATACAGCAAATGCGAATTTTGGTCGTCTGAGGTGAAGTTCCTCGGCCATGTTATATCTGCCGGAGGAATAGCAGTGGACCCAACCACTGTGGAAGCGGTAACCAACTGGCTACAGCCAACGACCGTGACCGAGATCCGGAGTTTTCTCGGATTGGCCGGATACTACCGCCGGTTCATCGAGAATTTTTCCAAGATCGCCAAGCCTATGACCAGACTTCTGCAGAAAGAAGTGAAGTTTGATTGGACCCCCGACTGCGAAGAAAGCTTCCAGACCCTCAAGAAGAAGCTTGTGTCAGCTCCCATTCTGACTCTGCTAGACATCCGGAAAGACTTCCACGTCTACTGTGATGCCTCTCGTCAGGGATTGGGATGCGTCTTAATGCAAGAAGGGAAGGTGATATCCTATGCCTCCCGGCAGTTGAGACCACATGAGCTGAACTACCCAACCCACGACCTGGAACTAGCAGCCGTGGTTCATGCCTTGAAGATATGGAGACATTACCTTGTGGGAAATCGGTGTGAGGTCTTCACCGACCACAAGAGCCTCAAGTACATATTCACCCAACCAGATCTGAACCTCAGGCAAAGGAGATGGTTGGAACTGATCAAGGATTATGACTTGGGCATCCATTATCATCCGGGCAAAGCGAACGTGGTGGCAGACGCCCTTAGCCGAAAAGGGTACTGCAATGCCATCATGATTCAGGACCAAGCTCCTCTACTTTATAAAGAGATGGAAAGGCTAAACCTAGGGATCACCACTCGAGAGTACCTCGTTGCCTTGGAGTCTCGGCCTGTCTTAATAGACCAGATCCGAGAGAAGCAGAAGGAAGACCCAGACATCCTGGAGATCCAGCAAAACATGAGGAAGGGTAAAGCCCCCGGATTCTCCGAGGACGAGCATGGTACCATCTGGTTCGGAAACCGAGTATGCGTACCCGATCTACCTGAGTTGAAGACTCTCATCCTTCAAGAAGCCCACGATACTCTATACTCCATTCATCCCGGGAGTACAAAGATGTACCAAGACCTGAAGGAAAAATATTGGTGGGTCAGCATGAAGAGAGAAATAGCTGAGTATGTGGCCAAGTGCGACACATGCCGGCGAGTCAAGGCAGAGCATCAGAGACCTGCCGGACTGCTTCAACCCCTCAAAGTCCCTGAATGGAAGTGGGAAGAGATAGGAATGGACTTCATCACGGGACTGCCCAGGACCCAAGCTGGTCATGATTCTATCTGGGTGATCGTCGATCGACTCACCAAGGTAGCTCACTTCGTTCCGGTCAAGACAACTTACACCGTCGCCAAGTTGGCTGAGTTGTATATGACCCGGATCGTGTGCCTCCACGGAGTTCCCAAGAGGATTGTATCTGACCGTGGGAGTCAGTTCACCTCCAAGTTTTGGAAGAACCTTCAAGAGGAACTCGGCACCCGGCTGAACTTTAGCACCGCCTATCATCCACAGACCGACGGTCAAACCGAAAGGGTCAACCAGATATTGGAGGATATGCTTAGAGCCTGTGCTCTAGACTTTGGCGGAATTTGGGACAAGAACTTACCTTATGCAGAGTTCTCCTACAACAACAGCTATCAAGCCAGCCTGCAAATGTCCCCGTTCGAAGCACTCTATGGGCGTAAGTGCAGAACGCCGTTGCTCTGGGATCAAACTGGAGAATCACAACTGTTTGGGACTGATTTATTGAGAGAAGCCGAAGAAAAAGTTAAGATCATAAGAGACCGACTGAAGGCAGCCCAATCTAGGCAGAAGAGCTATGCCGACAACCGTCGAAGAGATCTAGCCTTTGAGGAGGGTGATTATGTCTACCTCCGGGTCACTCCCCTCCGTGGCACTCAAAGGTTCAACATGAAAGGCAAACTAGCACCCCGCTACGTCGGACCTTTCCAGATCCTCCGTCGACATGGAGAAGTGGCATATCAACTTGAACTGCCTCCATCCCTGGCAGGAGTTCATGATGTGTTCCATGTCTCTCAGCTGAAGAAGTGCCTCCGTGTACCCACCGAGCAAGCCGACCTTTAGCAGCTCAATGTCCAAGAAGACTTGACCTACATAGAGAGACCCGTCAAGATCTTGGAGACCAAGGAAAGAGTAACCAGAAGTCGCGTCGTCCGCTTCTGTAAAGTCCAATGGAACAACCATCCCGCAGAAGAAGCCACTTGGGAAAAAGAAGACGAGCTAAAAGCCCAATACCCCGAGCTATCGAGTAACGTTCCAATCTCGAGGACGAGATTCTTGTAAGGGGGATAGGTTTGTAACACCCCAAATTTTCAAAACAATAAAAATATTATTAAATTCAATTTCTTGGAATTATTATTTCAGAAAATACTTTTAAACCCCTTTTTACCCTTTTGAACTACAACATAGAGTAGATGACCAAATTAGGAGGTGAAACTTTTTGTATATGATCCTAAGGCCAAAATATAATTTTGAGAATTTTTATAAATTTTTACCAGCCTTGGAAGTAGCCCTAATCTTTTAATCTATTTTCTGGAATTATTTTTATTCAGAAAAGTATTAGAACAGTAATGGGCTCCTCTCCCTCCCTTCTCTCTCTCCCGGCCGGCCCAGCCCGTTACCGCGCTCGCCTTAGACTGACACATGGACCCCACCTGTCGGCGCCGAAACCCTCCCCTCGCGCGCGCACCCGACACCCCGGCCCCACCCGTCAGTCGCCACCCTCGCCCGCTCGCGCCCGCTGGCCAGTGGCCCCCGCATGTCAGTTTCGCCTTCAACCTCCCGCCGTCGCCCCCAAATCGCGCCGGCCGACGACCTCGCCCTCGGATCCGCCTCGCCGGCCCGTCCCGCATTAATTCGTCGCCATTAATCGGTCCCCCGCGTCGCGTCG
Source organism: Zizania palustris (assembly GCA_019279435.1). NCBI lineage: Eukaryota > Viridiplantae > Streptophyta > Magnoliopsida > Poales > Poaceae > Zizania > Zizania palustris. The sequence goes on from JAAALK010000080.1 coordinate 54,327,991, forward strand.
ACCGTTTCCCCCCGTTAAACAGCGCCTTTACGCCACGGGATCGCCGCTCCGCGTGCATGGCCGAGCCATCGCCGGCGAGTAAAGGCCCTCGGCCGGTTTCCTTGCATGCGAGCCCTCTCCGGCGTCCTATTTAAGCCCCCAGCCTGAGCCGCGTCTGACCCCCACGCTTAATCGCCTCGAGAACGAACAGAGCACTCGCAATTCGCTTTTTAGCGCACACCCTCTGATTCACCTCCGGCCACCGCTCGCCGTCGCACCGGACCACCTCCGCCCGTGCCTCCACCACCAACGTGACCGCGAGAACGACCCCGACCTCGGCCACCCCTCCGCCGACGTCGAGCCCCGCCGGAACACCATCGCCGACGAGGAGCCCGAACCACTCCGCCGTCTACCCTCGTCGCCGGCCTCGCTCCGTCGACCCCTCGCCTCGCCTAAGGTTCCATCGTGACCGCCTTGGCCTCCTCTTTCCGTTTTCGCATAGAGCTAGGGCCTAGCCCCCTCGTAGGCGCCACCGCCACCGCACCCGAGCCCCGCCGTCGCCGGAGACGAAGGGGGGTATAACCCCCTTAGCGCGTGTCGTGCCGGATTCAATCCTGGCCGCACGATCGCAATCGGACGACGCGCGTGAGTCCACGTACGCGATCTAATCCGCACCGTCGGATCTGGTCAAAGCGTTACGCTTTGATCTCGCGCGTTGATTTCCATTTAACCCGACGCGCGATCTCGTGCGTCCACGTGGTACCCCTTCGCGCGTTTTAATCCTGGCCGTCCGTTGTCACTTAACCCTCCCGCCTCGCGCCTGGCCACCGGATCCAGATCCGACGGTCCAGATCGAGCCGGCGCACGCGCACAGTGCGCGGGTTCACCGTGGGCCTGGCTCACCGTGGACCCGAGAGGTTTAAAATTTGAAAATAAGTTCCAGAAATGCTTTTAAACTTGTAAAATTCATATCTAATGCATTTGAACCCTAAAAATTACCATTCTAATTTCAGAAAATTCATAAAATTATTCTCTACATGTTTAAGCAATAAAAACAGTAGGTTTACTTTGACATTTTCATGTTTATTCAAATAAGTATTCAAATGCCCTTAGTATTAAAATGCAAAATTTAAATATTTAAACTCCAGAAAATTTATATAATTGTTCCTTTCTGTTTAAACACTAGGACCACTGAGTTTTCTCTGAATCATTTATATTAAATTGATTAGAAAACTTAATGTAGTATTATACACACTTAGAAACCCTTTCTTGAAAAACAATAATTCATTTAGATTCATTTTAAATTAATGGAGAAATAAATTTCAGAACTTTAACCATTGAATTTATTTATAATCAAACCAACTTTAACTTATGTGTTTATAATGTTATGCTGTTTGATTGGATGTTGTGTTCTTTTTATTTTACTTTATGTTAAAAAGACTACGACGTCGCCGAGGAGCCGGAGTACTTCCCCGAAGTCCCTCCCTCTCCCTTTGCTGAACAAGGCAAGTCACCAAACCATTCTTTTGAACATATTGAACCCATGTTTGAATTGACTATCGCTATAACACATAGGTTATATATGCATTAGTCAAATGAACCCTTACATTATATTTATTTAGGATCCCCCGACCTTGATGTGCAACCCAAGCCATGCTATCTCGCCTAACCTCCTTGTCACCATATGATCAATGATATTAGTTAGTGTCCAAAGTATTGACACGGCCGCTATAGGATAAAAATGAGTCGTAGCAAAATGGTTCTATTATATGATCCCCGTTGCTTCTTATCCTTGGAAATTCTGTTGGTGATGAGTCATGGTTGTGAGTGTATGCATGGTGGGTTCCGGGTGCAAGCTAGGGCATTGGTCAGTCGCACCTGGGGTACTATAAGGACCGGTCTGAGGGATCCGTTGCAATACACTTACGTACTAACCACAAGTCTAGTGGGTAAGTCCTAACTAAGGTATGGGTTGTTCCAAACCGAGGCCACCATTTGGAGATGGGTCAAGTTGCACCTGCGGGTGACTTGTACCAATGTGGCGCAAAACGGGGTGCGACGTTAGCCGGGATGCGGCCCGGCGCGCCGGCGAAACCTAGAGCGGGTGGTTATCGCTTGGAACATCTCATATTGAGGTTTTGGCACGAGTTCCCGTGAAATGGGTCATCTCGTTGAGATGAGTGCGTGCCTTGTGGGTACAGTAGTACATCTCTGATCAGAGTCTTAAATCTTTTCGAAAAGCCGAGCCCACAGTCAAGGGCGGGTTGCGTGACATCCCCCAGTTAGTTTACTTTGAATATGTATGTGCATGATGGATTGACATGTAAGGACCGTTGTGCGAGGAGGTAAAACGTACTCCTCGAGTTAGTTGATGTTGATGATGCTCATATTTACTTTCCGCATGATTAAAATATGATTACACTAAATGCCATAACTGCAACTGCTTTATTCCGCATTGTTAGCCTTTATCCTTCCTTGTTTATCATCCTGCATTATTATTTGCATTTGCGGTGGCTTGTTGAGTACTTTTTGTACTCATACCCGTTGGACCCCACAGAGGATGCTTATCTTGAAGACGGTCTGGAGTAGCGACCCAGTCGAGAAGAAAGATCCTGAAGAAGACGTTCGTCATGCCGTTGTTTACCTTTATTATTATCGTGTTTATTAAAACAATGTTGTAATAAATATGGTCTGCGTACCATGGATTTTACCGTATGTACGTTGTCGCATGATGAACCTCTTGTATTATTGTTTTTCTATGGAAATTCAATAATGTCTCGATTTTGATAAATCGGGGCGCTACAATAAGTGGGCTTCTTGGGATGTGGTTGAGGCTTGGGATGTTTGGGCTTGGTAGTGTTTGGTGTGGTCTTTTTGGGTTGAGAGGGTCCAGGAAGAGAATCTAGAGAAGAGTGGAGGTGTTTGGGCTTAGGAACCCAGATAGGCTTCTTGGGTGGAGCTTTGGGTGGTTCATGAATCACTCCATCCTTGGGCTGACAAGCCTGGGAGGTCTCAGTGGAGTGAGTCTTGGGATACCTCTGCTCTGGAGTCATTTTGCTCCACTCCACTACCCGGCTAATGGAACTCTCAAAGTCAGCCTTGGTGTAGGTGTAACCTACCCCAAACCCATCCTGCCTCTTGAACTGCTGGATCATCATGCCAAGCTGTGGCTCTCTGGCACTGATCCAACTCAGGATAGAACGGAGGTAAAAGTTCTCATTCTGAGAATCTGCTAGCTCCTCTCTCAAGGAAGCTAGAACCTCCACCTGAGACAAGCAGGTCTCACACTCACTCTCTACTTGGACAGACTTTTCGGCTTTCAGCTTAATCAACTTCATTCTAAGAGACAGACAGTTCTCACAGACAGTGGGTGGAACTGACAGTGTCTCAAGCTCTAGCCTAGTCTGGGCAAGCTCAGCTCTAAACCTCTCCAAATTACCCAAATGTTCATCACCCTTGGATTTCAGCTCAGCTAAGGCAGCTAGATGAGATGGGCAATCAACACAGGGTGCGACGACAGTGGCTTGAGCATTTTTCAGCTCCAGCTGAGCGCTTTCAAGCTCAGTGGCCAAAGCGTCCCTCTCATCAACCCTTTCTGTGTACCTGGACTTCAGAGTCGATAGGTCACACAAAAGCACCTCACACTTCGGGCACTCACTGCTATCACCCAAGCAAGGGGAAGAAGATAGACTCTCAATTCTGCCGTTGGCCACGGCAAGCTCACTCTCTAACTCATCTATCCTCTTCTTAGCTCCGCTAAGCAGTTTTTCCCGATATTTCAACTCCTGACGATTGCTTTCAAGTAAATCAACGATTTCGCGCTCGTAGGATGATACCTTGGTGTCGTCGTCGTCGAAGTCGTCGGAGGAGCTCTTTTCTTCCCTATCCCCAAGAGCCATTGAACAGAAGCTCTTGCGGGATCTTCGGCGCTGGTGAGAGCGGCTCTTCGGCTTGTCCACAAAAGCCATGAAGCAGAGGCCCGCCGGATCGTCCTTGTCCTTCCCCTTCCTGATGGCGATCTCCTCATCGCTTGAGCTCGATGAAGTGGAAGAAGATGTGGACCGCTTGGAGTAGCTCTTCTCCATCTCGGCGAAGAAGGCCTTGTCGCGCTTCTTATTATCTCGCCGGTAATCCTTCAGGGCCTTCTTGAAGAATCGGGTCTTCGGCTTGCCCTTGTTGAAGGATGAGCTCTCATGCTTGCCGGAGTCGTGGAAACCACCACCGGTGCCCTTCTTGTGACCATTGCACTTGGGGCAGTCGGCGATGAAGTGTCCTGGATCACCACACTCAAAGCATCCGGATTTTGTGCCGTGTCTTTTGAACATTCTCTTATCATAGACACGACGCACCCGGTTGTTAAATAGACACAAATCATCATCTCCCAACAACTCAAGCTGGTCCTCAGTGATAGACATCAAAGAGAACCCAGCACAGCTCACAGAAGAAGGATCAACAGAAGGTGTAGCAAGGGCCAGGGATTTTAATCCAGAACCAGTGAGATTTGATCTCAGCTGGATATCTACCTCAATGGCCTTCAGCTTGCTAAACAACTCAGAAATGGTCAAGGTATCGTAAGAAGTGCTCTCAACGATAGAGGATACCTTGATCTCCCAGATCTTTGGGTACAAGGTATGGAGAACCTTGAGCGCCTGCTCGTGATCTGAGACTAACTGAGCACCCTCAGCCTTGTTGTCCCGAAGCTTGTTAATGATCGATTGAAAGCGACCAAACAAAGCCTCAACAGATTCACCCAGCTTCTGTGTGAAATTCTCATATTCACGCCGATAGGTCTGATAGAGCCGAGCCTTGACCTGTGCTGTTCCCTCATGTTGTGCCTTGAGGGTAGCCCAGATCTCTCTCGCAGTGGAGAGATGACTCACATGCTCAAACTCAGTGGGACCTAAACCAGAAAACAGAATGTTCACAGCCTTACTGTTGCTCAGATGCTGAGCAATGATACCAGCAGTACCCTGCTCAGTGACTGGCAATATGACAAACGTGGTGTGAACACAAATGTCCCAAATGTCTGAACCCTGGCTCATGAGATAGGCTCGCGTGCGAGTCTTCCAATAGTTATAGCCATAGGCTTCCAAGGACGGGACCTTGCCAGGAGACGTCATGGTCACTACCGGGGTTTAGAACCGGTTAAGGTATGGAAAAACCCTAACCAAGCTCTGATACCACTTGTAGGACCGAAAGTAGCGACCAGAGGGGGGGTGAATGGGCGCCTAATAATTCTTTCGAATCAATGGCCTCCTCCCAACACCCAACGCACCTCAAAAGACCAAGCAGCAGAAAATGAACAGATAACCTAAGTCTAAAGGTATCTAGCCTAGGAGCAACAGTTGATTAAGTCGAGAAATACAAAAGCAGTGCTACTAGACAGATAGACAGAATAAGCTAGACAAATCTCAATAGAACAATCTAGGTGCACTATGAATGTGAAGGGAAGTTACCTATTCAAGTCTGTCTCCTGTTTGAAACTCGGCGAAGCCTGCTTCGGAGGCCGAAGCCTGCTTCGCTGGCCGAAGCCTGCTTCGCTGGCCGAAGCCTGCTTCGCTGGCCGAAGCCTGCTTCGCTGGCCGAAGCCTGCTTCGCTGGCCGAAGCCTGCTTCGCTGGCCGAAGCCTGCTTCGCTGGCCGAAGCCTGCTTCGGAGGTCGAGGTTTACTTCGCTGGTCGAAGTCAGGTTCGGAGGTGGAAGTCGAAGTCTGTCGAAGGTGTTGTGAAAGTGCCGAAGGTAGGTTTCGGTCTATCCTAGTTCGAAGTGGCAGAAAACGAAGTGTGCTTCGAAGCGAAGTATGAGAAAGTCGAAGCCTGCTTCGAAGTGTGTACTTCGAAGGCAAAGCTTCGAACACAGCTTCGAACCGAGGGCTTCGAAGCCAAACCTTCGAACAGAAAACTTCGAACACAACAGACGGACTACCTTCGAACAAAGAAGCGAAGCCTGTCATGCGACAGAGAAACCAAATTCGAATCCTACACTCTACCTTCGAAAGGAGCTAGCTTCGAAAAGAGAAGCGAAGGCTAACATGCGACAGAGAGACCAAAAACGAAGTCTATTAGTGAGATTAGCTTCGAAGCTAACTCCGAAGCCTGACGAAGTATTGACTTCGAACAGCTAGTGACAGAGAACACCTTCGCAAGGACTATCGAAGTATGTGAAGCTGACAGAGTGCAAAGTGTTCTGCGAAGCTAGAGACACAACACAAAAATGAAGCCGAAGTTCAAGCGAAGCCTTCGAAGATGTTAGATCGAAGCCTGCCTCACGGAGCTGAGGGGCTTCGATCAGAGAAGGTGGCTTCGCCACAAAACAGACAGAAAAGTTACTTGGGCCTGTCAACTTCGATCAAAAAGCTGTGCAGTAGAAAGCAAAAGCTGACACTAGAGTACTGTTGCTATAGTGGAGGAGTACTACTTGCAAACAGCAAGAACTAGTACTTTGCTCGTGAAGAACAGAAGCAAACCGAAGCACAAACACACTCAGAAAAATGCCTGTGCACGTGAAACGAAGCAACAAATGTTGCTGCACACGTCCAACAGAATAGAAGCTTCAAAGCATCAAACTAACTGAAATAAATGCAAGCTAAAATCCCATGAACAGCAGCCTGGCTGCACACAACAAGAGAGAGAAGAGAGAATGCAAGAGACAAAAAGTGACCCAAAGGAGTAGTATTGATTTCAGCAAAAGGGTAGTCCAACCCTAGGGATTGGGGTCCTATTTATAGGCTGCCCACCACTAGGAATATTCCACCAACCCCTTAGGGTTTTTTACAGACGCAAGAATAAAGGAAAAGACTCTACTGCCCTTAGGAATTTTTACAGACACGATTGACTAACTGTCGCGCCCCGATTTAATAAATCAGGACTTTTATTGAAATTCCAAAGAATATCAATAAACCAAGACGTTCATAAAGCGACCACGTACAATACGGGCAATCATTCACGGTTCGTAGACCGCATTAATACAAAAGTGAATAAAGATGAAGAGAAACTAATAAAATAAGGGTCCTAGATGAACGCCTCCTTCCAGTCTCGCCTTGACTGGGTCGCTACTCCAGACCTTCATCCTCCTCGTAGTAGACTGGCTCTGATGGTGTAAGTCAACGGGGTGAGTACAGATGTACTCAGCAAGCCACCGAATGCAAGTATAAATGCAAGATAATAACAAGGGAGATAGTGGCTAGTTTAGCGGAAGCAGCATATTTGTAAAGCATTTAATGTGAGCAATTTATTAGTACGGAAAAGTAAACATGTGAATGCATCATCATCATCTTCTAACTCGAGGAGTACGTTTTACCTCCCCGCACAACAGTCCTTACATGCCATGAATAACATCATCCATTCAAACAATTGTAAACTAACTGCGAGTAGTCACACAACCCGCCCTTGACCGTGGGCTCGGCTTTTCGAAAAGATTGATTTTACTCTGATCAGAGATGTACCACTGTACCCACAAGGCACGCACTCATCACCTACACCGAAGTGTAACGAGATGACCCATCACACGGGAACTCGTGCCAAAACCTTCCATATGGTCTTCCCCGACTCAACAGCACCCTCTTATAGGTTTCGTACCGTGTCTCGCCATGTCTAGTTTCCACAATACCCCCCCTTGAGCCATCGTCGGTACAAGGCGCCCTGAGGGCTAGCCCCTTGCCCCCTCCACTATGGTGCCGTGAGACGGAGTGTTCCACACTTCCAGTTAGGACTTACCCATTAGACTTGTGGTTGGTACGGAAGTGCTTTGCAACAGATCCCGCAGACCGGTCCTTATAGTGCCCCGGGTGCGACATACCAAAACCCGAGCTTGCACCCGGAACCCACCATACTTATAACATACCTAACTCCAACAGAGTCCAGAGACAAGAATAACAGGGTATTTCATATACCAGAATCCATCTACTCTACGACTCATTCTTTATATCCTATAGCAGTTGTGCCGGTACATTGGGCACTAGCTTATATAATATCTGTAGAGTGACAAGGAGTTGAGGCTCAATAAGCATGGCTTGGGTTTGCACACAAGGACGGGGATCTAATAAATATAAGTGTAGGGCTTGATCTTTGACTAATGCAATATTAACCTATGTGTTATAGCGATAATTTCTTAAAGCATGGGCTCAATTATGATCAACTGTTTCCACAGAGGTGGTCGATGACTTGCCTTGATCAGCAAAGGGTGAAGGAGGAACCTCGGGGTAGAACTCCTGCTCCTCGACGAACTCGTAGTCTTCTCGATACGGAAAATAAACAATACATTCAATAAACAGATAAAATTCACCAAATATTCAACATACACATTTGTAGGTTTTACTATGTGAAGTAATATTTTTAATATTTCAAGGTTTTGTACCAAACAGTAAAGTTTAATATTTTAGAATTTTTCCCAATTTATTTTCTGTATTATTAATTTTAACCCTAAGGGATTTTTATCCATTTATTTATTAATAATATTTTGGACAACAGAAACATACTGTTTTTATGGCATTATAGTGTAGAGAATAATATTCTGGTTCTAACAAAATTTGAATGGTGAAATTTGGAGTTAAAATGAGCAAGATATGAATTTTTGAAGTTTAAACTATTTTCTGAATTTTATTTAAACAGAAAAACAGTCTCTGGTCCACGGTGAACCAGGCTCACCGTGAACCCGTGACTATGCGCGTGGACCGATCGGATCTAGACCGTTGGATCTGGATCCAGCGGCCAGATCCGAGGCGGGGGTTTTAAATGATTTTCAACGGCCCAGATTAAAACGTGACGAAGGGGTATACGTGGACGCACGGGATTGAGTCAAACTTTTAAATAGAAATCGACGGTCCAGATTAAAAGATACCGGTTTAACCGGATCTGAGGGCTCAGATTAGATCCTGTAGGATCTAATCTGGATCGTCCGTGCGGGATCGTGCGGCTCGGATGAATTCCGGCACGGCACGTGGTGACGAGGGTAGTTTACCCTTCGTCTCCGGCGACGGCGACCTCGGGTGCGGCCATGGCGGCGACGGCGGGCGCCTACGTGCCTAGCTAGGGCCAGAAATGGAATGCGGGGAGCAAGGGGGTCACGATGGTACCTTCGGCGGTGAAGGTGGGCGACGGACGGCGACGACGGCGAGGGTAGACGGTGAGGTCTCCTCGGGAGCTCGACGGCGACGGCGATCCGGTGGCCTTCACGACTGATGGAGGCGTGGCCGAGGACGGGTGGACGACGGCGGACCCGATGGGAGCGGTGGCTAGGGTAGGGGAGGCCGGAGGCGGCGGCGATCGCTCGCCGGAGGCGGAGCAGAGGGGAAACCCGAAAAACGGGAATTGGGCGCTCTGTTCTCGCTCGGCTTGGGTGGCTACGGTGTGGACTGAGTGCGGAGGCCAGAGGGGTTTATATAGGGGTCACCGGCGGCGAGAATGGAAGGCAAAACCGAGGAAACCCGAAGGTTTAATTCCTAACTCCGGCGAGGCTTTCCTTTGGCTCGGTTAGCTTCCTTAAGCGGCGAAAACGCGTGGCTATCGGTGGAATGAGATCCCCGGCGATCGGAGAAGGCGATCCCTCGGTTGATTTGGCGAAATCGGATACGGGGCGGCGGATTTGGAAGGTGGGGATCGCCGGCGGGAGGGAGGGGATCCCCTTCCATCGGGGAAGAAGATCCTGACAGGTGGCCCCCACCTGTCAGTGGTCGAAACAAAAAATAGAAGGGCTGAGCGGCGGGTCTGGGCGGTCAGTGGCGCGGCGGGGGCTGACCGGTGGGACCAGGCGGGGCGCGGGTGGGAGGAGAGAGGGGAGGCGTGCGCCGACAGGCGGGCCCCTCCTGTCAGTGGGTGGGTGGCCATGGGCTGGGCCTAAAAGGCTTTAGGAAGGGATTTCGGGGTTGGGGCCCAATAGGATTTAAAATTGATTTCTGAGTTTAAATAATTCCAGTAAATCAAATATTTGATTAAGGGTTGAATCACTGTTGATAAAAATTTGTAAAAATTCCTAAAATTATATCTTGGCCTTTTGTTCATCTCATAAAATTTTCTAGTCCAGATATTTAGTATTTCTCCTTGTTTGGCTTTATTTGGGTTCTTTTGTGAATATCCCTTTAATAATTAATCAAAGATGATTTAAATAATACTTTTCTTTTTATTTTATTCCTTTTAATTTCTGGGGTGTTACAATCCTATCCCCCTTACAGAGAATCTCGTCCTCGAGATTCGGCTCAATCCTTGAATAGTTCAGGATGCTGTGCCTTTAGTTCATCTTCTTTTTCCCATGTAGCTTCCTCTACTGGATGATTGCTCCACTGCACTTTGCAGAAGCGGATGACTCGACTCCTGGTGGTCCTTTCTTTGACTTCCAATATCTTGACTGGCTTTTCCACATAGGTCAGATCCTCTTGGACGTCCAACTGCTGAAGATCCACTTGCTCCGTGGGAACGCGGAGACACTTCTTGAGTTGAGATACATGGAACACATCATGCACTCCAGTCAACGAAGGTGGTAGTTCCAACTGATAAGCAACTTCGCCTTGGCGTCGAACAATGGGAAATGGTCCAACATATCGAGGGGCCAACTTTCCTCTCATGTTAAACCGTTGAGTTCCACGGAGAGGCGTGACTCGTAGGTAGACATGATCTCCTTCTTCAAAGGCTAGGTCTCGACGGCGATTGTCTGCATAGCTCTACTGTCGCGATTGGGCTGTCTTGAGTCGGTCTCTGATGATCCGTACCTTCTCTTCAGCTTCACGAAGAATGTCGGTTCCGAATACTTGGGATTCTCCTGTTTGGTCCCAAAGTAGTGGCGTTCTGCATTTACGTCCATATAGGGCTTCAAAAGGAGACATCTGAAGACTGGCTTGATAGCTATTGTTGTATGAAAATTCTGCATATGGCAAGCTCTTGTCCCAAGTGGCTCCAAAATCCAAAACACATGCTCGAAGCATATCCTCTAGTATCTGATTTACCCTCTCTGTTTGTCCATCTGTCTGAGGATGGTAGGCGGTACTGAAATTTAATCTCGTGCCCATCTCCTCTTGGAGGTTCTTCCAAAAACGAGAGGTAAACTGACTTCCTCGGTCAGATACTATCTTCTTGGGCACTCCATGAAGACATACAATCCGGGCCATATATAGTTCTGCAAGCTTAGGGCCACTAAAGGTCGTCTTGACGGCTATGAAATGAGCTACTTTCGTAAGCCGATCGATGATCACCCAAATAGAATCATACCCGAGTTGGGTCTTTGGGAGTCCGGTGATGAAATCCATACCGATCTCTTCCCACTTCCATTCCGGCACTTTAAGTGGCTATAACAATCCTGCAGGTCTCTGATGTTCAGCTTTTACTCTTCTACAGGTGTCACATTCGGCGACAAACTGGGCAATCTCTCTTTTCATGCTAACCCACCAATAGCGTTCCTTCAGATCCTGGTACATCTTGGTACTGCCGGGGTGAATGGAGTACAACGTCTCATGGGCTTCTCTTAGGATAAGAGTCTTTATTTAAGGTTTATCCGGCACACATATCCGAGTTCCAAACCATATGGTGCCATCCTCGTCCTCTGAAAATCCGGGGGCTTTTCCTTGTCTCATGTTCTTCTTAATGGCAGCTATATCCGGGTCCTCTGACTGAGCTTCACGGATCTGCTCAAACAAGACAGGTTGGGTCTCCAAGGTGGCTAGATATGCTTTGGTGGTTAATCCAAGATTTAGTTTTTCCATCTCCCTACATAACGAGGGCGCGTGTTCCTGAATCATCATGGTTGTGCAATATCCCTTGCGACTTAAGGCATCAGCTACCACATTTGCTTTTCCGGGGTGGTAGTGAATACCCAGGTCATAGTCCTTAATTAATTCCAACCATCGTCTTTGCCTCAAGTTAAGGTCTGGCTGTGTGAAGATATACTTCAAGCTCTTGTGATCCGTAAAGATCTCACAACGATTTCCAACCAAATAGTGCCTCCAAATCTTAAGGGCGTGCACTACGGCGGCTAATTCCAAATCATGGGTCGGATAATTCAACTCATGAGGTCTCAACTGGCGGGAGGCATAAGAGATAACTTTTCCATCTTGCATAAGAACACATCCCAATCCTTGGCGAGATGCGTCGCAATAGACATGGAAGTCTTTGCGGATATCTGGTAGGGTCAGTATAGGTGCAGATACCAAACGAGTCTTGAGGGTGCGGAAACTCTCCTCGCATTCAGGAGTCCATTCAAACTTCTCTCCTTTTTGTAATAACTTAGTCATTGGCTTGGCTATCTTCGAAAAATTCTCAATGAATCTTCGGTAATATCCGGCCAATCCCAGAAAACTTCGTATCTCAGATACGTTTGTGGGTGGCAACCAATCCGTGACTGCTTCTACGGTGGCAGGGTCTACTGCGATTCCTTGCGCAGAGATGATGTGTCCGAGGAACTTTACTTCTGCCGTCCAAAACTTGCATTTACTGTATTTGGCATATAATTGGTGTTCCCTTAGCTTTCCTAAGGTTAACCGGAGGTGAGTCTCGTGCTCCTGCTGGTCCTTGGAATAAATGAGGATGTCGTCGATGAAGACCACTATAAACTTGTCCAAATACTCCATGAACACTTTATTCATCATATTCATGAAGAATGCAGGGGCGTTGGTCAATCCAAAGGACATAACCGTGCACTCATATAATCCATAACGGGTAGTGAAGGCCGTCTTGGGTATATCTTCTTCTCGAATCCTTAACTGATGGTAACCAGACCGCAGGTCGATCTTTGAGAATACCGTAGCTCCTTTGAGCTGGTCGAAGAGGTCATCGATCCGATGCAACGGATACTTATTCTTGATTGTCACCTCATTCAGGGCGCGGTAATCTACACACATACGCTTTGCCTTGTCTTCTTTCTTCTCGACGAAGATGACGGGGGCACCCCACGGTGATGTGCTTGGTCTGATATAGCCTTTCTTCTCAAGGTCCTCCAACTGTTGTTTCATCTCAGCTAATTCATTAGCGGCCATCCGGTATGGTCGCTTGTAAATAGGGGTGGTTCCAGGCACCAAGTCAATCCTGAACTCGATGTCCCTCCTGGGTGGCATCCCTGGTAAATCCTCTGGAAACACGTCCGGGTACTCACAGACTATCGGTATTTCTTCCAAGGTAATCTGGTGCAGTCTTGGTCTTCTGATCTTTAGTCTTGGCATCTGAAATGTGACGGCAGTCCCTTCTTCGCTGGTCACAGTCACTTTTCTCTGGGCACATTCTATCACCCCTTGGTGCTTATTTAACCAATCCATTCCTAGAATGAGATCTAGGCCTTGGCATTCTATTAGGATGGGATCGGCCCAAAATATGGTGCCGTGGATATCTATCCATACCTTTGGGCTATATGTTAGGGCTAGAGTTTGTTTTCCTGGGGTGACTATTTGTACGGCTCTGGGTAGTTCTTCTGTGCTTAGATTGTTCTTTTCCACAAATTCAGTTGAGATGAAGGAGTGCGTAGCTCCGGTGTCAAACAAAACTATTGAAATTGCTGAATTTACCATGAACTTACCCATCACGATCTCGGGCGCAGCCTGGGCTTCCTCGGCGGTGACATGGTTGACGCGAGCACAGATGGCGGGGTTCGCGGCAACTCCTTGAACGCGCTTAGGATGGGGGCAAGCATTGGAGTAATGCCCCTCCTGACGGCAGTTGAAACAGACCACGGGCTTGCCGTGCTTGTCGCGCAGGATCTCTGCCTTCTTGGCCGGTGCAGCTGGGGCGGTCGGTGCGGCTGGAGCGGCACGAGGTTGGCTGGCTCCGGCATTGGCAGCTGGTGGCGCCGGGCGATACACAGGCCGGGGGTGATACTGTGGCGCTGGTGGGGGTGGAGCAAAACGGGGTCTCTGGGCCATACCCTGGTTCTGCCTGAAGGCTATCATCCTCTTCTTCTTCAGGTCAACTTTATTCTGTTGGGTCTCTTGCATAATCGCCTTGTTCACCAACTTTTGGAAGTTGGTGAAATCTCCGGAGATGAGTTGTAGGGACAACTCGTCCTTCAGTCCCCTAAGGAACTTGGCCTGTCTGGCCGCGTCCGTACGGACCTCCTCTGGTGCGTACCGGGCCAGACGGTTAAACTCATGTAGATACTCAGTGACAGATCTGCTCCCCTGCTGCAGATCTCGGAACTCTTGTTGCTTCTGGGCAACGATGCCGTCGGGGATGTGGGCGGCACGAAAGGCAGCCGAGAACTCCGCCCAAGTGGGGGCGTGGCCCTCGGGCAGAGTCTCGCGGTGGTTATCCCACCACTCAGCGGCGGGACCATGAAGCTGGTGGGTGGCGAAGGCCACCCTCTCCTGCTCAGTGCAGGTCAGGAGGTCGAGCTTCTTCTCGATCGCCCGCAACCAATCCCCAGCCTCCATGGGGTTGGTGGTGCTTGTGAAGGTCGGTGGGCGGACTCGGAGGAACTCCGAGAGCTGAGTCGCGGGAGCGGGAGCTGGTGTGGCGGGTCGGGGCAGCTCGGGCTGTTGGTGGAGGCGAAAGAAGTGAGCCTGCTGCTCTTGCATCTGCTGCTGCTGCTGCTGCATCTGGTGCAGGAGGGCTGAGACCAACTGATTTTGAGTGGCCATCATTTCAGCCAAAGTGGGGTGGTTGGCGACCGGGGCTTGCCTCTGCCCGGTGGCTCCCCATTGTGGCAGGTTGCCACTATCCCCTCCGTTCCGAGGAGCGTCTGATCCCTGGGTGTTGGTCATCCTGGAATTTTCAATGTGTACACATTCATTTTGGTGAACTTCTTTTATATTTTATTTCAAAAGGATACCGTTCTTGCGGTTACATTTATTTATTCTCTCATTCATGCCTTATATTTTGACATGAATGCTAATACAAGCAAGTAAATAAAAATAACAATCAATCGTAAAACTACGTCTAAGGCAGCTCGGGGGACGGCTCGATCTCAGGCTCGTGGGAGACGGGCGGGGTCGAGGAACTGGACGGTCCGGCGGGTGGTGCGCTGCGGGAGATCCTCTTGGGTCTCACCGTGGGAGTCTGAATGGGTTTCTTCCGGCGAGGCGGAAGAGGTGCGATCTCCTCAATGTCCTTCTTCAACTCTCTGAGCTGCTGACGAAGCTGGGTATGGACCATGGCGCCCTGGCGCAGAAGCTCGTCCTGACGTCTCAACTCCTCTACCTCAAGGGTCAACAGAGGGTTCTGCTCAAGCTGTCGACGGAGCTCGGCGTTCTCCCTGGTCAGGTTCTCTGAAGTGTGGCGGTAGAAATCGATGGTATCGTGCTGGCTGTCTGCGTCGAGGACGGCCTCTGTGTGGAGGTTGTCCATGGCCTCCAAGAGTCTCATCGTGCGGGTAATGGCGGAACTGCTCTGTGTGAGGGGACTGATGTAGATGCTGCAGTGACTCCCGGGTGTACGCATGGGCATGAAGCGGTAGACGGTGTCGCGGAGGTGGCAGTCGTATACCAGTCGAAGCTCGGCAAGGGACTGGAGAGCGGCTCGCTGGCTGGCCACCACGAATGAAGGTCCTCCAACTCCATGGGTGTAGAAGGGTGGCTGCGTGGAAGAGGGGCGGATCACAACCGTGACCTCGCAGTAGCTCTCGTTCGCATCGGGAAAGATCCCGTGGAACGCAGGCTCATGGGGAAACCCCAAAAAGTCGACGAGCACGCGAAGCTCGCGGATGAATCCGGCCTCATCACGAAGAGTCCCGCTCATGGTGTGAACCGGCATCTACAAAAGAGAGAAAATTTTGTGAAAATCTTAGAAGATGAGAGGTTAAGTAATCTTTTGTAAAATATAGTGAATATATATATAAGTCCTAAGGTCAGGTCTGTTTGGCTTCCTACAGTCAAGTCGGCTCTGATACCATCTTGTCGCGCCCCGATTTAATAAATCAGGACTTTTATTGAAATTCCAAAGAATATCAATAAACCAAGACGTTCATAAAGCGACCACGTACAATACGGGCAATCATTCACGGTTCGTAGACCGCATTAATACAAAAGTGAATAAAGATGAAGAGAAACTAATAAAATAAGGGTCCTAGATGAACGCCTCCTTCCAGTCTCGCCTTGACTGGGTCGCTACTCCAGACCTTCATCCTCCTCGTAGTAGACTGGCTCTGATGGTGTAAGTCAACGGGGTGAGTACAGATGTACTCAGCAAGCCACCGAATGCAAGTATAAATGCAAGATAATAACAAGGGAGATAGTGGCTAGTTTAGCGGAAGCAGCATATTTGTAAAGCATTTAATGTGAGCAATTTATTAGTACGGAAAAGTAAACATGTGAATGCATCATCATCATCTTCTAACTCGAGGAGTACGTTTTACCTCCCCGCACAACAGTCCTTACATGCCATGAATAACATCATCCATTCAAACAATTGTAAACTAACTGCGAGTAGTCACACAACCCGCCCTTGACCGTGGGCTCGGCTTTTCGAAAAGATTGATTTTACTCTGATCAGAGATGTACCACTGTACCCACAAGGCACGCACTCATCACCTACACCGAAGTGTAACGAGATGACCCATCACACGGGAACTCGTGCCAAAACCTTCCATATGGTCTTCCCCGACTCAACAGCACCCTCTTATAGGTTTCGTACCGTGTCTCGCCATGTCGAGTTTCCACAATACCCCCCCTTGAGCCATCGTCGGTACAAGGCGCCCTGAGGGCTAGCCCCTTGCCCCCTCCACTATGGTGCCGTGAGACGGAGTGTTCCACACTTCCAGTTAGGACTTACCCATTAGACTTGTGGTTGGTACGGAAGTGCTTTGCAACAGATCCCGCAGACCGGTCCTTATAGTGCCCCGGGTGCGACATACCAAAACTCGAGCTTGCACCCGGAACCCACCATACTTATAACATACCTAACTCCAATAGAGTCCAGAGACAAGAATAACAGGGTATTTCATATACCAGAATCCATCTACTCTACGACTCATTCTTTATATCCTATAGCAGTTGTCCCGGTACATTGGGCACTAGCTAATATAATATCTGTAGAGTGACAAGGAGTTGAGGCTCAATAAGCATGGCTTGGGTTTGCACACAAGGACGGGGATCTAATAAATATAAGTGTAGGGCTTGATCTTTGACTAATGCAATATTAACCTATGTGTTATAGCGATAATTTCTTAAAGCATGGGCTCAATTATGATCAACTGTTTCCACAGAGGTGGTCGATGACTTGCCTTGATCAGCAAAGGGTGAAGGAGGAACCTCGGGGTAGAACTCCTGCTCCTCGACGAACTCGTAGTCTTCTCGATACGGAAAATAAACAATACATTCAATAAACAGATAAAATTCACCAAATATTCAACATACACATTTGTAGGTTTTACTATGTGAAGTAATATTTTAATATTTCAAGGTTTTGTACCAAACAGTAAAGTTTAATATTTTAGAATTTTTCCCAATTTATTTTCTGTATTATTAATTTTAACCCTAAGGGATTTTTATCCATTTATTTATTAATAATATTTTGGACAACAGAAACATACTGTTTTTATGGCATTATGTGTAGAGAATAATATTCTGGTTCTAACAAAATTTGAATGGTGAAATTTGGAGTTAAAATGAGCAAGATATGAATTTTTGAAGTTTAAACTATTTTCTGAATTTTATTTAAACAGAAAAACAGTCTCTGGTCCACGGTGAACCAGGCTCACCGTGAACCCGTGACTATGCGCGTGGACCGATCGGATCTGGACCGTTGGATCTGGATCCAGCGGCCAGATCCGAGGCGGGGGTTTTAAATGATTTTCAACGGCCCAGATTAAAACGTGACGAAGGGGTATACGTGGACGCACGGGATTGAGTCAAACTTTTAAATAGAAATCGATGGTCCAGATTAAAAGATACCGGTTTGACCGGATCTGAGGGCTCAGATTAGATCCTGTAGGATCTAATCTGGATCGTCCGTGCGGGATCGTGCGGCTCGGATGAATTCCGGCACGGCACGTGGTGACGAGGGTAGTTTACCCTTCGTCTCCGGCGACGGCGACCTCGGGTGCGGCCATGGCGGCGACGGCGGGCGCCTACGTGCCTAGCTAGGGCCAGAAATGGAATGCGGGGAGCAAGGGGGTCACGATGGTACCTTCGGCGGTGAAGGTGGGCGACGGACGGCGACGACGGCGAGGGTAGACGGTGAGGTCTCCTCGGGAGCTCGACGGCGACGGCGATCCGGTGGCCTTCACGACTGATGGAGGCGTGGCCGAGGACGGGTGGACGACGGCGGACCCGATGGGAGCAGGTGGCTAGGGTAGGGGAGGCCGGAGGCGGCGGCGATCGCTCGCCGGAGGCGGAGCAGAGGGGAAACCCGAAAAAACGGGAATTGGGCGCTCTGTTCTCGCTCGGCTTGGGTGGCTACGGTGTGGACTGAGTGCGGAGGCCAGAGGGGTTTATATAGGGGTCACCGGCGGCGAGAATGGAAGGCAAAACCGAGGAAACCCGAAGGTTTAATTCCTAACTCCGGCGAGGCTTTCCTTTGGCTCGGTTAGCTTCCTTAAGCGGCGAAAACGTGTGGCTATCGGTGGAATGAGATCCCCGGCGATCGGAGAAGGCGATCCCTCGGTTGATTTGGCGAAATCGGATACGGGGCGGCTGATTTGGAAGGTGGGGGTCGCCGGCGGGAGGGAGGGGATCCCCTTCCATCGGGGAAGAAGATCCTGACAGGTGGCCCCCACCTGTCAGTGGTCGAAACAAAAAATAGAAGGGCTGAGCGGCGGGTCCGGGCGGTCAGTGGCGCGGCGGGGGCTGACCGGTGGGACCAGGCGGGGCGCGGGTGGGAGGAGAGAGGGGAGGCATGCGCCGACAGGCGGGCCCCTCCTGTCAGTGGGTGGGTGGCCATGGGCTGGGCCTAAAAGGCTTTAGGAAGGGATTTCGGGGTTGGGGCCAATAGGATTTAAAATTGATTTCTGAGTTTAAATAATTCCAGTAAATCAAATATTTGATTAAGGGTTGAATCACTGTTGATAAAAATTTGTAAAAATTCCTAAAATTATATCTTGGCCTTTTGTTCATCTCATAAAATTTTCTAGTCCAGATATTTAGTATTTCTCCTTGTTTGGCTTTATTTGGGTTCTTTTGTGAATATCCCTTTAATAATTAATCAAAGATGATTTAAATAACACTTTTCTTTTTATTTTATTCCTTTTAATTTCTGGGGTGTTACACTAACTGTGGGCCTAGAGTTACAGATGACTTATTCGGAAGCTAAGCTTTCGTAGCGACTACGGCTTCTCTTCTGGACAGTCGGATACAAGATCGACGGTCATCAGTTTTGCGCCGAAACTGACAAAGCCTCCACCGACTTTGCACCAGGTACCCGGATTGGGCTGGCCCGACTCCGCAGCTCTCTCAGCCCGGCAATCGCTCACCGACCGTGTACCTAAGTCAGTCCTGGTCAACAGCCCAGTGGGTCTTCTACTGCTTCTGGCCCATGTACCCAGATTGGGCCAGCCCAACTTCGCAGCCTCCTCTGCCCGACAGTCGCTCGCTGCCCGTGTACCTGAGTCACACGCGGCCCATGAAACAGCAGATCTCTTCTTCTTTTGTCCTCTTTGACTATCGTTGACAATGACTCATCACTTCTGGAGCCATGAGGCCCATGCTATTCAGCACTGGCTCCTCACCAAGCTGCGACCACATCAAGCGATGGGGTCAATAGCTGTCCACCGCCAAAGCTAGCGGGGGCTACTCCGGGCTTCGGTGAAATAAAAAGTCCAATGTCCTCGAAGTGGCAAAGTGCTCTGAGAGCGGCTACTTATCCAGAGATCTCTCCGTACCGAGTACCCGAAGTCTTCATCGTCTTTGTCGCTGCTTGGATCATCTTCAATTTCCGCATTAAGGTATCGTTGGCCGACGACGAGGAGGCGCAAGAAGTCCCCAAATATTCCAGGACGCCCCAAAGGACGTCCATGGATTCGGAGGCTACGATGTCACACTTTGTTTTCTCCACGGCCAAGGCTTCACTCGAGACCTTCATGTTGCATATCAAAGTGGAGATCTCAGTCGTCTTTGTCATAAGGATAGTCTTCTTCCCAAGCAACTTCCCCGTGTCGTTAGCCAAGCGTTGCCGCTCTTCCCGAAGCTTTACAAGCTCGGCTATGGAGGCTGCTTACTCCTCTCGAAGCCTTTCAACTTCAGTTTGGAGCACCACCTGCTGGGCCTCAAGCTCCTCCTTCACAGCCTCCAGCTTCACTTTGGCGCTCCGCTCTACGTGAGCCATCTCCTCCAAGATCGAAGCCCGGTTCTCGGAGTCAGCAAGGTTCTCTTGGAGAGCCATCACCTTCTCTTTGAGCCGATTACACTCCCGCTCATTGGAAACAACAACTGCACGAGCTAAAACAATGTGCTGCAAAGGAAAAGAAGAGCAATGTGAGTATGTTATATATATACTTTAAATGAAACTAGCTTTTGCAGGTGCTTCATACCTGGTAAGCCGCACATTCAAGGGCGGCGTCGAGCTCTGACCCTTCGGCCTTGCCTATGATGGAGACCAATTCGATCTCCCCAACATCACAACTAGCCCGAGCTAGAGGCTCTAGGAAATTTCGAAGCTTTTTCCTCCTTTAAAGAAAGGGGGCCAGGAGGAGGAGCCTCGTCAAGGCGCTTCGATCGTCATCATTGGGAGAAGGGCTTGATCGCAGTGAAGCGTCTTCTGAGGCTTCTATCGACTGGCCTCCGTCAGTCGACTCCGACGAAGTCCACCCTGCAGAAGGAGCAGGCATTGACCAATATTTTCCTTTGCCCATTCTAGGACTCGTCGCCTGCTTTGGAGCCACCTCCGGTGCCGGAACCGTCTCCTGTGTCGAAGTCGGCAATGACACCAAAGCCGCCTCAGGCTTCGGGACCACCTCCGTAGCAGGGACCACCTCCGCCGGAGCTGATTCTGTGAAAACCAAGGTATGTGCTATCATTTAAATGATGCAGGTAAAAAAAGAGAGAATCTAACTTCAGTCGAGGCTTACCTCCAGCACCTTGTTGCCAGGTGAGCACGGGACTGCTCGGAGGCTCGAACATTTGGCCGAAGTCTTCTTCGGACTCCGAAGATCGAACTGGAGTAACACCTTCTAGTGTTTCTTAGGCCACAACAATCATCACTTCATCCGGTGCCGAGACCTTCGCATCCAGGGTCTAAACCCTTTCGGTCTCGACTCCGCCTTGATCCAAAATAGGGACGTCCATCTGGCCAGACAGAGCCACTTCAGCATTCGTCTTCCAAGGGTCACCCTCAACTGTTGGCGCCACCTCTATGCCATCTTGGACGAGGGCCTCGGTTCCCATCTGAGACTCTTCATCGTCCCCCGCAAGAAGAGCTTCGAACTCCTCCGCCATCTGCATGTTCGCATCGTCTTCCTCTTCGGATTGCTCTGGCAACGAGACATGCAATTTTGAAGGAGTAAGTTCCTACGGTTTATGGGCCACCTTCTTTGCATGTGTCTTCACCGGCCCCGAAGACCCAATCTCAGCTTTCCTCTTCTTCGGAGCTTGGTCCATTCCAGACCAGTCTGGAAGAGTCGGGGGCTCCACTCCGAGTACACTCCATACTCGGTTGAACTGCTCCCAAGTCCCCACTAGCTTCATCCTCCGCTCCTTTTCTATGAGTGTAGGAGCTCTGAGGACCTTCTCCACAGCCCGGACAATTAGTTCCGGAGTCAAAGCCATGTGCGGGGCTAAAAGATATGATATCATCCGATTAATTTATTGAAGTAAAATCAATATTTTTGTATGAAACACCTTGATGTATGATATGCAGAAAGCTTACCTGCAGAGTTCGAAGGAATTTCCCGAAGTCCCCCCTCCAAATTCTCTTTGAAGTTAATTTGCCAAGCGGGCATCAGGGGAGGAATCCGGAGGCATATGAATTCCTCCGCCAAGTCACGAATTCTCATGGGACGACTCACGGAGTGCAGCAGCCCAAGACGGACCTGAAGTTGGCTAAGATTAGGATGGTTCTCTGCCTCCCTCTAGTGCATGATCTCCTCTAAGGGTCTCTCCAAGGCACAGGTCGACCCCACCTCATCATAGAACCAACGAAGGATCCAGTCGGAGTACCACCTGTCGTTGATGGCCTTCGTTGGGAATCGATTTTTGAACTCGCCGTGAAGTTGGAAATTTATACTCCCGAAGGCAATCACCATCTTCTCTCCTCCGAGTCTGGTGAATGTCTTCGGCTAGCACGAAGCTTTGTGGAGAGTAGCGAAGATTTTTGTTCTCCCCACACACCCTTCGACTCACCTGGCCCACTCAAAAATGGCCAGGCGAGCGATTGCGTTGGGTGAAAGTTGGGGGAGTGTTACATGGAACAGGTCTAGTACCTCCGCTAGGAAGTCTACTGCTGGGAGCCCAAGTCCAACTTCAAAAAAAGCTTCAAACACTACCACCTCTCCCGCTTGTGGCACTAGAATCACCTCCTTCCTAGGAAGTCGCACCTTCATTCCAGGCCCCATCTTCCCAGCGACCGCTGCGGTGATCGTTTTCTTCGAGCAAGATGATGCCCCCAAGCTATACGACTGGTCCGTATACTTGGCAGATGTCGGGCGGAGATCATGAGGACTGGCAGGACGGGGATTCTCTGAAGGCCCCGCCGCCGCTGCCGCCGCCATTACCTGCTGTCGAGCCAAAGTCAAAGCAAGCGTATGAGCTTTGTTGCTCGTCTTTGCCATTGGAGGAATCAAAAGGACTAAGAGTATGTGCTCAGGAAGAAGAAAGGAAGTGTGCGGAAGCAGTCGGTAAAGTGTCTAAAATTCACTTTTACTCTCCTTTTTATAGCATTTGGAATTCCTTGTACTGTACGTTGAAAAGCAACATTTGGGTTGCTCTGTTTTGGTTTCGACGCCGTCATAACATGCAGGGTCATCTCATGAAGAGTTGCAACCGTCGGAGATTGTGCGACCGTTAGCCTTTTCAGAGAGTAAAGCTCTAATTTGAGCCTAACGGCTCTGAAGGCTAACGACTATTTTGGCTCTGAAAGAAATCTGACTCCAAAGTCACTCCCTTGGATGCCTCCGAATAGGATTCAGGTCCGGAGATCCTTTACTTCCGAATATTTCTAATGGTTGTAAGGGCTTCCAGACTTCTTTTTCCAAATTCTAGACATGAAATTATTTCTTCCGTATATTTCCCTCTTCACTGCACAAGCAATTCAGAGAGTAGTATTCGAGGGGCTATTGTTGAGGGAAAAATTTCATCCTTCAGTAGTTAAGGAAGCCTCAACATCAATACAATTAGAAGAAACGAAGTCAGAAGGGTTGGTCTCCGAAGAACATAAAAGCATCGAGGCTTCGCTGTTTTCGAATCTCTTTACAGTGAAGGCCTCCATCAAGGCCCCGGCGTGATGAAGCATTCTAGAGCCTCTTTACCAGGGGTACTGCCAGCCAGGACAGAAGAATTATCTTCTCATTGATTAGATTAATCTTTTACTCTTTTAACCCTACGAAGAATATTAAACAATATCTTCTAAGTCGGTTGTAATTAGAGGGTAAAGGAGTCTTTTCCAGTGTATTCCGTCTATAAATACCCCTCTTCGCTCTGTAAAGGTTATCAAATACTCCGATATTCAATACACACTTCATTTGTTAGTCTTTCAAGTTCTTTAAACCTGTTAGCATAATATTTTAAGCCAACAACAACCATGATCAGTAATTTGGCTAGTAGAAAAAAGTTGCAAGTGAAGTTGAGGTACATGAGAAACATACAGTACATGAAAATAGGAACTGCTAAGAGAGCCATGAAGAATAACAGGAATAGGAGTACCATCAGTTGTCTTAACAAACACATGAAAAGGTAAGGATTCATGTTGAAGATCATGGGCCTCATGGCTGCAAAAGTGATGAGTGATTATCAACAGAAGTCAACAGAGAGACACAAAGAGGAGATGAGACCTGTCGTGCCTTGGGCCGCATGTGAATCAGGTACACTGGCAGCGAGCGACTGTCGGGAAGAGGTATGGTGGGGTCGAGCTAGCCCAATCTGGGTACATGTGCCAAGAACGGTAGGGGATCCGCTGGTCAGTTAACCGGGTTTGACATAGGTAAATGGGTGTTGAGCGATTGCCGGCAGGCTGAGGGAGACGCGGAATCGTGCCGGCCCAATCTGGGTACCCGGTGCGAAGATAGCGGAGGCTTTGTCGGCTTCAGCGTAAAACCGACGAACCATTCTGGACCGTTGATGTGAGATCAACCCGTCCTGAAGCGAAGTCGTTGTTGCTACAAAAGCTCCGCAATAGGACAATCTACCTTTAATTAGGATTTTATTGTTTTTCCCTTTGGGCTCACGTCTGTATTTCAGAGTTTGTATCCTGGGGGTATTTGCGTCATTTCTAGTTTTTAAATTGCCTATAAAAGAGCATGTGTACCCTAGGGTTTCACCAACTCAATGAATTGAAAATATCAGAGTTACTTTTAACCCTTCTTCCTCCTCCAGCAAATTACTTTTTTTCCTGTTCATCCGTGCGCCACCGGTTCATCTGCTTTGATTCCATTCTACCACGTCTGCGCGTGGCTCCTGGATCGCTCGGTATCTGTCGCGTGGGGGATGCATCTGGCGCAGGGAGGCAAGCCCAGGTTCCAAAGGCGTTTCAGCGGAATTTTGGGCGGACACGATGTGCGACGAGAGGTTCAACGCGCGCACAACACTGAAGCCACCTGGCACTACGGCGACTGCACACGTTGGTTCCTGTTTGGCGCTGGAGTACTGTGTACGGGCAAAGAGAAGTAGAGTTGCCTTGTTTTTCCGTTTGGTATTGGAGCACGCAAGTACTGCATGCTACAGTGCGTCGGGGTTCATCAACGAGTGGAAGCCATTGATTGGCCATCAAGCTGGCACGTGCAGGGGCACCGTGTGCCACAGCAAAGGCCGTGAATAGCACTATTCCGTCGACAACAGCTCTGCTTATGTGACATTAAGTAATTTCTGCATGCCATGTGTTTGTTAGTATACATGTGAGCAAATTTTTCCTGCATTTATTTTAACTATTAATACGAATGTGGTCTCATATCTGTTGATCTATCTATGAAGTTAAATGCCTGTGCACTCTCGATATTTTGCTTTATGAACTACCCATGATTTATTAAAATGCATGTGATTTAAATGTTTTTTTAATCTGCCTTTAAGCACTTTGGTGGTGTCTTTTCGATTAGGACACCGTTCGTTTTTAGGCTAGATTATTTTTAGTTCTTATGATATCTCACACTGTCGCATTACATCATATTTAACAGGAAAGTTATAGCACTATTTTCTTCTGTCTTTTTGGTCTAAGTTTTTAGTTATCTCTAGGTGCGTTGGGTATTGGGGGAATGCAATTAATTCGAAATAATTTTTTTAGGCGTCCATTCATCCCCCTCTAGTCACTACTCTTGGTCCTACAAGTGGTATCGGAGTCTAGTTAGGGTTTTTCCATACCTTAACCGGTTCTAACCCAAGGTAGCGATCATGACTTTTTTTGACAAGATTTCGTCCCTTGAGGTCTTTGGATACAACTATTGGAAGACTCGCATGCGAGCCTATCTATTGAGAAATATCTCAAGGATATGGGACATATGTGTTCATGCCACTTTCATTCTGCTTCTGGCTATAGAGCTTACTACCCCTAAGATAGTCGCTCTGCATGACCTGAACAACAAAGCAGTGAACATATTGTTCTCTTGTTTAGGTCCTAGTGAGCATGTTAGACATCTCGACACTACTCGAGAGATCTGGGCTACCCTCCAAGCACACCATGAGGGGACAGTTCAAGTCAAGGCTAGTCTCTATCAGACCTACCAGCGAGAATATGAAAATTTCTCATAGAAGTCGGGTGAGACTATTGAAGCTTTGTTTGGTCGCTTTCAGTTGATCATCAACAAGCTTTGGGCCAATAAGGCTGATCGAGATCAGCTAGTCTTAAATCATGAACAGGCACTCAAGGTTCATCATATATACCTTGGAACCTAAGATCTCAGAGATCAAGCTATGCTCTATTGTTGAGAGTGTTTCCTATGATACCTTGACTGTCACAGAGATTTTTAGTAAGCTCAAGTCCTCCGAGGTTGATATCCAGTTGAGATCAAATCTCATTGGTTCTGGCTCAAAAAACCTAGCCCTTGCGACACCCTCTTTTAATCCTACTTCTCTGAGTTGAGCTTTGTCCTCCTTGATGTCTATCATTGAGGACCAGTTGGATCTGCTAGGAGATGATGACCTGTGTTTGTTCAATAGCCGAGTTCATCGTGTCTACGATAAGAGAATGTTCAAATGAAACGGCACAAAACTTGGTTGCTTTGAGTGTGGTGATCCGAGTCATTTTATCACCGACTGCCCCAAGCGAAACACACACAAGAAGGGCATCGGCGATGGCTCCTACGACTCCAACAACCACGACAGCTCCACCTTCACCAAGGGCAAGCCCAAAATGAAATTCTTCCGAAAGGCCCTAAAGGATTACCGACGTGAGAACAAGAAGCGAGATAAGGCCTTCTTTGCCGAGATGGAGAGAAGATATTCCAAGAGATCATCCTTTTCTTCCTTTTCATCAAGCTCAAGCGATGAGGAAATTTTGATCAAGAAGGGGAAGGACAAGGATGATCCGGTAGGCCTCTACTTCATGGCCTTCGGGGACAAGCTGAAGACTCACTCGCATCGCAGCCAAAGAACTCGCAAGAGCGTCTGCTCAATTGCTCTTGGGGATAAAGAAGATAAGGGATCCTCCGACAACTCCGATGACGACGACGATGAGAACCATCAGGAGTTGAAATATTGGGAGAAACTGCTCAGAGGGTCTAAGAAGAGGATAGATGAGCTTGAGAGTGAGATTGCCTTAGCCAATGGAAAGATTAAGAGTCAATCTTCTTTCCCTTTGGAAAGATTAAGAGTCAATCTTCTTTCCCTTGCTTGGGTGAGAGCAGTGAGTGCCCCAATTGCGAGGTGTTGTTGTGTGACCTGACTACTCTGAAGTCCAAGTACACAAAGAGAGTTGATGAGAGAGACGCCTTGTCAACTGAGCTTGAAAGCGCTCAGTTGGAGTTGAAAGATGCTCATGCCTCAGTCATCGTGCCTTGTAGAGACTGCCCATCTAACTTATCTGATCTAGCTGAGCTGGGAGTGAAGAGAGCGATGATTAGTTAGGTGAGTTAGAGAGAATTAGAGCTAAGCTGGAGCAGACTAAGCTTGAGATTGAGACATGGTAAGTTCCACACACTGTCTGTGAGAACTGCTTGTCTCTAAGGTTGGAACTCATTAAGACGAAAGCTGAGAAGTCTCTCCAGGTTGATGGAGAGTGTGAGATCTGCTTGTCTAAGGTGGAGGTGCTAGCGTCCTTGAGAGAGGAGCTAGCTGAAGCTCAGAATGAGAACTCTTACCTCCGTCAGATCCTTAGTTGGGTGAGTGCTAGAGAGCCACAACTCGACATGATGATCCAGGGTTTGAAGTAGGTTTGAGAAACCAAGGGTGATTTCGGTCTGGATGATGAGTGATTGACAAGGATTAGTGTTTGAGTGGTTGAGGTTGGTTGAGTGCATCGAGGGTTTCGATGTGAAATGGAGGTTTGGCTGCCGAGGGTTTCGGCGGTGCATCGCGTTCTTGTTTTGGCTTATCTTGTTTGTGCAGGGAGGAGATACTGACCAATTGTCGATGACGGGTGATCGAGGGTCGAGCAGGGAGCTTGATGCCAGAGGATCAGGGATGCCGGGCGAAGTTGGAGAAGATCTCAAGAGTGCTAGAAGAGACAGAGCAAGACTTGGACGGATGGCTGACTGCGACGGTGTGTCGACCAGGTTTGCGAAAGGGAGGCCAGCACAAGCATTCATGCGGCTCGAGGAGATCGAGAGAGGAAGTGGCTTGCTGGTGCTCGGAGTCACGAAGCGGTGTCACGAGTCGAAGGGTTGAGAGGCTTTGTCGGTTTTTACTAAAAACCGTCGCATATCTAGTTTTGTTAATTTTAATAGCTTGGAGTCTTTTTACTTTTAGTCAATGTGTAATGAAAGGTTGTGAGTCTAGAGTTAGTGTACACTTTTGGTATATTTTTCAGAATTTTCTAATTCTGAAAATATATATTACAAGGAATAGGACCTTTGTGTAATTTTCATTTCTAGAGGGTTCTTTTTAGAAAATACCGCCATGGTTTGAATGTTCTTTTGGGCAGGTGAAAGATTTTTTGTTGTTCTTTTGGGCTGAACAAAATATCAAATCCATCAAATTTTGCAGTATTTTTGTTGTTTTTAATCAAATCGGGCGTCACTGTTCATCATCCGAAAAAGGAATAGTTCCAGCGCTGGATCAGATCTCATGTGCGCAGGGACACTTTGTGGCTGTAATCGATTTTGAGAGCAGTTTTCTGATGAATCAAGTGCAGAAGTTGATATTGATGTTTATACATCTTTTGTTGTGCAAGTTTTGAATGTTCTATTTTTGGAATTTGCAACTTGCTTCTGCCATTTCTTTTTGTCTGGATTCGATGTTTGAGTGAATTTTCCGGTGATTTCCCTGCAGAACATAAGGTTGAAGTTTATACAACTTTTGTTGAGGATGATTTGGATGTTCTATTTTCGAAAGTTGCAACTGGTTTTTGTGATTCCTTCTTAATTCTTTTGCTGATCAAACAAGGCATCTCAATTCTGGAATTTAACTCTAGCTGAAATGGTTAAGTGTTTGTATAGTTCTCTACATGTTTGATGAAATGTTTCTTCAAGTGTTCATCAACATCTTGGCTGATACATGGATTGTTTCTTGAGTTATTTTATGATTAAATGATGAACTAATTATTTTGTGTAAGGATCAAGTTGTTATTTCTGAGTTTCATCTAGAAATATAAGTATCTAAGATATTTTTGCCTGGATTCGATTTTTGAGTGAGTTTTCTGGAGTTTTTCATTACAGAACATGGCTTGGATGTCCATGTAACTTTTGATGTGAATGATCTAGATGTTCCATTTGTGAAGTTCTCAAAAGTTTTTGATAATTTCTGCATGTATTTTTCTGCCCAACAAAGTACCTAAAGTGTTCTATCTTCAGTCTGGATTCAATCTTTGAGGCCAGTTTTGATCAGTTGTGGTACTGTTCTTGGACCTTAGTTCTACATAACTTTTGTTGTCCAAGTTTCAAGGGTTTCATGTTTGAAATTTGCAGAAGGTTTCGACCACTTCTGCATATATTTTCCTGTCCAACAAAGTGCATAAAAAGTTCTGAAAACTGCTGATTTCTGCCAAGTTGTGTTCTGTTTTCAGTCTAGATTCAATCTTTGAGGCGATTTTTGATCAGTGTTGATTCTGTTTTGGACCAGAGTTCTACATAACTCTTGTTGTCCATGTTACAAGGGTTCCATGTTTGAAGTTTGCAAAAGGTTCCAAATAGAACTACATATTGTTTTTGGCTCATCTATTTGCTATAAAAATCTGGAAGGTGATCATTTACTGAAAATCTTGGAGGCTCAAAGTTGAATCTAGAAATATTTTTCTCCCTTATTTTTCTTTCCCAGCTTGCCGATCATGTGTTGCCGTATGCAGTGATGCTTTTCACCATGTGTGCAAATTCAGTGCTGGTGATCTCTCAATCTATCATTTGACATAATATTAGATAGGAGAGTGATAACATCTATTTTTATCAGAGTCTACTACATCTGCTTCTGCTTGTTCATTTTGGAGGAGCGTTGGGTGATTTGAAAAGGCCATCATATTCGCAAGAATTTATCAAGGCGCCTATTCACTCCTCTCGAGTCGCCATTCCGATCCCACAATTCGTATTAGAGCTGGTTAGATCACTAGTTGATCTTAACCGGTTTGTGATCCTTGTTTTGGCGACATGGAGAGAAACACAAAAATCCCAAAGTTTGATGGTCATGATTATTCGTATTGGAAGGTGCGCATGAAGGCTTATTTACTAATCCAAGGAAGTTCTATTTGGGATATCTTCGATTCTACATACGAGATTCCTGAAACTCGAACCTCACAGTCTGATAAATCAAAGTATGAGTGCAACAGCAAAGCGAAAAACATACTTTTTGTCAGCCTGAGTCACAAAGAGTTTGACAGGGTCCAACACCTATGAACTATAGGTGAAATTTGGACCACTTTGAGAACTTTTTATGAGAGCACTACCCAGATTAAGGCTAGGAGGCAAAGCACATACAATCAAGTGTACCAAATGTTTGTGCAAGGCCCTGGCGAATCGGTAGATGCCATGTTTACGCGTTTTGATGGGATTGTCAGTAATTTGCGCACCATTGGGACTTTGGCTTACTCTGACCACGATAGGGCGATCAAACTTCTCTATGCTCTTTATCATAGCATATGGGAGGTGTAGATCTCCAGTATTGAAGAGTCAGCAAGCTTTGACACTCTGGCTTGCGACGAACTCTTCAGTAATCTTAAGTCCACCGAGATTGCTAAGGCGTCTCGACCGGGAGCTGAAAATCTTTGTTGCCTTCGATTGCTTTGTTTTCTAGTCCTGGATGTGGGACCTCATCTGGAGGTAGTGCGTTTGGAGTTTGCGCTTTATCTGATGGTTTTGCCTTGTCTTCATTGGTCTCTATCACAAAAGAACAAGTGGACACATTGGATGATGAAGAGCTTGTCCTTGTAGTCAAAAAGTTCACTAGGTTTTACAATGATAGAAGAGATCAAAGAAGAGGAGGCTTTCGAGGGTGTTTTGAGTGCGGTGATCTTAATCATAATAACGCAAATTGCCCAAAACTGAACTCAAAGAATGAACATGAACTCAGACACCAGAAAAGAGATAAAAAATCCTTCTTCACAAGCAAAAGAGGAAAGGTGGCAAAAAGGATGGCTAGAGATTTCGTGGATGCACTCAGCGACATTGACAACACCTCGATTGAAGAGTCAAGTTCTGATGAAAAAGAATTTTACAAGAGTGAAGAAAAAAAGGAAAAGATGAAGGACTTCCACAGCCTTTGCTTCATGACCAATGACAAGTACAACAACGATGAGCCTGACTCATCTGAGGTTAGTCTATCACATGACCAATTACTTGTTCAAAATGATGAATTACATGATGCAATTATTTCACAAGATAGACTGCTTAAACTTGCTGCTAAAGAACGAAAGGAACTAAAGCTTAAAATTGAATCACTTTCTACTGAACTTGCTTTGTTGAAGTCTGAGTCTTGTCTTATCGATATGGATGAACTTGCTCAGTTGCGTATGATTCATGCTCAAAACATTGAAAAACTTGAAAATGTTCACAAGCAACTCTTGGTGGTGGAGTCTAGTCCTAATGCCATAGATGAATGCTTGAATTGCACTTTACTGATTGAAAGCGTTAGTCTAAGAGATAAGCATATCAATGAACTTAAGGCTAGATTGAAGAGCATTGAGTGTTATAAAGATGTGCAACCGGCTTGTCCCATCAGCATCACCCTTAAGGACCAACTCAGCTTTGCTAGAGAACAAGTAGAAAAGCTGAAGTGTGAGAATGATTATCTGCTTTCCATGGTAGACAAATGCACTGAGGGGAAAAGGAAAATGGATTTGCTTTTGGATAAAACTAAAATGTGCACTGACAGGGTAGGGTTAGCTCTTGGGTTAGGTTATGAGACGACTTCATCTAATACCCCAAGCCAAACTGTGTTCACTCTACCTATTACCCTTGAGAAAGAGAGAGCCCAGTTAGACACACCACAAAAAGCCGAAAATCCTACCCAACCCAAAAAGATAATCATTTCTTCACTCAAGATAGACTCCAAGCAAAAACCTAGGAAAATTGTGAGGTTTGTGCCAGAAACCCATAAACCTATACCCAAGAAAGTTTTTCATTGCGCTCATTGTCATCGTGTAGGGTATTTGATTGGATTTTGCTATCGTCGCATGAAAGATGAATGTCGTGCTCATGCTTTGGATTTTCATGATTATTCTTCACTTGATTTGCATTAGTATGCTTTCTGCTCTAATCCTGATTGTGAGGCCCCACATGATTTTGAGAGTGATTTTGCCCCTCGTGGTGTACACCATTTTTTATATGGTGATAGACCACATATAAGAGGCTTTGATGCTCGACAGGTTGGGAGACCTCATCGATTTCTAGGTTTGTGTTTTATTGCTAGACCACACACTTTTTATCATGGCTTATCTCCTGTGCATGGTCAGTCTACTACTTTTCCTGGATCTCGTGTTTTGCGATGCTGGATTCCAAAACAATTTTTAACTAACCCTCTCACTAAACATCCAAGATATACTAGCATGTTTTGAGGGGGAGCTGTGTAGCGTTGCTTGAGCTTCTGTCATATGAGTAATTGCTTTTACAAGTACATGCTTTGTAATGCCTTTGATCTATTGTCTTTAATACTGTTGACTACTTGGCATGTTTTCATCTGATAAATGTCATGAGCATGGCTTTTATTTGTGAAAATTTGAAAATGGTCACTACTTAGTCTAGAAACTAGCTTGAATGGGTTGAGTGTTTTTGCTAGCTTTTCACACCTGATAGCTAGGTCCTTTCTATCTTGGTTGCTAATACATAACTTGATTTCATAAAAAATTAAAGAAAATGAAAATGAATGAAAATGAAAATGAAAAATGAATGAAAATGAATGGCATTCATGATGTTGTATGCTGAAATTGAAAAGATCCAGGTGGGTTTGCTTTGTCGCACTATTTTGTTCTGGACGGCTTACCATAGCACTTTGGTAAGAACCGGGACGTTGTAGTATTTGCTGAGACCATTGCTTTAAGCTTCTGATGGTTTCAACCTAGGCTTAGCATGGTCGGTTAGTATAAGGTTGACATGCAAATAACCCCTGGCACAAAAATGAAAAATTTGAAATTCATTGCACAACATGTTTACTGAAGCACCTTGAAGTGGGATACGCTTATCTGGTGTGTGCTTGTTTATCTTTTGCATCTCATGCCTTGACATTTCTAGTATACTAGTCTGAGTGGTGATGCTTTTATTTGCTAAAGTCTGAAAATGCTTGCTCATGCCTTGTGTTTAGATGGTATACACATGAGGATGTCTTTCAGTTCTTTGAGACAATATTCAAGGCGAAGGCTTGTTTGTACTGTAATTGCAGATGCTCATGTTTCAGAAGCTCACATCTCTACTTTACCCTCATTCCCTTCTTTGCATCTTTTTATCTCCTTGATGCCTGCATTGTCAAAGGGGGAGAAATTATCTACATGATGCTTTGGCTTTTGGATTGGTTGGTTAAGGGAGAGTTGGCTTTCATGTTGAAATATTTTTCTTTGCATGTTGCATCGAGATGCTTTTAATGCTTATGCGCTTTTGCTTTGCCTTGCATGAGGTTTATGCCCAAGCAGGGAGATCTTTTACCAAGTGACATGTTTTGCTCTTTTATGAGTTTTTATGGTCACTTGTGCGCATAACTTGCAATCCTCATCATGTCTTTGTTTTGGAGTTGTCAATGCACTCATAAAGGGGGAGATTGAGAAACCAAGGGTGGTTTCGGTCTGGATGATGAGTGATTGACAAGGATGAGTGTTTAAATGGTTGAGGTTGGTTGAGTGCATCGAGGGTTTCGATGTGAAATGGAGGTTTGGCTGCCGAGGGTTTCAGCGGTGCGTTGCATTCTTGTTTTGGCTTGTCTTGTTTGTGCAGGGAGGAGATGCTGACCAATTGTCGACGGTGGGTGATCGAGGGTCGAGCGAGGAGCTTGATGCCGGAGGATCAGGGAGGCCGGGCGAAGTTGGAGAAGATCTCAAGAGTGCACGAAGAGACGGAGCAAGACTTGGACGGACGGTTAACTGCGACAGCGTGTCGACCAGGTTTGCGAAAGGGAGGCCAGGACAAGCATTCAGGCGGCTCGAGGGGATCGAGAGTGGAAGTGGCTTGCTGGCGCTCGGAGTCGCGAAGCAGTGTCACGAGTCGAAGGGTTGAGAGGCTTTCTCGGTTTTTACTGAAAACCGTCGCATATCTAGTTTTGTTAATTTTAATAGCTTGGAGTCTTTTTACTTTGAGTAAATGTGTAATAAAAGGTTGTGAGTCTAGAGTTAGTGTACTCCTTTGGTATATTTTTCAGAATTTTCTAATTCTGAAAATATATATTACAAGGAATAGGACCTTTGTGTAATTTTCATTTCTAGAGGGTTCTTTTTAGAAAATACCCCCATGGTTGGCCTATAAGTAGGGGACCATATCCATAGGCAGGTGAGAGATTTTTTGCTGTTCTTTTGGGCTGAACAAAATATCAAATCCATCAAATTTTGTAGTATTTTTGCTGTTTTTAATCAAATCGGGTGTCACTGTTCATCATCTGAAAAAGGAATAGTTCCCTGGATCAGATATCCTGGGCGCAGGTACACTTTGTGGCTGTAATCGATTTTGAGAGCAGTTTTCTGATGAATCTAGTGCAGAAGTTGATATTAATGTTTATACATCTTTTGTTGTGCACGTTTTGAATGTTCTATTTTTGGAATTTGCAACTTGGTTCTGCCATTTCTTCATGTTTATTATGCTAATCAAATGTGATATCACAGTTCTGAAATGGATCCAGTCTCTAGAAATATCTGAGTTCTTTTTGTCTGGATTCGATGTTTGAGTGAATTATCTGGTGATTTCCCTGCAGAAAATAAGGTTGAAGTTTATACAACTTTTGTTGAGGATGATTTGAATGTTCTATTTTCTAAAGTTTCAACTGGTTTTTGTGATTCCTTCTTAACTCTTTTGCTGATCAAACAAGGCATCACAGTTCTGTAATTTAACTCTAGCTGAAATGGTTAAGTGTTTGTATAGCCCTCTACATGTTTGATGAAATGTTTCTTCAAGTGTTCATCAACATCTTGGCTGATACATGGATTGTTTCTTGAGTGATTTCATGATTAAATGATGAACTAATTATTTTGTGTAAGGATCAAGTTGTTATTTCTGAGTTTCAACTAGAAATATTTGAGAATCCTGTCTCTAGAAATATCTAAGTTATTTTTGCCTGGATTCGATTTTTTGAGTGAGTTTTCTGGAGTTTTTCATTACAGAACATGGCTTGGATGTCCATGTAACTTTTGATTTGAATGATCTGGATGTTCCATTTGTGAAGTTCTCAAAAGTTTTTGATCATTTCTGCATGTATTTTTCTGCCCAACAATGTACCTAAATGATTCTGAACACTTGTAATTTCTGCTGAGTACAGTGTTCTGTCTTCAGTCTGGATTCAATTTTTGAGGCTAGTTTTGATCTGTTTTGTACTGTTCTTGTACCTGAGTTCTACATAACTTTTGTTTTCTAAGTTTCAAGGGTTTCATGTGCGAAATTTGCAGAAGGTTTCGACCACTACTGCATATATTTTCCTGTCCAACAATGTGCATAAAAAGTTCTGAAAACTGCTGATTTCTGTCGTGCTCTGTTTTCAGTCTAGATTCAATCTTTGAGGTGATTTTTGATCAGTTTTGGTTCTGTTTTTGGACCTGAGTTCTACATAACTCTTGTTGTCCAGGTTACAAGGGTTCCATGTTTGAAGTTTGCAAAAAGTTCTAAACAGAGGTACATATTGTTTTTGGCTCATCTATATGCTATAAAAATTTTGGAAGGTGGTCATTTCCTGAAAATCTTAAAGGCTCAAAGTTTAATCTAGAAGTATTTTTCTCCTTTATTTTTCTTTCCCAGCTTGCATATCATGTGTTGCCGTATGCAGTGATGTTTTTCACCATGTGTGCAAATTCCGTGCTGGTCATCTCTCAATCTATCATTTGACATAATATCAGATAGGAGGGTGATAGCATCTATTTTTATCAGAGTCCTTACTACATCTGCTTCCGGTTGTTCATTTTGGAGTAGCGTTGGGTCATTTGAAAATGCCATCATATTCGCAAGAATTTGTCGAGTCGCCTATTCACCCCCTCTCTAGTCACCATTCCGATCCCACAAGGTTACACCTACATCAAGGATGACTTTGAGAGTGCCCTGAACCGTGTAGTGGAGTGGAGTAAGATGACTCTAGAGTAGAGATATCCAAAGACTCACTCTACTAAGTGTTTTAAGGCTAGTCAGGCCCAAGGATGGAGTGTTCCAAGAACAACCTAAAGCTCTACCCAAGAAGCCTATCTGGATCTCAAAGCCCAAGCACCTCCATACTTCTCTTGACTCTCTACCTGGACCTTTCATACCAAAGAGTCAACACCCAACACCACCAAGCCCAAGAAACCCAAGCCTCAACCACAACCCAAGAAGCCTACCTATCACTGTGAGTTCTGTAAGAGAGAAGGGCATCTTGCGGAGTTTTGCTTGAGGAGGAAGCGGGTTGAGAGAGTAGAAAGAGCTCTAGGTGGGCAGGAGCTGTTCTACCAGCAGGGTGGTAGACTGAGAGTCCCTCGACGAAAAGAGAGGCTAGAGGCTAGGGAACGTCGTGTAGGTGGTGGTAGAGGAGAGGACTTTCAGGCCCATGCTCCGGAGGGTGGTTTTTGCTCCGGTGGAGTTCTAGGTCGTTCTGGATACGACTTTGGACCTCGTCGCCGTGACTTTAGGTAGAACAGAGGACCGCACTTTGAGCCACGCTTTGGTCCAAACTCTTTCACTTTTGTCTGCTTTATGTCTTTTGAGCAGATGGCTCGACACTGGTTTAGCTCTTTTGCTAAACCTGGTGTCGGATCGTGTGCTCCCCCTTATGACCATTGATCTTGCAGGATCAAGGGCTAGAGGACATATGGATCATGGATTCAGGATGCTCTCACCACATGACGGGACATTGCATATGGTTCTCCAACCTGACTTCCCTGCGCTCCAAGGAGTATGTCACATTCAGGAACAATTGTCAAGGGAAGGTACATGGTTTTGGCTCAATTCGGATTTCTAAGCATTTCTTTTTAAAGAATGTTGCTTTGGTTGGAAATTTGGGCTTTAATTTAGTTTCTGTTTTGCAACTTCTTGAGGAGGGCTTAGAGGTTCATTTTAAGAAGGGCATGTCTTGTGTTATTGATTCTAGAGGATCTTTAGTTTGTCAGATCTTACCCTTTAGTAAGGTATTTCGGATTGATTTCTCTAGTTCTTTTGGCCCTTCTCGATGTTTGATCATTGGATCCTCTTTTGAGATCTAGAGGTGGCATAGTAGGTTAGGTCATTTCAGTTTTGATCTGCTAGTCACATTAAGTTCTATGGACCT
Organism: Zizania palustris; assembly: GCA_019279435.1. Classification (NCBI taxonomy): domain Eukaryota; kingdom Viridiplantae; phylum Streptophyta; class Magnoliopsida; order Poales; family Poaceae; genus Zizania; species Zizania palustris. The sequence goes on from JAAALK010000080.1 coordinate 54,364,942, forward strand.
CTTCCGAGGATTGCCCTAGCTTATGATAGAGAAGGATCTAGTTTGCCATCCTTGTCGTCATGGGAAGATGGTTGCTCTTCTCACCCACTTGTGACTCAGGTGATGACTTCGTACCTGGGAGAGCTATTACACATGGATACCGTTGGTCTAGCTCAGGTACGTTCAGTTGGTGGGAAGTGGTACGCTCTTGTGATAATTGATGATTTTTCTCAGTTCTCGTGGGTTTTCTTTTTGGAGTCTAAGGATGAGGCTTTTCAGTATGTTCATGACCTGATTCTGAAGCTGAAGAATGAGAACAATGGTTGGATGTGAGCAATTCGCTTTGACAACGGTTCTGATTTTAAGAATTCTCAGTTCGTTAGGTTCTGTAGTGATCAAGGTCTTGAGCACTAGTTTTCTGCTCCTTACAATCTCCCATAGAACGTCGCTGTGGAATGAAAGAACCACACGCTAGTCGAGATGGCAAGGACGAAGCTCGACAAGCATAGGACTCATAGGCGCTTTTGGGCTGAAGTTATGAACACAACTTGCTATCTAGCCAATCACATTTTTCTTAGAGCTTACCTAGGTAAGACATTATATAGGTTGCAGTTTGGCAGACAGCCCAAGGTGAACCACTTGCGAGCATTTGGCTGCAAGTGCTTTGTGCTCAAGAAGGGAGTGCATTTGGACAAGTTTGAGTCTCATTACTGGGATGGAGTCTTTCTTGGTTATGCTTTGCATTCTCGAGGCTTCCGTGTTTGGAACCTTGAGTCCCATTAGCTTGTCAAGACGTGTGAGATTTCTTTTGATGAGTCCTTGCCTTCGCTTAATCCTTATTTTGAGCTTTCTGGTGATGATGAGCTTGGAGAGTCCATCTTCGAGTAAGATGATGATACTCCTGCTGTTGATGAGGGTGGGCCTTCTACGCAGCCTGCAGACCCCACGCCTTTTGAGACTTCAACTAAGGACGAGGGCGGACCTCTGATCACTTCTTCCACTTCGATCGAGTCCCCTCAGTCGAGTACAGAGGTGCCAGTTGCAGACTCCAGTGAAGTAACATCTGATCACCAAGGATCTTGAGCAGTTCAGCATGATCGCCCCTCAGAGCTCATCATCGACGATCTCACTACGAGATCTTTGCGTTCTCAGGCTGGTTCACTTGCTGTGTTTGCAGAGTCTGCTTTTGTAGCCACTTTTGAGCCCAGATATGTTGCTCATGCTTTATCTGATGCAAAATAGATAAATGCCATGTAAGAAGAACTTGGAAATTTTGTCCAGAATCGGGTTTGGACACTACTTGAGTTGCCACCTGGATGTAACCCCATAGGCACCAAGTGGGTGTTTAAGAACAAGCACGGTGAAGATGGGGTTGTGGTGCGCAACAAAGCTCAATTAGTTGCCCATGGTTTTTGCCAGAAGGAGGGTATTGATTTTGAAGATACTTTCACCCCTGTTGCTCGTCTTGAGTCCATTCGCATAATTTTGTCATTCATTGCTTCTAAATTTTTAAGCTTTTTCAAATGTATGTCAAGAGTGCTTTTCTGAACGGATATATAGAGGATGGGGTCTATGTTAGGCAGCCCCCGGTTTCGAAAACCTTAAGTTTCCTCGACATGTTTTCAAGTTGCATAAAGCTTTATATGGTCTAAATCAAGCCCATAGGGCTTGGTATGATTGTTTAAAGCAGTTTTTTTGGGAAATGGCTTTGTGATGGGTTTTGTGGAAAAGACTATTTTCTTCCTCAAAGTTGGCACTGATTTCTTGATTGCTCAGATTACATGGATGACATTATTTTTGGTGGTTCTACTAATGAGCTTGTGTCCATGTTTTCTGAGAAGATGCATAGCGAGTTCGAGATGAGCCTCACGGGTGAGCTCAAGTACTTCTTAGGGCTCAAGATCAAGCAGACCAAGGATGACATCTTCATCCACCAGAGCAAGTATAGGCGGGACATGCTGAAGAAGTTCGACTTCGGTGGAGAGCTGAAGCCTTAGATGACCCCCATGGGCACATCTGCGGGCCTGGACAAGGACGAGAGCGGCATCAAGGTCAATGAGAGAGAGTATCAAGGGATGATCAGATCACTTTTGTTCCTGACGGTGATGAGACCAAAGATTCAGTTCGTCGTGGGATTGTGTGCATGCTTCTAGTCTTCACCATGTGCATCTCATCGGCAGGCTATCAAGCGCATTTTTAGGTATCTTACCTATGCGCCTGATCTTGGTCTTTACTATTCTGCATCATCATCTCTTGTGTTATCTGGCTTTTCCGACGCTGATTTTGGTGGGTGCCGGCTGGATCGCAAGTCGACTTCCGGTACTTGCCAGTTTCTCGCTTCTTCGTTGTTTCTTGGTCTTCGCGTAAGCAATCTGGAGTTGCGCTTTCCACTACTGAGGTTGAGTGTGTAGCTGCCGCTAGCTACTGCTCATAGTTGGTTTGGATGATTTCTACTTTGAAAGATTGTGGGTTGTCTTTCCCTGCCGGAGTGCCTTTATTTTGTGATAGCACCAGTGCGATTAGTATAGGGAAAAACCCATGTCTTCATTAAAAAACCAAACATATTGATGTGAACTTTCACTTCTTGATGGACCAATATGAGAAAGGTGCCATTGACCTTATTCATCTTGATACCCATCATCAGTTGGCCGACATTCTTACCAAACCCCTAAATCAGTCTACGTTTGAGTGTTTGCTAGAGGATTTGGGAGTTGTGTATCCTTTTTAGGATATTTTGAGTCTTTTCTTTCTTCCTTACTCTTCTATTTGAGTCTTTTTGTGTGATTTCATATCATACACATTCATACATCACACTTTGAGCTTGTTTCTGTTATATGATTGATCTTCTTTACTCATTCTTGCTTGTATATTTTTTTGAATACCTGTCGATGATCATGCTTTGCTTCAGTTCACATGATATATTTGATACATGTCATATGCATGACTTTTATGCTTTAAAATTGAAAAATGATCACCATTGCTTCTGGTAACTAGCATGTGTAGACTAAATGCTTTTGTTATCTTTTACATGCATGGTAGCTAGTTCCTTACTTAGAGGCAGATATGCAACTTGGACATCTATATGCTTTAACATGGAAAATATGTTGTAAAATAATAAAAATCATAAAAACGAAAAAAATCCATGCCTTTTATGCTTAAGTGAAAATATCTAGGTGGGTTTGCTGTGTCGCATTGTATTGTTTTGGACTGCTTACCATAGCACTTTGATAAGAACTAAGACATTGTAATGTATGCCAAGACCAATGTCTTAAGCTTCTGATGGTCCTGTTCTGTCCTAGGCTTGACTTGGTCGGTTAGCATAAGATTGACATGTAAAAAACCGCTGGCACAAAAGAAAAAGGAAAGAAAAAGCCTAAAAATTAAAAAGATAACAAGTTTGCTGAAGCTCTGAGTTTTTGGATCATGCCTATCTTGGTAGATATTAGCTAGCTTCTGCATTTCATGCTTTACCTTGCATGTCTGCTAGAAAATGTGGTGATGCTTTTGTTTGCAAAAATCTGAAAATGCGTGCTAATGACTTTCTTTGGATATCATCTATTGCACTGATTATGCCATGTGTCTAAGACAGTATTTGTGTGCTATACTTGCTAGATGTTGTAATTGCATTTAATCATATGTGAGAAGCATGCTTTTTACACTGCACTTGCACCCCAATTGCATTCATTGCATATTTTGAGGTGGAGTTGCATTTTAGGGGAGTTTGAGTTTGTGTCTCTTTTGAGTGCATTTAGTCTCACTTGCTGAGTCCAATTGTCAACAGGAGAGAAATTTTTGGTTACTTGATCTTTTAGAACAGTTTTGGGGGAGTTTTGGCTTTATCTGGGATTTGTTTCAAGGGGAGTTTTACTATCTTTTGCCCTTACTCTTTGGATATCTTTGTTGATAATTCAGAGATTGCACTCATTTGGATTTTTTGTTGATTTCTCTCTGTTTAATCATAATGGCCATTTTATTGATTTTATTTGGCTTTTTGTCATTAAGGTTAAACCTTTTATTTTATTTTCTTCTTTCTGTCCTCTTGTGTTTTGTTTTTCGTGTTTCCACATGTTTTCCAGGTTCTGAAGCATTAATGAAGAGGGTTTTGACAATGCACTCATCAAAGGGGAGATTGAGGAGTCATGTTGAAGATTATGGGCCTCATGGCTCCAGAAGTGATGAGTGATTGTCAACGGAAGTCAACAGAGAGACGTGAAGAGGAGATGAGAGTTTTCGTGTCTTGGCTTCATGTGACTCAAGTACACGGGCGGCGAGCGACTGCCGGGCAGATGGGCCACGGAGTCGGGTCGGCCAAATCCAGATACATGGGCTAGGAACGAAAGGGGATCCGCTGGTCTGTTAACCGGGTTTTACTCAGATAAACGGGTGTCGAGCGATTGCTGGGCTAAGGGAGCCACTAAATTGGGACGGCCCAATCCGGGTACCCAATGCGAAGACAGTGGACGCTTTGTCGGTTTTGGCGTAAAACCGACACACCATTATGGACCGTTGATCTGAGATCAGACCATCCTGAAGCGAAGCCATAACTGCTACGAAAGCTCCGCATCAGGACAATCTAGCTTTAATTAGGATTTTACTGTTTTGTCCTTTGGGCTCGCGTCTGTATTTCTGAGTCTATATCCTAGGGGTATTTGCGTCATTTCCAATTTTTAAATTGCCTATAAAAGGGCATGTGTACCGTTTGGTTTCACCAACTCAATCAATTCAAAATATCAGAGTTCACACTTAACCCTTCTTCATCCTCCCGCAAATTACTTTTTTTCCTATTCATCTGTGCCCCGCCGGTTCATCAGCTTTGATTCCCTACCGCCACGTCTAGAAGGCACGTGGCTCCTGGCTCGCTCGATATCTATCGCGTGTGGGATGCATCTAGCGTAGGGAGGCAACTGAGTCCAAGGTTCCAGAGGCATTTCGGTGGAAGTCTGGGCGGACACGACGTATGGCGAGAGGTTCAATGGCACGCATGACACAGAAGCCACTTGGCACTACGCCGACTGCACACGGTGGTTCCTGTTTGGCACTGGAATACTACATATGGGCAAAGAGAAGCAGATTTACCTCGTTTTTCAGTTCGGTACTAGAGCACGCAAGTACCCCGTGCTACAGTGCCACTACGGGATTCTTCGTGTTTGACGAGTGCCTAGGGCACTCAGCGGAGCATATTTTCCTCTTGGCGAAGGCTTCGCCGAGTGCCACACTCGGCGAACCCCACTCGACACACGTCTTATCAGTGACGAGGGTGTTCGTTGTGTGCTTTTTATCATGCAGTCGGCGAAATCTTTGCCGAGTGCAATATAGACTTCGCCGAGTGCTACACGTGGCAATCGGTAAACCCGCACGTCTAACGGCTGGGTGGCCATTAACGGACCTTCGCCGAGTGCCCCACGTGGCACTTGGAGAAGCCTCTCTTTGCCGAGTGGCAACGTGACACTTGGCGAAGTTTCTTTGGGCACGTGACACTGGGCCTTTGTCGAGTGCCACATAAAATAGCACTCGGCAAAGCCACCCAGAACGCACAAAAACGCGCCATGTGGCACGATTATGTGCTTTTTAGATGACTTTGCCGAGTGCCACACTCGGCAAATTTTTTTTCATTTATTCAGTGCACATTTAATCACAAAAATCACACAAATTAACAAAAATTCTCACAAATTGACATTTCATCACAAAAATACATCACAAACTCACATTTCATCACAAATTCATATTTAATCACAAAATTCATCACAAATTCACATCTCATGAAAAAAATCATCACAAATTAACATTTCATCACAAAATTTACATTTCATCACAAATTTCTCGACATGTCTCATTTCAACATAAATCCCATGAGTCAATCACATCACAAAGCATAATTTAGTTCACAAGCACTACAAAAAAACAGAACATTTTCGTCGGCCAATTTACTTCCGTCGGCTTTAATGGTGGCTGAAGGAAGTTAAGGGATGTAATCCCCAACCCCGCGCGCGTGTATAGGGAAACCAAATCCCTGCACACGCGCACACCCCCGGCCCCAACTCCCACCGCCAGACGCTGCCACCGCCGCCCGATGCCGATGCCCACCGCAGGCCGCCGCCGGCCCCGAGCGGCCGCCCGCCCCCACCGCCCGCCCCCGCAGCCGCCCACCGCCGCCGGTCCGCGCCGCCCGCCGCCGCCCATCCCCGCCGGCCGATGGCCACCGCCCCCTCTCAGCCGCCGCCGCCCCCCCCCCCCCCCCGATTCAGTCGTCGCCATCCAGACACCGTCGCCCGTCGCCCATCGCCGCTCGTCGTCGCCACCCGACGATTAAGTAATTTTATTCTGGTACTAGTTCATTTTTTAGTTGATTTCAAGCTTTGAATTCTGATTTCTTGTGATCAAAATTTATGAAACTTGTGGATTAGTTTCTCAAATAATAGATTGATTAAGAAGTCATTTGTATGGATATCTAGTTGAAATTGGTTTGAACAAATTTGTTGGTTGTGTTAATTGAATTGGACAGTAAAAAATTGCTATTAACTCGAGATGTTTGTTTAGAAGTTTGAGTAGAATTGTGTGTGTTTGTTTGCCGAATTGAATTACTCATAACAGAATAGATTTCAGCCACTGTTCTACTTTTCATGTTTTGAACTGAAATGGCCTCTGAATCGATGTAGTTTTGGCAATCTGTTTTTAGGTTGTATAGTTGATTCAAATTTGTTCATTGATTTTTCTGAACCTAATTGAAAAACCTCAACTGATCTTGAATACCAAGTATACCCTGTTTGGTTACTCAATTGTGTGTGTTTGAAAGTTGTATTCTAAAAGTATATATGCAATGAAAATATGTGTTGTATAGGTTGTTGTCGAATAAGGAACAGTGTCGCCATTTAAAGAAATTTTCAGGAACTTTGAATTTGCTTGATTAGATGTGTGAATTTTCAGGATTCTTAATGCATAACATATTTTGATGGTAACATGAACTACACGCGTACATTTTCTTTTGGTACATATTATAATTTTGTTGATTGTGATGTTGTATGTATGCTTATGCTTGTGAATACTTATGCTTGTATATATTTATATATACTTTATATATATATTTCTTTTCGTATGCAATTTTTTATTTGACAACAATGTAGATAGTGTAACGAAACCTATGCGTCACCCGTTTTGGACCAACATGTCTCACACGTGTCATGCGTGTGAGATGTGTAGGTCCGGAATTGTCCCTTTTTGGACAGCCTCAGAGTGGGTGACAGAGCGTGGTCTTTATGATGAGTCATGAGTCCGAATGGGATTTCAGTAACATAACCTTGTTGTTCTCCATTGCACCACTATCAGGTGTGCAATTGGAGAACAACGGGGTTATGCTGCTGAAATTTCGTTCGGACTCATGGCTCGTCATAATATACCACGTTTTGTCGGTCACTCTTGGGTGGGTTTAGGACCTATCTTTTCCTATAGACATAGGCCCATGGTACTTATGATGTATTCTCGATTGAATGAATGTTTTGCCTATGGAATGGCCGAGGACGACCGACGGTGGATGTATAGTGGTTGGATGAAAAGTGGAGCTCACACGAGGGAGTTTGTAATCAACGCTGAGAAATTTGTTGATCGTGCATTCGCTTTGACAACAAACACTAGTGTGAGGTGCCCATGCATGAAGTGCAGAAATTCTTGTTGGCAAGACAAGAGGACGTTGTCATTGCATATTTGCAAATATGGTTTCGTGCCAGGTTATGAAGTTTGGACTTTTTACGGTGAGACATACCGTGAAAAAACGGTATTAGTAGTGGAAGAAGAAGATGATAGCGTTGCTGATGATAGGATGGATGAGATGCTTGATCCTATACGACCGGAGTTTGAATCAAACCCTGAGGATCCTCTAACACCGGAGGTTCAAAAATTTTTCGACATCCTTCGAGCTTCAGAAGAGCCATTGCATGAGCACACCATCGTAAGTGTTCTCACTTTCATGACCCGTCTTATTGCCATTAAGTTAAAGTTTGCATTTTCAAACAATTGTTATAAGGAGCTCTTGAATCTGATCAGCGATATCATTCCTAAGAACCAAAAGGTGCCGAAAGACATGTACCAGTCAAAGAAAATGCTTTCTACTCTCGGTATGGAGTATGAGAAGATTGATGTGTGCCGAGATAATTGTATGTTGTTCTGGAAAGAACATAGTAATGAGGTGAAATGCTTAAAATGTGGTAAACCGAGATTCGTAGAGGTCGTAAATGAAGACGGAGAGAAGGTGACGACAAAGGTTGCTCATAAGAAACTTCGTTACATGCCTCTGACACCTCGGGTGAAACGATTGTTTCTCTCAAAGAAAATCGCTAGACATATGTGATGGCATAAAGAAGGTGTACGTGAGAATAATCAAGTAATGGTGAACCCATCTGATGGTGAGGCATGGAAGGCTCTAGATGATTTTGATGCAGACTTTGCTAGTGATGCAAGGAATGTTCGCATCAGGTTGGCAACAGATGGATTCATGCCTTTCAATGTAACCACATCGTCGTACTCTTGTTGGACCATGTTTGCTATTCCATACAACCTTCCACCTTCGTTTTGTATGAAATATGAATTTATGTTCCTGTGTCTCATTATACCCTGTCTATAGCATCTTGGAACACGACTAAACGTGATGTTGAAGCCCTTAATTGAAGAGTTGAAACAATTGTGGAAAGGAGTTGAAGCATATGACTATGACCAGAAGCAAAATTTCAATCTTCGAGTTGCGTATCTGTGGTCGGTCCATGATTTTCCGGCATACGGTATTTTTTCTGGTTGGAGTTGTCATGGAAGGTTGACATGCCCGATATGTGCGAAGGACATAGATTGTTTCCGTCTGAACTTCGGGGGAATGATTTGTTACTTTGATTGCCATAGATGCTTTTTGCCCTTGAATCACCCATTTAGGTTACAGAGGAACAATTTCAAGAAGGACAATATTGTTGTAAAGGGACCACCAAGGCGTTTAAATGGTAGAGAAATCGCAGATATGCTGAATGAGTTGGTCCTTAATGAAAATGAGGATGGATTTGTAGGATTCGGAACTGAACATAATTGGACCCACATATGTGGCTTATGGGAACTGCCGTATGTCAAATCACCAATTCTGATGCACAACATTGACGTTATGCATCAGGAACGTAATGTTGGTGAAAGCATTATAAGTACATGTATGGATTTTACTGACGGGACAAAAGATAATGTAAAGGCGAGAAGAGATTTAGCTGAGATTTGTAATCGACTAATCCTTGAGTTGACGAATAGTGGTGGCAAGCCACGTGCCCCATTTTGTTTAAAACCTAAAGAAAAAACAAGTAATGAGGTGGTTGAAAAATTTGAAATTCCCAGATGGTTATGTCGCGGGATTTAGAAGAGCTGTGAATTTGAAGACAGGGAAATTAAATGGATTGAAAAGTCATGATTACCACATAATAATGGAAAGACTCCTTCCTGTAATGTTTCGCGGGTACCTGAATGATGATGTGTGGAAGGCGTTAGCTGAGCTGAGTCATGATTACAACTTTGTGCGAAAGAAATTAAGAAAGATATGATGGAGATGCTAGAGAAAGAGATCCCAGTGCTTTTATGTAAATTGGAAAAAATATTCCCTCCAGGGTTCTTCAATCCAATGCAACATTTACTGGTTCATCTACCATATGAAGCTAAGGTAGGTGGCCCTGTGCAATATAGGTGGATGTATCATATTGAAAGGTCCCTAAAGAATCTTAGAGCGATGGTTGGTAATAAGGCCAGAGTTGAAGGTTGCATCGCAGAAGAATTTAAATTGAAAGAGATAGCATACTTCACTAGTGTATACTTCGCTGAGCATCACAATGTCAACACACCTGCTACACGGTACCATATGGATGAAGACCATCCTTGTAGTGATCTCCAAATTTTTGGGTGGAAGGGCATAACTGTTGGTGTCTCCATGACATATTATGTAACTCAGGAAGAACGAACATATGCCTTGCTCTACATGTACTCAAATATGGAAGAGATGGAACAATATTTCGCGTAAGTAAATTCTTTTTAGTTTTATATTTACCTCCAAATTTTATACTCGTTTGTTTACCTATTCGTTACAATGACAGTATGTTTGATTCGAAATACTTGACATCTAGTCATCAACCAACGGAGAAGCAATTAGATAAATTGCGTCGAGAAGGAGTAAATGGCGGGCCTAGTTTACTCACTTGGTTCAGAGAACATGTAAATCCTTACCTTTTGTGACACATATTATTTTACTCTACTAGGTTAATTATCTTATAATCTCCTATGATTTGCAGTGCGTGCTCGCTGATAAGTACATATAGACTTGCGATAGCTCTCTTACGGAAGTATTAGTGCCAAAAGTTACGGTCGCTATGATGTTAATGGTTTCCGCTTCCGTTCAACTATTTTTGAAGCATATCGACCTCTAGCGTTAACAACTAATACTGGAGTTGTTACAAGGGTCGTTGATGGACAAGGACACGAAACTATGTATTATGGAATCATCAAAAATATAATCGAGTACAATTTTGCCGGGAATAAGGAGATTAAAGTAGTCTTCTTTGATTGTGATTGGTTTGACCCTAAACATGGTACTCGTGAAAACCAATTTGGGATGGTTGAATTCAAACACGTGGAACGATTATGTGGTTGCGATTATGTGGTTGCCGACTTCGTTTAATGTAGAGTCTGAATCGTCGGCAGATTCTTTTCTCAGCGATTCTAATGATGTAGCAGTTCCGAGAAAAGGAAACACCAACATAAGAAGAAAAAAGTAACATGGCGTGCTTTGGAGAGAAAAGGACAAATTGATCCTGATTTTGATGATAATTGACAAGTAATTGTTTTCATACATGCATATGCAATATACTTCATATTACATGTTTTTCATATGTTCAAACCTTCTTTACTAATAAATGCTCATTTGTGCTTGTTTTGAACCGGATGTCGAAAAAGGTGAAGAGTGTCACGAGGAAGCTCTTCCGCTTGGGGAGTACATCGGCGAGTACTCCGGCGAGTACACCGACGAGTCAGGAGGACACCCTATTCTAGGGTAGTTCCTCTTCTTCAAACAGACGTCGTCAAGAGCAGCTCCTGAGATGCATAAATCCAACATTAATTGGTCGGCCAATTGCATTTCAACTGGATGATGAGGTAACTTTCAGATTGATTTTTATGCCAGTTATAAACTATTACTAATTGTTTCAATACTATTTTGTAGGAGGAAGAACACTTGGAGAGTGTGGATCACGAGGATGATCCGGTGGGTGGGGGGCAGGAGGGGGATGACCCGGAGGGTGTGGCGCAGAGCGATGACCCGGAGGGTGCGGGGCAGGGGGATGTCCCGGAGGGTGTGGGTCAGGAGGAGGGGGCTGAGGCTTTTGGGTCCTCAGCCTCTTTCTGGACGAGCCACCTGGTCGCCCCACCAGTAGTCTCTTCTGGTGCAGCTAAGATCGAGATTACACCTGTAGGTGACGGGTAAGTCTAATACTCTTCTGTTGTTTTACTTTTTTTCAAAAAATTCTTTCAGTAAACTGACTTTATTTATTATGTATTTCTAGATCTTAGATTGACTCTCAGTTTGACGGCACTTCGAGGGTCAGACAGGTTAACCAGATATTGGTTACCATGTGTCATCTGCACTACCCAGGTGTGCTGACAATGCCGACCGGTGAGTGGGTTCAATGCCAGACATGGGACCAGTACCGGTTTGCTCCTGACGGGCACCACGGAACTGCTTAGGGGGCGTTGTCTCATGACTTCTGGGTATGTGTTTTTCAATCTTCTTTTAGTTTTAACACAAAGCTTTTCGAGTTACAACACTTTACTAATCATGACTTTTGCAGTTACGCTTTTGCTTGTCAGAAGTCGGCAATCACCATAATCATGCACTTCAAGTCTTCAACAACAATGCACACAAAGTGGTGAAGGACGCTACTTCGTATGCCCGCATTCAAGCGAACAATTCTTACTACAAGGAGAAGCTAGGGCAACGAATGAGCAGGGTGACGGGCGCATCCACAATATATTTGACTGAAGAACAATACTGTTCAGCAAACAATTCTAACTTTATAAATCTTCGATTGTTGAGATTTGTTGTCATATAATACAAATAGCATCTCTCTTCAGGTGAGGATTCCGTGGTTTGCAAACCGTGAGGATGCATATTTTGAATTCTGTAAGATTTGGTCTTCAGTTGCATTCAAGAAGACTTCCGAGCAGAAAAGACAATGCCGCGGGATGGATCCGAAGCACAGATATGGTGTCGATGGACATATTCACTTTCTATAGATACATTGTAATGCGACTAACTCATTTCTATTTTATAGGAAGCTAAATCTGGCAACGTGCCAAGTGATATAGAGGTGTATACCTCTGGTCACAAAGGAAGCGATCCTACACAGTGTGGGGCCCCGATTTAACAAATCGGGGCATTATTGAATTTCATAGAGAAAAACAATAATACAAGAGGTTCATCATGCGACAATCGTACATACGACAAGTATTCATGGTACGCAGACCATATTATTACATCAGAGTTAAATAAAATAGTAATAAAATAAATTGCATGACGAACGCCTTCTTCAAGATCTTTCTGCTTGACTGGGTCGCTACTCCAGACCATCCTCGTAGTAGGCATCCTCTGAAGTGTGTCCAACAGGTATGAGTACAAAAGGTACGCAAAAAGCCACCGCGAATGCAAGTAATAATGCAAGCTAATAACAAAGGAAGGATAATGGCTAAAACTGCGGAAAAGTACATTTTTAGTTATTGCATTTAGTGTAGCCAATTTTCATCATGCGGAATAATAAACGTGAACATCATAATATCATCTAACTCGAGGAGTACGTTTTACCTCCTCGCACAATATTCCTTACATGTCAAACCATCATGCACATACATTTAAAAGTAAACTAACTATGGGATGTCACGCAACCCGCCCTTGACCGTGGGCTCGGCTTTTCGAAAAGATAACTGTGGGATGTCACGCAACTCACGTAAACCAAGCGATAACCACCCGCTCTAGGTTTCGCCGACGCGCCGGGCCGCATCCCGGCTAACGTCGCACCCCCTTTTGCGCCACGTCAGTACAAGCCACCCGCAGGTGCTGCTTGACCCATCTCCAAGTGGTGGCCTCGGTTTGGAACACTCCATACCTTAGTTAGGACTTACCCATTAGACTTGTGGTTAGTACGGTAGTGTATTGCAACGGATCCCACAGACCAGTCCTTATAGTGCCCCGGGTGCTACCGACCAATGCTCTAGCTTGCACCCGGAACCCACCATGCATACACTCTCAACCATAACTCTATCACCAACAGATTTGCAAGGATAAGAATAACGGGGATCATATAGTAGAACCAAGTTACTACGACTCATTTTTAATCCTATAGCAATCGTGTCGATACATTGGACACTAGCTAATAGTACTAATCATATGGTGACAAGGAGTTTAGGCTAGATAGCATGGCTTGGGTTGCACATCAAGGTCGGGGGATCCTAATAAATATATCGTAAGGGTTTCATTTGACTAATGCATGTATATCCTATGTGTTTTAGCGATAGTTTAATAAGACATGGGTTCAATATGCTCAAAAGTGTTGTTTGGTGACTTGCTTTGTTCAGCGAAAGGCGACGGGGAACTTTTGGGTAATATTCCGGCTCCTCGGTAGCGTCGTAGTCTTCCCAAAATAAAATAAAATAAATATGATATCCAATTAAACACTCTAAAACCACACAATAAGCATATAAGTTTTCATTGGGTTAATTTAAACAAAACAAGTTGTTAAGTTTCTGAAATTCATTTTATAAATAATTTAAAATGAATTATAATGTAATATTGTCCTTTATAAAAGGGGTTTTTAATTGTGAATAATCTTCTTTCAAATCCTCTAGTTAATTTAAATTAAGAGCTTCAGAGAAAACCTAGTGGTTTTATTAAATTAACAGGAAAAGAATAAATATAAATTTTTGCTAGAATTTAAATAATTAAACTTGTAATTTATTCTAAGGGCATTTGAATACTCTATTAAATAAGGGCAAAATATTCAAAGTAAGTATACTGTTTTTATTTTATGAACAGGTAGAGAATAATATTACAAATTTTCTGGAATTGAAATGGTAATTTTTGAAGTTAAAATGCGCAAGATATGAATTTTAGAAGTTTGAAACCGTTTATGGAATTAAATTAAATCTCAAAACAGTCTCGGGTCCACGGTGAGCCGGGCTCACGGTGAACCCGCGCACTATGCGCGTGCGCCGGATCGAGATCTACCGTTGGATCGCGATTGGGCGGTCACATGTGAGGCGGGGGAGTTAAAATGACGTGGACGGCTGAGATTAAAACGTTGAAGCGGTATGCATCGTGCGGTCCAGATGTGACGCGGGGTTTAAATACTAGCGAACAGCTCAGATTAAAACGTACCCCTTCGCCGAGATCTAACGGATCCGATTAAACCGCACGAGGGACTTAATCATCACCATCGGATCCAGATCGCACGGTCGCGATTGAATCCGACACGGCACGGGTACTCAGCCCGTGCAGGTCGTCTTCTCCGGCGACAGCGAGCGGGCCAGAGGCCACGGCGAGCAATGACGGCCCTAGCTAGACCTAGAAATGGAAAGAGGATGCCTAGGGGAACACGGGGGTACCTTTGCGGTGGTCTGAGGTCGATGGGGCGTGGCCGGCGGCGAGGGTAGACGGCGAGGTGGTTCGGGTCCTTTTTGGCGACGGCGATCCGGTGAGGTTCGGTGTCGACGGAGGGGTGGCCGAGGTCAGTGTCGTCCTTGCGGTCACAATGGTGGGGTCGTCTAGGGCGGAGGAGGTCACCGGCGACGGTGAGTTGCGACCGGAGTGCGGGCAGCGGTGTGGCGCTAAAAACTGAAGTGTGGGCGTTCGGTTTGTTCTTGCAGCGAGTGAGTGTGGGGGGTAAAATGCGGACGGCTAGGGGGTTTAAATAGGGTCATCGGTGGGGGCAGAGGGGGCGCAATTGGGGGAGGCCACGAGTAAAAGCGCTTCAACGCCGGCGAGCTTCTTTCCATGCATGCGGACGACGGTTCCGGGGCCATGACGCGGTGGAGTAATGGGGGAAATGGCCGGCGGGACACGGGGAATTCAATGCCGGCGATGGATTAAAGGGAGGGGGCCGGCGGGAGTGAATCCGAGGTGGGTTTAGGGTTTCGGCCAGTGAGGGGGGGAATTGGGGGCGGATCCCGCGGGGAAGACGGGTCCGACAGGTGGGGGCCATGAAGCAGTGGGTGCGAGTGAGCGGACGAGGCGGCTGATGGGTGGGGTCGGGCGGTCGGGCGCGCGCGCGGAGACGAGGGGGGTCTCTGACGGGTGGGGCCTGAGTGTCAGACGGGGCGTGCGGAGAGGAGTGTGCTGGGCCGGCCGGGAGAGAGGGAAAGGAAGGGGGAGGCCTGTTACTGTTTAAATGATTTTTTGATTAAAAATAATTATAGAAAATGGATAAAATATTTGGTCTACTTCCAAGGTTGATAAAAATTTGTAAAAATTCTCAAAAATATATCTTGGCCTTGGGATCATATACAAAATTTTCTAACCCCTGGTTTGGTCATTTGCTCTAGGTCATTTCCAAAATAAATAATTCCAGGAAAATTGGTTAAATAATATTTTTATTTCTTTGGAAATTTGGGGTCTTACACACAACCAGATGTCTTGTGTAGCCAGACAGCCACAGACCATTTGGTGAGATGTTAGCAATGTTAAGAGCTTGCGTAATTTCATTTTTCTCTGTCTAATCGGACATGTTGTTTTTTGCAGGCGCAGTATGGTGAACACATGGTTCGACTCCATGGAGAAAACTATGATTGGCGGAGAGAACCTGTCGACCAAATGGCCGTGTACTCCAGCGGAGGTGGAAAAAGCCATGGACGGTGAGACAATGTTTTTATCAATGTTTTGTGTATGGTATTGTGATGGTAACTAACTCATTCAATGTTGCAGGTACTCCATGTTCAATGGATTATTGACTCGAGAGCGGTGAGAGCTCAGAAGTTAGCTCAGTTATCGCAGAGCTCCGTCAGAGTTGGCTCTAGCCATCGTCGCTCAGAAGAAAATCCGGAGGTGATTCGACTAAGGGAGGAAATGAGGCGGCGCGACGAGCACAGTAGGCAACAACAAGAGTACTATACCGCCTGCTTAGCACAACAGCAGGCGATTATCCAAGTAAGTTTAGTTTACAGTGTTACAGTTAAGAAGTATTCAGAAATAGGTTTAGAACTAACTGATTACATTACAACATGTGTAGCAACTAGCCCAGTAGCATGGTGGATTTGATATGTCCTTGTTCCAACCACTACCTCCCCAGCCACCACCACTACCTCCTACATCACCTGAGGTACCTCCTGACATATCGTTACTTCAGATACTTAAGTTAGTGTTTAGAAGGGTAGTTGAGTTCGTTCTCTAATTTTGTCTATTTCTTCAGAGTTTCCGTACGCCAGGTCGGGATGGAGCCTCTGGGGCAAATGTGGATGAAGCGGGAGGCAGCGGTGGCGCCCACGACCCAAATGTGGGCGATCAGTGAATATGGATGTGTATTGTGAAGTTTGGATTGAATCTGGATGTGACATGCGCTTTGATATGAATTTGAATGTGTTATGTGAATCTCGATGTGTTATGTGACTTTGTATGTGAATTTGGATGGTATATGTGAATGCGGATGTGTATTGTGACTTTGGATGTGAATTCAGTTGTGTTATATGATTTTAGATGTGTTGTGTGATGTTTGGATGTGACATGTGATTTTGGATGTTATATGTGAAGTTTGAATGTGATTTTGGATGTGAGATGTGATTTTGGATGTTATATGTGAATGTGATATAAATTGTGGTTGGATGTGAGTGTGAATAGGGGAACCAGGAAAAAACAAAAAAATAGCAGCTAACTTCCGTCGGCTTTGACCAAAGCCGATGGAAGTTAGCTGCTTTCGGCCACGTGGGCAGAAAGGCTAACTTCCGTCGGCTTGGGCCAAAGCCGACGGAAGTTATGTGCCCTAACTTCCGTCGGCCAGGCTGGCCGACGGAAGTTAGCGCCCCTCTGCTGATGTGGCAGAGTTTGGCGCTAACTTCCGTCGGCCACGTGAAGCCGACGAAAGTTAGCTAACTTCCGTCGGCGGCTGACAGAAGTTAGCTAACTTTCGTCTACTCGCTTTCGTCAGCCAAATGCCGACGGAAGTTAGCTTCTTCCGTCGGGAAAGGGCTAACTTCTGTCGGCTTTGGCCGACGGAAGTTCCCTGGATTGTTGTAGTGAAGTTCAAGTTCACATTATAGTTCACAAGTTCAAGTTCACATTATAATTTACAAGTTCAAGTTCACAACGGCAAATCACATTACGCTTCACAAGTTAGTCTCAGAAGTTAGCATTACCGCTCTGCCTAGTGTGCGGAGATGCCTGTGTGTTTGATCCTGATGCCAATGAATGGAACTGCAAAAAAGAAAATAGTTAGCACAATTGTATATAACAATAACGACCAAAACAGTATTAGAAACTCACATTGCTGCTCTGTGGAGTCTGCGGAGATTGTGAGGGTTGACGAAGTCCAAGCACGCCCATATGACCTGAAAAAGATCCACCCATCTGCGCAAACCACTACTACATCTGGGCCTACATCCGAGCCTCCATTTGGGTCTGCCACACGGTGCTTTGTTATCTTTCTTCATTTAGTTGGGCCTACAAACCATTAATTCACAGTCATTAACGTTCCAAAACAAACAATTTGAAATGTTCGATGATTGATGAAAATGAACTAACTTGTAGATCGGCAATCAGACCCATAGATGTGTCTCGACGAGGGTGTATACGTAGGCCAGAGGTTGAGCTCCGAGCTCTCACCTCAGATAGAGAGGGGGTACTACAGGTATCAATGGCGACGTCGCCCATCAAATATCGCTCATGTCTCTTGCCTCTTCCAGCCCTCATGACCACCTCTCCATCGATGTCATGTGCGACTGGGTCATAATCGGGATCATGCACTTCCCTCGCCATCTCTAAATAGTCTTGGAGGCGTTGATATGCGTTCTGATTAGTGTACGACTCAGCTGGGTCATTTGGATTGTAAGTATTGCCTTCAACCGCCCTCCCTTTGTGAGCCAGAGCATATTCCATGACTTGGGAGCATTCCTGACTCGCATTGGCCGTTGACTGAAACAAGAAGATAGTTAGAGTTATATTGTGCAATTAAGCAAAAAAAGAAACAAGTAACTACATACCCATCTCGCCTTGAACTGGTCGAGGTTCAATGAGTCTTTATGGTGTGTTGCCCCCAGCATGAGTAGGCGTCTCTAGCGGCATGCATCGTTACTGCTCTGCCACTCGGCAGAACACCACCTATCAACAATTTGGCCCCAACATTCAAGATGAGCGACACACCACTGTGGAGGGACCTATTTGATGCAAGTGAAGTTGTTAATGACATAATATTAAGTATTGGAAGATACACAATAATACACAGGATTCTTCGTGTTTGCCGAGTGCCTAGGGCACTCGGCGAAGCCTATTTTCCTCTCGGTGAAGCATTCACCGAGTGCCACACTCGGTGAACCACACTCGGCACACGCCTTATCAGCGACGAGGGTGTTCGTCGAGTGCTTTTTATCGGGCACTCGGTGAAGTCTTTGCCGAGTGCAATATAGACTTCGCCGAGTGCCACGTGTGGCACTCGGTAAACCCGCATGTCTGACGGACGGGTGGCCATTAATGGACCTTCACCGAGTGTCCCATGTGGCACTCGGCGAACGTGCTTTGCCGAGTGCCCCATGTAGCACTCGGCAAACTCGCTTTGCCTAGTGCCAACATGGCACTCGGCGAATCCTCTATTTGCCGAGTGCCCACGTGGCACTCGGCGAAGTCTCTCTTTACCGAGTGCCAATGTGGCACTCAGCGAAGTTTCTGTGGGCATGTGCCACTGTGCCTTTGCTGAGTGCCACGTAAAATAGCACTCGGCAAAGCAACCTAGAACGCATAGAAACGCACCATGTGGCACGATTCTGTGCTTTTTAGATGGCTTTGCCGAGTGCCACGCTCGTCAAATATTTTTTTTTCATTTATTCATTGCACATTTCATCACAAAAATCACACAAATTCACAAAAATTCTTACAAATTGACATTTCATCATAAAAATACATCACAAACTCACATTTTATCACAAAATTCATCACAAATTCACATTTAATCATAAAATTCATCACAAATTCACATCTCATCACAAAATTCATCACAAATTCACATTTCATCACAAAATTTACATTTCGTCACAAATTTCTCGACAAATCACATTTCAACATAAATCCCATGAGTCAATCACATCACAAAGCTTAATTTAGTTCACAAGTTCAAGTTCACATTATAGTTCACAAGTTCAAGTTCACATTATAATTTACAAGTTCAAGTTCACAATGGCAAATCACATTACGCCTCATAAGTTAGTCTTAGAAGTTAGCACTACCGCTCTGGCCAGTGTGCGGAGATGCCTACGTGTTTGATCCTAATGCCGATAAATAGAACTGCAAAAAAGAAAATAGTTAGCACAATTGTATATAACAATAACAACCAAAATAATATTAGAAACTTACATTGCCGCTCTATGGAGTCTGCGGAGATTGTGAGGGTTGAGGAATGCCAAGTATGCCCATATGACCTGAAAAAGATCCACCCATCTGCGCAAACCACTACTGCATCTAGGCCTACATCTGAGCCTTCATCTGAGCCTCCATCTAGGTCTTCCACTCGGTCCTTCGTGATATTTCTTCATTTAGTTGGGCCTACAAACCATTAATTCACAGTCATTAATGTTCCAAAACAAACAATTTGAAATTTTCGATGATTGATGAAAATGAACTAACCTGTAGATCAGCAATCAGACCCTTAGATGTGTCTCGACGAGGGAGTATACCCGGACCGGAGGTTGAGCTCTGAGCTCTCACCTCAGATAGAGAGGGGCTACTACGAGTATCAATGGCGTCGTCGCCCATCAAATATCGCCCATGTCTCTTGCCTCCTCCAGCCCTCATGACCACCTCTCCATCGATGTCATGTGCTACCGGCTCATAATCGGGACTGTGCACTTCCCTCACCATCTCTGAATAGTCTTGGAGGCATTGATATGCGTTCTTATTAGTGTATGACTCAGCGGGATCATTTGGATTGTAAGTATTGCCTTCGACCGCCCTCCCTTTGTGAGCTAGAGCATATGCCATGACTTGGGAGCATTCCTGACCCGCATTGGGTGTTGACTGAAACAAGAAGATAGTTAGAGTTATATTGTGAAATTAAGCAAAAAAAGAAACAAGTAACTACATACCCATCTCGCCCTAAACTGGTCAAGGTTCAGCGAGCCTTGATGGTGTGTTGCCCCCAGCATGAGTAGGCGTCTCTGGCGGCATGCATCGTGACTTCTCTGCCACTCGGCAGAACACCACCTATCAACAATTTGGCCCCAATATTCAAGATGAGTTGCACGCCACTGTGGAGGGACCTATTTGATGCAAGTGAAGTTGTTAATGACATAATATTAAGTATTGGAAGATACACGATAATACACTTACCATCATGTATTCATCTCATGTCAAAAAGGTGGTCCGGGCATCCTTTTTATTCTTCCTCTCTCGGCGATGCTGAGCGTAGAAGTCGATAACGGCTTGAATGCGCGCCTCATAATGCATGTCGGTGACAAGCTTCTTGGCGGCTCTATTAATAACAGCGGTAGCCTGATCTGCATACCCCTCATCGCATCTATAAAAATCCTGCATATAGATGTAAAGAGAACGTTATGTAATCCACATGTCAATAGTATTGACACACATATTAAGAAAATAAACATACTTAGAGCTCAGCCCTGGCTCGATCGGCTAGGTGGGGAAATTGTCTCCCTTCCCGGTCAGGGGCGTCCGGTGCACTTTCGTAGTGCCTCCATGAGTACGCTGGTTCCATCCTCCCATCAAAAGATACCAAACTAGGGAACTTTTCCTTTATAAGAAGCCCGAGAATATCGTTTATGTGGCGTGAGCACTCACGACCTGCTCGTTCAACCATAATCCAGTTCCTACCCTGGTGCCATTAAAACATATTAGTATGTGTTAAAAACTAAACTGACGAAAGGAATACATTATAGACTTTCTATAGCAACTTACCTTTTTCCAGTTGGGTCGAATGAGCGCACGATCAGCTACTGCCACCGGTCGCCTCGGGAGTGACGAAGGACCACGCAACCACACTACAGCCACTTTCGTAACCTTCTCCTCTCCCTCTGGCCCAACCTCCTCCCCACCCTCTGCCCTAACCTCCTCCTCCTCCGCCCTAGCCTGCTCCTCCTCCACCTCATCCGGCACGTAATCAACGTCGTGACGGGATGCTGGTATCTGGCTGGTAGTTTCACTCGAGGGTGTGGGTGCCTTTCCTCTCACTGCTGACTTCTTCGTTCTCCCCCCTTAGGTCTAGATGAGGACCCGACCTCATCTTGAGAGCGGGTGGATTTACCGCCTTTTCCTACTACTGCATTTATCATTTTCTTTAAACCCCCACCATATTGCAATCACCTCCTATGAAAAAGAGTAAATCACTTTAGATAAACCGTGAAATGTGTTTTAAACGCATTTAATAAAAAATTAAACATAATTCTCATACAGCTGCTAGAAATAGTCGGCGTCGTCCGGATTTGCTGGATCATATGTATCGTCATCACTATCACGTGATATGATATAATCGTCCAGCTGATCAGGAGGTGGAATGTTCTCATCACTGTGATTGCCTGAGTGTAATCTCTGTAGTAGTTTTAAGTCTCTTCCATTCTGCATCTTGTCTCCTTGGTCGACATCGGCACCACTTTTGTTACGCGACAATAACAAAAAAAAAATTGACAACATCTTCTCTCTAATACATAGCAAATCTAGCATCCATAAATAGGACGACACGATGGCTATCACCCACATACACACATCACGACGCGATGGCCGACATCCACATACACACACACACACATATATATATATATATATATATATCACAGCATGATGGCCGACATCCACATATACAAGATATTTATCAACATAACCATTAAAACATAAAAAGTATTACAATGATTATATTAAAATTTCTAAAACATGTATATTACAACAACATGGCATTTACATGGCATTCTTAATAATTAAACATGTGATTAAATATGTGATTAAACATTACATTAAACATGGCATTAAAATAAAATACTCCAGAAAAAATTAAATACCTATTGTATTTTGATAACAAATTAATCGTTGTGATCTCATACCTAAATCTCAGCACCTTCTCATCAGAATACTTTATTTTGAGATAATTGTAGTCTTTTCTCATCTAAACATAATAATCTAAACATAATCATTCATTTTCAACCAAAATATTAATCCTATGGTCCAAGGTTACCGGTAGGGGTTTCGACGAGATGAGGATGACGGAGCCGAGAAGAGGATGGTGACGCCGGTAGAAGAGCGCCAACCAAATTAGGTCTATCTAAGAATCAATGAAAATATTGGTTATAAGATGGACTAATTATAAAATGTGAGACACTACACTAAACAAACTAAAATTATAAAATGTCAAACACTAAACTAAAGAATTCAAAACTTGAGACACTAACTCTAATTTCAAATGTATACATGCATATAATTTTTGAGATCCATTTTTTACATATTTGTACATATCTATATTTTAAAAAAAGGGATTGCTTAGAAATGTGCTCCAAAAACATATTAGCTTAGAATAGTATGGTATCAGCATATTAGCTAGTGATCGGTGGCCCTTTTTCCTGTTCTTTGGATCAGTGTTTTTGTTTACTTTCAGTGGGGGTCCAACTAAATCACCATCATCATTGGTATTAAGACAAAAAAAATGAATGTGATCTCACAGTATAGACCAGCTTAAACGTACCCTAGCTAGCTTCTTATTATTGTTATGAAAATCTTTGGATTCTTTTAATAATTAGTTAAAATAGTTAGATCATCAGCCATAAATATGATATGTATATTTGTATATCATCATAGAGATAAAGATAGCAGATAGCACCATTTGGACTACCAAAAGCACTGAACTGGTAGTACTATTTTCTATGACATAACACAAACATGAATAAGTTGCCAAAGAAGAGCAACAAGTATACAATGCTGCTGTAGAAATGAAAGCAGGAGTCTTTAATTAATTAATTACATCCTGCAAACTTCAGTATTTAGAAATAAAAGGGGTAAACTACCATAGATGCAGGATAAACTACCTTACTGGAAAGTCGGGGAGGCGGGGCCAGGGGCCGGGGGCGGCGGAACCGACACCTGGTGGCAGGGGGGCGGCAGCGGGGCTGTGGTCGGTGGCCGGTAGCAGGCGAGGGACGATGAGGCTGGCAGCGGGGGCGGTGGCTGGGGCGAGGGCGCACGACGGATCCGGCGGTCAGGGGCGATGGAGATGGTCGCCTGGGGCCGGTGGCGGGGGCGCCGATGGGGGGCGGCGGCCGGTGGTGAGAGGGACGGTGGTGGGGGCCGGCGGCGGGGGCAGCGAGGGGCGGTGAGGGCGTGCGCGGTGGGGCTGTCGGGTGGTGTAGGAGCAGATCTGGGTGTATTTACTGTGCGCCCAGATCTGTGGGATTTTATTTGCCAAAAGGGGACTTCGCCGAGTGCCAAATTGGGAGGCACTCGGCGAATGTTATTTTTTTAAAAAAAAACTTTTTTTGACGAGTGCCAATAGCTCTGGCACTCGGCAAAGATGATTTTTTTCTTATTTGCCGAGTGCGAGAGCTATTTGCACTCGGCAAAGATTTTTATTTTTTTTTCAAAAAAAATAAATAGAAAAAAGACAGTAAAAATTTCCATAATTTGGCATTACATAATATATACTTAGTTTTCATCCTAGAAATTTTCTTAGTTCAAATAAACAAATTAAAGCACTTGTATTTCAAAATTGGGATCTCACAATTAAAATCTTATAAAGAACTTCAATTATCAAAAAATAGCAAACTAGCCCTAAAAATGCCAATTTTTGACATGGTATAAGCAATATTGGGTTTTAGTAGTACAAAAAGTTTTAAGTTCAAACAAATTTAACAATATTGACTTGCTCCTAAAACTAACTCATTCAATCCCTAATTTAACTAATAAACATTCTCGAAGATTGTCCAATTTCTTAAGGTCATACATGAAAACTTCGTCGAAACATTATGAAATTTTTACCACGGTATATATGTATGATATAATAACACCATGTGAAGTATCATATTTTTTAGGCTTTATTTAATTTTCTATAATTAAAAAACCTTGTTGCTCCATGTTGCCGGTTGAGTGTCGTAACTTAGATTTTTTTAATATTTAGTTATATGTAGTGCTAAAAGATTACAAATAGATTCATAAACATAAATATGTTTTTTCTACAATTTATTGGTCATTATTTCATGTACATGCAGTTCAATTTTGACCTACTTCAAATTGAAAACCTAGGAACATGATTAATTATTTAAAAATAGCAAAGTAACTCAGAAAAATATGAAACTTTACCATGAAATAAAAAATATTGAATTAAAACTGCAAAAAAATCAATTTCAAAACATTTATAAAATGTCATATGTACATACATTATGAGTTCACATGAAATAATGGGTACCTCCACTTATTTGCCGAGTGGTTTTTAAATAGCACTCGGCAAAGGTGATTTTTTGGGTCTTTGCCGAGTGCCAGTTCTATTTGCAATCGGCAATGATTTTAAAATTTGTTTAAAAAAACTAAAATAGAAAAAAGACAGTAAAAAATTCCATAATTTGGCATTATAAAATATACATTTATTGTTCATCCTACAAATTTTCTTAGTTCAAATAAACAAATTTAAGTCACTTGTAGTTCAAATTTGGGATCTTTTAATTAAATTCCTATAAAGAACTTCAATTAACTAAAATAGCAAGCTAGCACTAAAAAATGCCAAATTTTGACATTGTATAAGATACATTGGGTTTTAGTAGTACAAAAAGTTTTAAGTTAAAATAAAATTTGAATATCAATTTGCTTCTAAACCTTACTCATTCCATCCCTAAACTCATTTACCTTCTCGAGGATTCTCCAATTTCCAAACGTCGTAAATGAAAACTTTGTCGAAACATTATGAAATTTTTATCACAGTATGTATGTATGATATAATGACACCATGTCAAGTATCATATTTTTAGGCATCAATTTAATTTTCTATAATTAAAAAACCATTAATCTCCATGTTGCCGCCCGAGCGTCGTAAATTATATTTTAAATATTTAGTTATATTTAGTTGTAAAAGATTACAAATGGAATCATGAACATAAATATGATTTTTCTACAATTTTTGAGTCATTATTTCATGTACATGCAGTTGAAATTTGACCCACTTCGAAGTAAATCCTAGAAACATGATTAATTTATTAAAAATAACAAACTCACTCAGAAAAATATGAATCTTTTCCATGGCTTAACATAGGTTGCATTATGAGTGTAAAAAAAATTCAAGTTCGAAACATGTTTAAAATGTGATATAGACTCAAAATGTGTTTTCACATAAAATAATGGGATTGTTTACTTTGCCGAGTGTTTTTATTTGTGGCACTCGGAAAAGTATAGGGTTTGCAGAGTGCCCGTTAGTGGCACTCGGCAAACCCACATTTTCACCCGTACCGTTATAACGGCGGGAACAAAAAAGGGTCCAGAGGATTTTTCAGCTTGTTTGTTGACACTCGACAAAGTTTCGGAATTACCGAGTGCAACAATGTTTGCTGAGTGCATGACATCGGACACTCGGCAAACTAGTGTTATCAGCGAGTGGATGCCGTTGATTGGCCATCAAACCGGCACGTGCACGGGCGTCGTGGGCCACAGCGAAGGCCGTGCATAGCACTGTTCCGTCAACAACATCTCTGCTTCTTCGTCAAGCACATCTCCGAGCCTACAGTACTTCCTATTGTATACCATGTGCTTGATGTTATGCTTGTATGACGTTAAGTAATTTATGCATACCATGTGTTTGTCAATATACCTGTGAGCAAAATTTTCATGCATTTATTTTAACTATTAATATGCATGTGGTCTCATATCCGTTGGTCTATCTGTACGGTTAAATGCTTGTGCACTCTACATATTTTGCTTTATGAACTACCCGTGATTTATTGAAATGCCTATGATTTAAATGCTTTTTAATCTGCCTTTAAGTACTTTGGTTGTGTCTTTTCAATTAGAACACCGGTTATTTTTAGGATAGATTATTTTTAGTGCTTATGATCTCTCTGACTGTCGCATGACATCATATTAGACAGGAGAGTGATAGCATTATTTTCTTCTATGTTTTTGGTCTGAGTTTTTGGTTATCTCTTGAGGCGCGTTGGGTATTGGGAGAAGGCCATTGATTCCAAAGAATTTTTTTAGGTGCCCATTCATCCCCTCTGGTCGCTACTTGTAACACCCCAAATTTTCAAAGTAATAAAAATATTATTTAATCCAATTTCCTGAAATTTATTATTTTGGAAATACCTTCAATACCCTCCTTTACCCTTTTTGAACTACAACCTAGATGAAATGGCCAAAACAGGAGCTGAAAATTTTTGTATATGATCCCAAGGCCAAGATATATTTTTGAGAACTTTTACAAATTTTTATCAACCTTGGAGATACCCCAAATAATTTATTCTATTTTCTGCAATTATTTTAAATCAGAAAGCCTTTTAAAACAGTAATGGGCCTCCCCTCCCTTTCTCTCTCTCCCAGCCGGCCCGGCCCACTCCTCCCCGCGCGCGCCATCTGACCAGTGGACCCCGCCCGTCAGCGACCTCCTCTCCACACGCGTACCCGGCCCCACCTGTCGGCGCCAACCACCCCTCGTGCCCGACCACTCGGCCCCACCCGTCAGTCCCCACGCTCGCGCGCTCACATCCGCTGGCCGGTGGCCCCCGCCTGTCAGTACCGTCGTCTACCTCCCGCCTCCGCCCCCAAATTGCGCCGGCCGACGACCCCCGCCTCGGATCCGCCTCGCTGGCCCCTCCCTCTTTAATTCGTTGATGCCATTAACACCCCCGCGAAGCGCCGACCGTTTCCCCTCATTAACCCACGCGCTATCGCCTGTCGCTCGCATGCATGGTAAGAGCTCGCCGGCGTTACTCTCGGCCCTCCCCCGATTGCGCCCCCTCTGCCCCCGCTGGTGACCCTATTTAAACCCCTCTGGTGCCCCGCATCTACCCCTCGCTCGCAATCGCACCAGAACCGAACCAAGCGCTCGTGACGCCCGTTTAAACACCCCAACGCCACCTCCAATCCAGCCACCACTCATCGTCGCCGGAGCCCCTCTCCGTCCTCGCCGTGGCCTCTGGCCCGCTCGCCATCGTCGGAGAAGATGACCGGCACGGGCTGAGTACCCGTGCCATGTCGGATCTAACCACGGTCGTGCGATCGTGATCGGACGACGCCTGTGAAACCACGTGCGCGATCTAATCCGCACCGTCGGATCTGGGCGAAATGTTACGTTTTAATCTCGCGCGTTCATTTCTATTTAAAACCCGCACTCGATCTGAGCCGTTCATCGCGTACTGGTTCGGCCTTTTAATCTCACGCGTCCATTTTCACTTAACGCCCCCGCCTCACCCTCGCGCGTTGGATCTGGATCCAACGGTCCAGATTGGGCCGGACCACACGCACAGTGCACGGATTCACCGTGGGCCTGGCTCACCGTGGACCCGAGTGGATTTAAATTTGAAAATAAATTCCAGAAACTGTTTTAAACTTGTAAAATTCATATCTGGCGCATTTTAACTTCCAAAATTACCATTTCAATTTCAGAAAATTTGTAATATTATTCTCTACATGTTCATTCAATAAAAACAATTTGTTTACCTTGAAATTTTCATGTTTATTTAAATAGGTATTCAAATGCCCTTAGAATAAAATATAAATTCAATTATTTAAATTTCAGTAAAAGTTTATATTTAATCCTTTCTGTTCATATACTGAAAACCACTAATTTGTCCATGAACCTTTCATTTTAAAATTTATTAGGAGACTTAAAATTTTAGTTCCTTCTAAATTATTTATAAAATAAATTTCAGAGATTCAACAACTTGATTTTCTTTAAATTAAACTAACTTAACCCTTTGTGCTTGTTGTGTGGTTTTACATTGTTTAATTGAATGTGTATTTATTTATTTTACTTAAATTGGGAAGATTACGACGCCGTCGAGGAGCCGGAATATTTCCCGGAAGTTCCTCCCTCTCCCTTCGCTGAACAAGGCAAGTCACCAAACCAATCTTTTGAGCATATTGAACCCATGTTTTATTAAGCTATCGCTAAAACACATACGATATACATGCATTAGTCCAATGAAGCCCTTACAATATATTTATTTAGGATCCCCCGACCTTGATGTGCAACCTAAGCCATGCTATCTCGCCTAAACTCCTTGTCACCACATGATTAATGTTACTAGCCAGTGTCCAATAATGTATTGACACGATCGCTATAGGATAAAAATGAGTCGTAGCAAAATGGTTCTACTATATGATCCCCGTTACTTCTTATCATTGGAATTCTGTCGGTGATGAGTCGTGGTTGTGAGTGAATGCATGGTGGGTTCCGGGTGCAAGCTAGGGCATTGGTCGGTAGCACCCAGGGCACTATAAGGACCGATCTGTGGGATCCGTTGCAATACACATCCGTACTAACCACAAATCTAGTGGGTAAGTCCTAACTAAGGTATGGAGTGTTCCAAACCGAGGCCACCATTTGGAGATGGGTCAAGCAGCACCTGCGGGTGGCTTGTACCGATGTGGTGCAAAAGGGGGTGCGATGTTAGCCGGGATGCGGCCCGGCGTGCCGGCGAAACCTAGAGCGGGTGGTTATCGCTTGGAGCATTTCATGCCGAGGTTTTGGCATGAGTTCCCGTGGTATGGGTGATCTCGTTTGGGATGAGTGCGTGCCTTGTGGGTACAGTAGTAAATCTCTGATCAGATTCTTAAAATCTTTTTGAAAAGCCGAGCCCACGGTCAAGGGCGGGTTGCGTGACATCCCACAGTTAGATTATTTTGAATATGTATGTGCATGATGGTTTGACATGTAAGGACTGTAGCGCGAGGAGGTAAAACGTACTCCTCGAGTTAGATGATATTATTGATGTTCATGTTTACTTTTTCACATGATTAAATTTGACTACACAAAATGCAATAACTGAAAATGTACTTTTCCGCACTTTAGCCATTATCCTTCCGTTGTTATTACCTTGCATTATTATTGCATTTGCAGTGGCTTGTTGAGTACTTTTTGTACTCATACCCGTTGGACACCACAGAGGATGCCTACTATGAAGACGGTCTGGAGTAGCGACCCAGTCAAGGCAAAGATCCTGAAGAAGGCGTTCGTCATGCATTTTAATTATCTTTAGTATTGTTTTTATTAAAACTGTGATGTAATAAATATGGTATGCGTACCATGAATATTGTCGTATGTACGATTGTCGCATGATGAACCTCTTGTATTATTGTTTTTCTTATGAAATTCAATAATGTTCCGATTTCGGTAAATCGGGGCGCCACACTACTCTCGGTCCTACAAAAGGAAGCGAACTAAACAAACCAAGATGAGTAAAGTCATGTGTCATGTGAAAGGAAGCGACAAAATCAAGAATCCAAGGTGACTGAGTAACTAGTTGTGCTAGCTAAGGAGACTGAACGGTGGCAGAATATACCATTCATAGATCCAAAGAGGCGACTGAGAAGAAGAACCCCGAGAACCACCTGAGGTACTCTAGCCTCCCCTCCGGTAGAAGGGACGCTTCCAACACTGCTCAATCTCATGAGTCTTGGACTTGCAGAAGCGACAGAATAGAGCAGCAGCTGTGCCACATTGAGTAATAGGCCCTGGAGCTAAGGTCGGTGTAGAAGACTTGGCCGAAGCAGGTGTCAAGGAAGTCGAACTAGTCGAAATAGCCAGTACAGTGGCAGAGGATGAAAGCGCACCACGAAGATGGATCTCCTCCGCTCAAGCCAAGGTGACTGTCTCAAGCAAGGACGACAGAGGAGATCAAGCTAGAAGTTGGGCCCAGTGCTGCTCGAACTCCAGACGCGAACGGCTGAGGAAATCGCGGAGGCGAAGAATACTATCATGCTGCTGGCAAAGACGACAACAGTCACACACCCGATAGTAAGCTGGTGCGAGTGAGTCAAGCTAACGCCAGACGTCAGACAGCTGGCGATAGAAGGCATCGACGGAGGAGTCCTGTTGTCAAATGGAGTTGGCAAGCTCCCAGGTGAAGATGTAGATGGCATGGTTGCTCGACTGGTAGAGACTCGTCGCACGCTTCCACATCGCCTGAGTGGAAGGCAAGGAGGAAAGGTCCATAGCAAACTCGGTCTTCATACTGCCAAGGTGTAACGCCCATATTTAATAAAATCGTGACTTTATTGAAATTCCATATAAAATCAATAAATACAAGATGTTCATCACATGACTGCGTACAATACGCCAATCAATCATGGTTCGTAGACCATATTATTACAAAAGAGTTAAAGCAAAGAGAAACTAATAAAATAAATTTCCTAGATGAACACCTTCTTCCAGTCTCGCCTTGACTGCGTCGCTACTCCAGACCTTCATCCTCCTCATAGTAGATGCCCTCTAGTGGTGTAAGTCAATGGGGGTGAGTACAATCGTACTCAGCAAGCCACCGGATGCAAGTATAATGTAGAGTAATAACAAGGAAGGTAGTGGCTATTTTTGCGGAAAAACATATTTGTAAAGCGTTTAATGTAAGCAGGCTATTAGTATAGAAAATTAAACATGTGTAATGCGTCATCTTCTACCTCGAGGGGTACAGTCAGCCCGCCCTCGCTCAACAGTCCTTACATGCCATGAATCACACGATCATTCAAACAACAGTAAACTAACTGCGAGCAGTCACGCAACCCGTCCTTGACCGTGGGCATGACTTTTCAAAAATATTATACTCTGATCAGAGGTGTACTACTGTACCCATAAGGCACTTGTTTTCCACACACCGCAGTGTGTTAAATCACCCATGTCACGAGAAATTCATGCCAAAACCTTTAGCATGGAACGCACCAATTCGATAACACCCTCTTATAGGTTTCATACGGTGCCCCAGTCACTTCGGGCCAACACCGTACCCCCCATGAGCCTCATCGGTACAAGTCACCCGTAGGTTGCCCCTTGCCCCCTCCACTATGGTGCTTCGAGTTGGTACGATCCATACCTCCAGTTAGAACTTACCCACTATACTTGTGGTTAGTACGAGTTTGTTTTGCAACAGATCCCACAGACCGGTCATTATAGTGCCCCGGGTGCGACCAACCAATGCCCTAGCTTGCACCCGGAACCCACCATACTTATAACCTAGCCAACTCCAATAGAATCCAGAGACGAGAATAACGGGGAAATTATATAGTAGAATCCAACTATCTACAACTCGTTCTTTTATCCTATAGCAGTTGTGTCGATACATTGGACACTAGCTAATATAATATTTAGAAGGGTGACAAGGAGTTTTGGCTCAAAAAGCATGGCTTGGGTTTACACACAAGGACGGGGATCTAATAAATATAATTTAGGGCTTGTGATTAAACTAATGCAATATATAATTCCTATGAGTTATTGTAACAGCCCTAGAATTAAAAATAAAATAAAAATGAGAAAAATAAATTTTCTGGAATAAAACAATTCTCTTAATTAAATAAAGGGCTAAAATAACTCAATTAAAGCAAAACAACAAGAAATATTTCAAATCTATAGCTGAAAAATTTATGATGGAGTCCAGAAGCCAAGAAATTTTTTTGAGAATTTTTACAAAATTTTAGCAACAGTGCTTCAAGCCTTAATCAAATAATTAATTTTCTGGAATTATTTTAATCAAAAAACAATTTTAAAAGTTAATGGGCCGTCTCCCTCCTTTCTCCTCGGGCCGGCCCAACTTTCCTGCCTCAGCCACTAACAGGCAGGGCCAGCCTGTCGGCGCCGGCCCCGTCTCTCTCCTCTCCCACGCCCGCCCGCCAGGCCCACCTGGTAGCCTCCCGCTCGCACCCTTCCGCCGCTTACGACCCGGGCCCGCTTGTCGGCCCCTCCTCTCTCGCGCCCGCCGGCTGACAGGTGGTCCCCACCTGTCAGGCCCTTCTTCTTCCTTGGAAGGGGATCTCTCCCCTTCCTGATTTAGCCGGCGCCCCCCTGCCAAATCCGCCTCCATCCGGCCGGATCCGCCAAATTAAACCCAGGATCCCCTTCCCCGAACACCGGTGATATATTTCCCCCAAGAGCCGTCACGATTTCGCCCACAAGGAAGCTAACCCGAGCGCTATAGAAACCTCACCGACGCATTTTTGGAAACCCTCGGGTTCTTTCCTTTTCGACGCCGGCGAAGCCCCTATTTAAACCTTGCGACCTCACCGCCACCAACCATCCCGGCCTCAGCCCAAGCCATCCTCATCCGACGCGAAAACGACACCAAACCCCTTTTCCTCTATGTTTTAACTCCCGCGAGCCTTCACCGCCGCCTCGGTCTGCCACCGCCCTCGCCAACAGCACCGTCGGAACCGCCATCGCTCACCCTCCCTCGGCCCCACCTCCGTTGGGCCAGATCTCCGCCAGATCTCACCGTCGCCGTCGACCCCAAAGAATACCGCCGCCCCTCCTCATCGCCGGTCGCCGTCGATCGCCCTTTGCCGTCATCGCTGGTACCTTCGTGCTCCCCATCCTCCCCTCTCTCTGTTTTTGCCAGAAAACAGGGCCTTAGGCCATCGCCGTTGCCGGTGGGTGCTCGCCGCCGCTCGACCGGAGCTGGAGACGATGGCCTCGGCCTTCCCCGTGCCGCGTACGTGCTAGACGGCGTATCGGCCATATGATTTAAAGCGGACGTCGTAGATCAAATCCCCTCGGGATTTAATCAGGGCCCTCGATTCTAATCGAACCGGTACGGGCTCATCTGAGCCGTCGGTTTCGATTTAAAAACCTCTGCATCGCACCCGCCCGTTGGATCTGGATCCAACGGTCCAGATCCGATCGGCCCACGCGCACAGTGCGCGGGTCCATGGTGGATCTGGCTCACCGTGGTCCCACGCAGGTTTTCTGTTTAAATAAAATTCAGAAAATAGTTTAAACTTCCAAAATTCATATCTTGCTCAAATTAACTCCAAATTTCACCATTTTAATTCTGAAAAATCTGTCTTTTTATTCTCTACACATTTATGCAATAAAACAATATATTTATTTGGCACAAAATGATCTTATTAAATAATACAGAAAAGATCCCTTTAGGATTTAATTAATATTTCAATTAAATAATCCAGAAAAACCCTTGAAACTATATATATTAACTTCTGGGGACATAATGACTCCAATACACTGTTTATAAGCCAATAAAAATATAATGATTCATTTTATTAGATAACATTTCCAAGGACCTTTAAAATAAATGATTAATAGAAATGCAACACTTTACAAAAATATCATGAATACTTATACAATAAATTCAGAGGACTTAATGAACTTATTCCACTATTTTAATGCAACAAACATAGCATGTTCACTTTGCCCACTTTAATCTATTAACCAATAATGCAAAAGCCCTTGTAGGATAATTAAGAAATTCATAAAATTAAAGTTAAACACTTTATAAAAATGTCATGACAACTTATACAATAACTTCAAAAAACCTAACAACTTGAGTTCACTAGTTTTACTACAATAATAATGTTATTATATACCTTTTTAGTTCATCTCTAAAAAGAGAAAATAAAAACCCCTCGGAAAAATAATTACATCAAGTCATAAAATTCAGCACTCTCATTAGAAATCAATCCTAAATATTTAAGTAACAATTCCCTAAACTCTAAAACTCTATCTCCTTTATTTAATCCAACAAAAACATGTATGTTAGTATGATTGATTTGTTTTGGATTGTTTATTGAATGTTTTATTTACTTTTCCGTATCGAGCAGACTACTACGCCCTCGACGATCCGGAGTCTTACCCCGAGGTTCCACCTTCACCATTCGCGGAACAAGGCAAGTCACAACCCCCATTTTGATCATCATTGAGCCCAGTTTTTCATAATTACCGCTATAACTCATAGGAATTAAATATTGCATTAGTCTGATATCAAGCCTTACATTATATTTATTAGATCCCTGTCCTTGTGTGTAAACCCAAGCCATGCTTATTGAGCCTGAACTCCTTGTCACTCTACAATATTATATTAGCTAGTGTCCAATGTACCGACACAACTGCTATAGGATAAAAAGAATGAGTCGTAGATAGATGGATTCTACTATATGAATTTCCCCGTTATTCTCGTCTCTGGACTCTGTTGGAGTTGGCTATGTTATAAGTATGGTGGGTTCCGGGTGCAAGCTAGGGCATTGGTTGGTCGCACCCGGGGCACTATAAGGACCGGTCTGCGGGATCCGTTGTAAAGCACTTCCGTACTAACCACAAGTCTAGTGGGTAAGTCCTAACTAGAGGTATGGATCATACCAACACGGAACACCATAGTGGAGGGGTACAAGGGGCAAGCCTACGGGTGACTTGTACCGACATGGCTCAAGGGGGGTAAGGCGTGGCCCGAAGTGACTGGGAAACCTTACGAAACCTATAAGAGGGTGTTATCGAATTGGTGCGTTCCATGCTGAAGGTTTTGGCACGAGCTTCTCATCACAGGAGTCATTTAACACACTGTGGTGTGCGGGAAATGAGTGCCTTGTGGGTACAGTAGTACACCTCTGATCAGAGTTATAAATCTTTTTGAAAAGCTGAGCCCGCGGTCAAGGGCGGGTTGTGTGACTACTCGCAGTTAGTTTTCATTTATGTGAATGTTTGTGTTATTCATGGCATGTAAGGACCGTTGACCGAGTGTGGGCAGACCGTACCCCTCGAGGTAGAAGATGATGAAAGATGATGCATGACTCATGTTTACTTTTCCGCAATAATCACTTGGTTACATTAATTGCTTTACAAATTGTGCTTTTCCGCAAAAGTAACCACTACCTTCCTTGTTATTACCTTGCCTTATAATTGCATTCGGTGGCTTGCTGAGTACGATTGTACTCACCCCCGTTGACTTACACCACCAGAGGTCGTCTACTACGAGGAGGGCGAAGGTCTGGAGTAGCGACCCAGTCAAGGCATGAGACTGGAAGAAGACGTTCATCTAGAGGATTGATTTTATTAGTTTCTCTTTATTTGACTCTTTTGTATTAATATGGTCTACGAACCATGATTGATTGGCGTATTGTACGCAGTCGTGTGATGAACGTCTTGTATTTATTCATTTTCTATGGAATTTCAATAAATCCCCGGTTTTATTAAATCGGGGCGTGACAGTTATAGCGGTAATTATGAAAAACTAGGCTCAAATATAATCAACTTGGGGTTTGTGACTTGCCTTGATCCGCGAATGGTGAAGGTGGAACCTCGGGGTAAAACTCCAGATCCTCGACGGCGTCGTAGTCTTCTCGATATGGAAAATTAATACGACATTCAATAAACAATCCAAACATCACCAAATATAAGCATACAAACTTGATGTTTTAAACAAGGGGAATAAAGCCTTAAACATTCTGAAGTTATGTCCTAAATATTAAGGATTAATTTTTAAGGGCTTTTCTGAATTATATAATGAAATATGTATTTATTCCTAAAGGGGTTTTTACTTTATTATTTAATAATAATAAAGTGTGAAAAATAAACATACTGTTTTTATTGCATAAATGTGTAGATGATAAAAATACAAATTTTACAAAATTTGAATGGTCGGATTTTGAGTTAAATTGAGCAAGATATGAATTTCTAAAGTTTAAACTATTTTTTGGACTTTTATTTAAACTGAAAAGGGTTCGGGTCCACGGTGAGCCAGGCTCATCACGGAGCCGCGCACTGCGCACGTGGACCGGGACAATCTGGTCCGTCAGATCCAGATCGGGTGGCTGTCAGTGCGGCAGGGGTTTTAAAGGAGAACGGGTGGCCAAGATTAAACGTGTGAAGGGGTACCACGTGGAAGCACGAGATCGACCAGAGGTTTTAAGTGGAGATCAACGGCGCTGATTAAATGGTACTGATTCAATGTGATTTGAGGGCTCGGATTAAATCCCGTGGGTATTTAATCCGCATTGTCCAGACACGATCGCACGACCGGGGTTCAATCCAGCACAGCATGTGACCATGGAGGAAAGAGTCCTTCTTCCCCGGCGATGGTGGCGCACGGGTGTGGTCACGGCGGTGACGGCGAGGACCCTAGGCTAGCTCCGAAAGCAGAAATGTACAGAGAAAAGGATGGGGAGTCTGGTTATACCAAAAATCAGCGAAGACGGAGGGCGGAGGATGGTTGACGACGAGTTGGGGCGGTGAGGTGTCTCGAGTTCGATGGCGATGACACGTTCTGGCAGTCTTCAAGGCCAACGGGAGCAGGGTCGAGGATGAGGCAGCATCACAGGTCCTGTTGATGCCGTCGGTGAGGGTGATGGGGCTCTGTGGCATCGGCGATCGGCGAACGGAGGTGTAACGAGGCGGCGGCACTAAAATGGGAATGGGGGTGCTCGGAAGAGAGTGGAGGGGCGATTTTGTGCGAGGCCCAGGACGCGGCGAGGGCTAGTCATTTATAGGAGGCCGCCGGAGTCAAAGATGGCAAGACAAACGGAGGAAACCCGAAGGATTTCCAAAACTCTGGCGAGCTTTCCATATAGCCAAATCCCGGCAATCCGGGCCCGATACGGCCAGGAAATAAAGGGAAAGGGGGCTCCGTGTTATGTTAATCATAGTCGTGCGACCAATTTTTGGAAAGGGTGTTGGCGACGACGGATTTGGTAAGAGGGGATCACCGAAGATTGCAAGGGGAGGGTTTCCTTCGGGGAAGACGAGTCCGACAGATGGCCCCCACCTGTCGGCGGGCGAGCGCGAAGGGTGAAGGAGCTGGCTAGCGGGCCCGTGTGGACAGCGGCTTAGCGCGGGGAGCGGGGGCTGACGAGTGGGTCCGGTCGGGCGCAGGCGAGAGAGAGAGGAGGGGGCAGTGCCGATAGGGAGGCCCCACCTATCAGTGGCTCGGGCTTCGAACTGGGCTGGGGCTAGGGAGTTTTCAGGGTTGCGGCCAAAAACTATTTAAAAGGTATTTTCGATTTAAATTAATTCCAAAAATTCATATATTCCTTTAGAGCTTGAAGTACTGTTGCTAAAATTTTGTAAAAATTGCTAAAAATTTGTCTTGGCTCATAGATTCTATCATAAATTTATTAGGTTCAAATTTGAAGTATTTCTCCTTGTTTTGTTTTAATTGGGTTCTTTTAATCTTTTCTCTAATTAAATAATTCCTTTTTATTTCAGAAAATTTATTTCCCACATTTTTATTTTATTTCTAAATTTGTGTTGTTACAATCATATCCCCCTTACAAAGAATCTCGTCCTTGAGATTCGAAGCGAACTTGGGGGAACTTAAGTGACGGGGGTTCTACTAGTGCTCCGAAATTGGAGAAGATGGTGCTTCAGAAATAAGCCGAGTGTTCTCCGGAACTGAGTTGATTGAGAACACACTAAAGGTGCCTTCTGACATACCTTGGACTTCTTGAGCGGAGATGTGGTGAACATGAGTACGACCCACCGGGCTTGGAACGGAGGGTGGTGACTGCTTGGTGTATGGGCACATATTGGAGAAGTGTCCTGCCTAGCGACAATTGAAGCATATTATAAGGTTACTATTCCTGTCCCTCTTGGCTCCGTTAGCTTGCACTAGAGCTCTTCCGGCTAGCGGTGCTTGGGGTGGGATGCCTGAACATGGCCCTCCAAGGACATTCCGTGGCTCGACAAGGGTTGGGGCTTGAGGGGGTCACTGAGCGGGGTTTCTGCGCCATTCCTTGGTGCTAACGAAAAGCAATCATTCTCTTCTTCTTTAGGTTCACCTTGTTTTGTTCGGTCTCCTGAATGATTGCTTTATTCACCAATTTATGAAAATTGGCAAAGTCCCCGGAGACCAACTGAAGTGAGAGTTCATCCTTCAGTCCCCGAAGAAACATGGACTAGCGGGCTACGTCCGTGCGCACTTCCTTCGGTGCATAACGGGCTAACCTGTTGAACTCGTGCAGGTACTCAGTGACAGTCATGCTCCCTTGTTGCAAGTCCTGGAACTCCTGCTACTTCTGGGCTATCACGCCATCCGGGACATGGGTGGCGTGAAAGGCGGCGGTAAACTCAGCCCATTAAATCTCATAGTCCTCGGGCTGAATCTCACG
Source organism: Zizania palustris (assembly GCA_019279435.1). Classification (NCBI taxonomy): domain Eukaryota; kingdom Viridiplantae; phylum Streptophyta; class Magnoliopsida; order Poales; family Poaceae; genus Zizania; species Zizania palustris. Next base: position 54,403,169 of record JAAALK010000080.1, read on the forward strand.
GAAATTATCCCACCACTCCACGACGGGTCCTTGGAGCTAGTGGGCAGCAAATGCCACTCGCTCCCGCTCGGTGCATGGCAGAAGGTCCAGCTTTTTACCAATTGTTCTCAACCAGTCACCCACCTCCATCGGGTTGGTGGTGCTAGAGAACACTGGTGGCCGGACACGCAGGAACTCCGAAAGTTGGGAGACTGGTGCCGATGCCGGGGTAGCTAGTCTAAGGAGAGGTTCCGGCTGTTGCTGCCGAAGACGGAACAATTGGGCTTGTTGTTCTTGCATCTGGTTCTGCTGTTGCTGCATCTGGGTCAGCAATGTGGTGATCAGTTGGTTTTGGTTCACCATCATCTCAGCCAGTGTGGGATGATTGATGACTGTGGCATGTCGTTGGTCGGTTGCTCCCCATTGAGGCAAATTGCCGGAGTCATTCCCGTTGCGTGCGGCATTCGACCCTTGATCGTTGGCCATCCTAAGGTTGAGGGGTTTCCAAAAGAGATACACATTTTAAGGGGGAACATAGCTAATTTTATTCCTCAAATTAAAAGTTTAAACTTAGATGGTTACATCCTTATTCTAATTAAATCTTCATGCATGCCTTATATCCGGCATGAGCGGCACTACAATCATAACAAAAATGAAAACAATCAACCACAAACTACCGTCTAAAATAGCTCGGGGATGGCTCGATCGTCGGCTCAGCGGGGACGGTTGGTACAGGAGTGGTGGAGCTAGAGAGCCCGCGGAAGAGGCGCTGCGTGATATCCTCTTGGGCATTGCTGAGGGGGTCCTAAGTGCCTTCCACCTGCGTGGTGGAAGGGGAGTGACCTCCTCAAGATCCTTCTGCAGCTCCTTGATCTAGCGACGCAACTGTGCGGTGTCGGTGATGCCCTGGCACAGAATCTCATTCTGATGGCGCAACTCCGCTACCTCGGAGACCAAGTGGCACCCCTGCTAGACCTGGCGATGAAGCTCCCCATTCTCGTGGTTCAGATTCTCTAACGTGTGGCGGTAGTAGTCGATGGTGTCATGCTAGCTGTCGGCGTCGAGTACTGCCTCCATGTGAAGATTGTCCATCGCCTCGAGTAGACGCATGGAGCAGGCGATGGCGGAGTTGCGTTGGGAGAAGGTGCTAACGTAGACACTGCGATGACTCTCCAGGGTGCGCATGGGCATGAAGTGGTAGGCGGTGTCGTGGAGCTGTCCATCATAGACCATCTGAAGCTCGGAGAGGGCCTGAAGTGCGGCGCGCTGGCTAGCCACCAAGAAAGTAGGTCCTCCGACTCCATGAGTGTAGAAGGCTGGCTGCGTTCCAGAGGGGCGGATAATGATGGTGACCTCACAGTATCCCTCGTTCACATCAGGAAAGATCCCGTGGAACGCGGGCTCATACTCGAACCCGAGGAAATTCACAAGCATGCGGAGCTCGCGAACGAAGCCACCCTCATCGCGAAGAGAACCTCTCATGGTGTGAATTGACATCTACAAAAAGAGAGAATTTTTGGTAAAAAAATTGGAAGACGAGATAGTAAGTAGTTTGTAAAAAAATACGGTTAATATAAATCCTAGGGTCAGGTCTGTTTGGCTTCCTACAGTCAAGTCGGCTATTATACCATCATGTAGCGCCCAGATTTAATGAAATTAGGCTTTTATTGAAATTACATAGAAAATCAAAAATACAAGATGTTCATCACACGACTGTGTACAATACACCAATCAATCATGGTTCGTAGACCATATTATTATAAAAGAGTTAAAGCAAAGAGAAACAAATAAAATAAATTTCCTAGATGAACGCCTCCTTCTAGTCTCGCCTTGACTGGGTCGCTACTCCAGACCTTCATCCTCCTCATAGTAGACACCCTCTAGTGGTGTAAGTCAACGGGGGTGAGTACAATCGTACTCAGCAAGCCAACGGATGCAAGTAAAATGCAGAGTAATAACAAGGAAGGTAGTGGCTATTTTTGTGGAAAAGCATATTTGTAAAGCATTTAATGTAAGCAGGTTATTAGTATAGAAAATTAAACATGTGTAATGCATCTTCTACCCTGAGGGGTACAGTCAGCCAACCCTCGCTCAACAGTCCTTACATGCCATGAATCACACGATCATTCAAACAACAATAAACTAACTGCGAGAAGTCACGCAACCCGCCCTTGACCGTGGGCACAACTTTTCGAAAAAATTATACTCTGATCAGAGGTGTACTACTGTACCCACAAGGTACTTGTTTCCCACACACCGCAGTGTGTTAAATGACCCATGTCACGAGAAATTCGTGCCAAAACCTTTAGCATGGAACACACCAATTCGACAACACCCTCTTATAGGTTTCATACGGTACCCCAGTCACTTCGGGCCAAGACCGTACCCCCCTTGATACTTGTCGGTACAAGTCGCCCGCAGGTTGCCCCTTGCCCCCTACACTACGGTGCTTTGAGTTGGTACGATCCAGACCTCCAGTTAGGACTTACCCACTAGACTTGTGGTTAGTACGAGTTTGTTTTGCAACAGATCTCGTACACCGGTCCTTATAATGCCCCGGGTGCGACCAACCAATGCCCTAGATTGCACCCAGAACCCACCATACTTATAACATAGCCAACTCCAACAGAATCCAGAGACGAGAATAACGGGGAAATCATATAGTAGAATCCAACTATCTACGACTCGTTCTTTTATCCTATAGTAGTTGTGTCGATACATTGGACACTAGCTAATATAATATTTAGAAGGGTGACAAGGAGTTTTGTCTCAAAAAGCATGGCTTGAGTTTAAACATAAGGACGGGGATCTAATAAATATAATTTAGGGCTTGTGATTAAACTAATGCAATATTTAATTCCTATGAGTTTTAGCGGTAATTATGAAAAACTAGGCTCAAATATGATCAACTTGGGGTTTGTGACTTGCCTTGATCCGCGAATGGTGAAGGTGGAACCTCGGGGTAAAACTCCGGATCCTCGACGGCGTTGTAGTCTTCTCGATACGGAAAATAAATACGACATTCAATAAACAATCCAAACATCACCAAATATAAGCATACAAACTTGTTGTTTTAAACAAGGGGAATAAAGCCTTAAACATTCTGAAGTTGTCCTAAATATTAAGGATTAATTTTTAAGGGCTTTTCTGAATTATATAATGAAATATGTATTTATTCCTAAAGGGGTTTTTACTTTATTATTTAATAAGAATAAAGTGTGCAAAATAAACATACTGTTTTTATTGCATAAATGTGTAGAGGATAAAAATACAAATTTTACAAAATTTGAATGATTGAATTTTGAGTTAAATTGAGCAAGATATGAATTTCTAAAGTTTAAACTATTTTTTTGGACTTTTATTTAAACTGAAAAGGGTTCGGGTCCATGGTGAGCTACGCACTGTGCGCGTGGACCGGGCCAATCTGGTCAATCAGATCTAGATTGGGTGGCTGTCAGTGCGGCAGGGGTTTTAAATGAGAACGGGTGGCCGAGATTAAAACGTGCGAAGGGGTACCACGTGGACGCATGAGATCGACCAGAGGTTTTAAGTGGAGATCAACGGCTCTAATTAAATGATATCGATTCGGTGTGATCCGAGGGCTCGGATTAAATCCCATGGGGATTTAATCCGCACCGTCCAGACACAATCGCACGGTCGGGGTTCAATCCAGCACGGCACGTGACCACGACGGAAAGACTCCTTCTTCCCCGGTGACGGTGGTGCATGGGTGTGGTCACGGCGGCGACGGCGAGGACCCTAGGCTAGCTCCGAAAGCAGAAATGGACATAGAAAAGGATTGGGAGTCTGGTTATACCAAAAATCAGTGAAGACGGAGGGCGGAGGATGGTTGACGATGAGTGGGAGCGGTGAGGTGTCTCGGGTTCAACGGTGATGGTAGGTTCTGGTGGTCTTCAAGGCCAACAGGAGCAGGGCCGAGGACGGGGCGGTGTCACAGGTCCTGTTGATGCCGTCGGTGAGGGCGACGGGGCTCTATGGCGTCGGCGATCGGCGGCCAGAGGTGTAACGAGGTGGCGGCACTAAAATGGGAACGGAGGGCTCAGAAGAGAGTGGCGGGGTGATTTTTTTCGAGGCCTGGGACGCGGCGAGGGCTAGGCATTTATAGGAGGCCGCCGGAGTCAAAGATGGCAAGCCAAACGGAGCAAACCCGAAGGATTTCCAAAACTCCGGCGAGCTTTCCATATAGCCAAATCCCAGCGATTCGAGCCCGATTCGGCCGAGAAATAGAGGGAAAGGGGGCTCCGGGTTATGGTAATCATAGTCGTGCGACCAATTTTTGGAAAGGGTGCTGGCGATGGCGGATTTAGTAAGAGGGGATAGCCGGAGCTTGCAAGGGGAGGGTTTTCTTCGGGGAAGACGAATCCGACAGATGGCCCCCACCTGTCGGCGGGCGAGCGTGAAGGGTGAAGGTGCTGGCTAGCGGGCCCGTGTAGACAGCGGCTTAGCGCGGGGAGCAGGGGCTGACGAGTGGGTCTGGTCGGGCGCAGGACCTATCAGTGGCTTGGGCTTCGGACTGGGCTGGGCCTAGGGAGTTTTGAGGGTTGCGGCCCAAAGCTATTTAAAAGGTATTTTCGATTTAAATTAATTCCAGAAATTCATATATTCCTTTAGAGTTTGAAGTACTGTTGCTAAAATTTTGTAAAAATTCCTAAAAATTTGTCTTGCTCATAGATTCTATCATAAATTTATTAGTTTCAAATTTTAAGTATTTCTCCTTGTTTTGTTTTAATTGGGTTCTTTTAACCTTTTCTCTAATTAAATAATTTCTCTTTATTTCAGAAAATTTATTTCCCTCATTTTTATTTTATTTCTAAATTTGGGTTGTTATATAAGGAGGATCTGAATAACACGATCCTCCGTGGCACTCCAATCCTCATAGTTGCTAAGATCAAACATGTACTGCTCACTAGCCGCAGCATAAGCTGCCTGGTCCTTATCAGAAGGCGGAGCACCATCTGTCTTGCCTCGGTAGTAGGCTCAGCAGGACAAACCGGGACAAGAGGGCAAGGAGAGTGGCCAATGAGATATCCCCACAACCGCTGAATGTTGAGGCACACACGAAGCATCATGCACTACTCCCCAAAGTTGGTGTCATCAAAAGTAACATTTGGGAGCAGTACAACAACAGGAGGACGAGGAGCAGCTATGGTGAGAAACTCTTGCTTTTTTTTGCAATCTGGATCAAGAAGGCAAAAGTGGCCGGTGAGGAGGCTCGGCAGCGGCGAACTCAGCACTGCAGGGTGGCGTAGGAGGTGGCGGGGCTCGGATGCGCCACCACGAGCTTGAATTTTCAAGTTTTGATTTTTTTTAAATCCATCTATATTCTTTATAACATAAGGCCGGAGCTGAGGCAGAAGGTACGTTCTTGTTCGCTTGGTTCGCACTGCTGACGAAGAACTATGAGATGTCGATCAAAATATGGATATTATCTGTACTGAACACCAAGTTTTGCAAAAACCAGCCGTGATTTATACACAATAATCAGTTTAGTTTTTACTGTTACGTGTTTGATTTAGTATATAATGTCAATGGTTACCGTGGTTTCACGAATGATCACGTTAAATACGCGACACGTTCTTATATGCCAAATTACTTTCATCTAGCATTTTCAACAGTTTATTTATTTTTAACTCTCGATCGGTTTAGTTTTTACTGTTACTGGTTTGATTTAGTATATATTGTCATTGGTTACCGTGGTTTCACGAATGATCACGTTAAATACGCGACACGTTCTTATACGCCAAATTTCTTTCATCTAGCATTTTCAACAGTTTATTTATTTTAACTCTCAATTTATTTATTTAGCTAGTTTTTTAAGAAGATTTCTGTCTAAATCTAATATACACTCCGTTCGATCTATTTACGACTCTAAAAAAAATTACTATTTCTTTTAAAATTCAAAAATATTTCAAAAGATTTATTTTTGAAAAACCCTCATTTTAACCTTAGGAATCTATAGGTTAAAAAAATCTTCTCTCTTCTCATAAAGTATAGTAGAAATTTTTCATTTGAGAAATAAATGTCATGTGCAACGTCGAAAAATAGTGATTGATCAGGGAATATAAAATATCTCTCATTACTTATATTTAGTAAGTGCGTATAGTCTAGTGGTATGGGGTGTTTATTTGGGGCGAGAGGTGGTTCGACCCTTGCTACCCCAAAATATTTTCATTTTTTTGTTATTTACTTTTTCATTTTTTCAGCACTTTTTTATTGATGTTTAAATCGTCGTTTGAACTTGAAATTTGTTTACGATCAACTTACTACATAACTTATCTAATTTCAAATTTTGATATTTTTCTAGACCAGATTACTATTTTTCATTCATTAAGTGAATTTCTAGGATTTAAATTGAAATATGTGAAATCTCAACTACAAGTGCCTGAAATAAGTATCAAAAATTTATAGAAAAATAATATTCATATTTTTGAGTCCATTTTTAGTTATTGTAAAATAAATTTAACGACATTATGAAAAATCTAGGTTACGACACTCGAGCGGCAACACGGGGCATTATAGTTTTTTAATTCTAAAAACATCAAGTGAAGTCTAAAAAACACGAGACTTGTCAAATTATTATGTTATGATACCTAGATACTGTGATATAAATTTAAAAATATTTCGAGAATTTTTGCAAATAAAATGTTAAGAAACCGGGGATTGTGCAAGGACTACTTAGAATTTAGAGAAGGAATGATGAAGGTTTTGAAGCAAATCGATAGTTGTTTTCTCGCTTGGACTTGAAACTTTTTTTACAATCAAAATACAACATAACTTATCTAATCTAAAAATTTGGTATTTTTCTGGGATAATTTACTATTTTTAATCCATTAAGTTTGTTTCTATGATTTAAATTGAAATATGTGAAATTTGAACTACAAGTGCTTGAAATATTTATAAAACAATTATAGAAAAATCATATTCATGTTTTTGAGTCTATTTTTAGTTATTATCCAATAAATTTAAATACGTTGTGCAAAATCTAGGTTATGACACTCGATCTGCAACATGGAGCTTTATAGTTTTTTAATTATAAAAAAATCTAGTGAAGTCTAAAACAGACGAGACTTGTCACAGTGTTATATTATGATACCTAGATATTGTGATAAAAATTTAAAAATATTTCTATAATTTTTGCATGTAGGACGTTAATAAACCAGAGATTGTGCAAGGACTACTTAGGATTAAGAGAAGGAATGAGGAAGTTGTTGATAGCGAAAAATGGTATTAATGGTCAAAATTGTCCAATAATCAAAATTGGTAATTTAGACAGATAATATGCAAATTTCTGACACAGGCTGAAGCCCTAAAGTGCCGAAGGCCCATCCGCATGGTGCTTCGGTCGCCCCTTCGGTGGCAACCATCGCATGCATGCTTAGGCCCAATAGGCCTACTTCAGTAGGCCTGCCAAAGGCCCACTTCGGGTAGGCCTGGCAGTGAATCTATTAAAGTTTCAGGTTGTTTTGATCCCTAATCAAATCTTATCTGTTTTACCCGAATCCTAATCAGGTTAGAGTTAGAGATGTAGCCAAGTGTGTTAAGACTAGCCACTATAAATATAGGGGTGTGGCCAATTCAAATCAATCTAAACAGATCAACTCAAAACCCTAGTTTTGAATCACATTACTTTCAATCTATTTTTCCTGCCCTAGGAGTAGCTATATAGTACATCTTTGTGAGTTTGCGCCGTGAACTCTCCGTGCATCACGTCGAAACCGTGGTAAGTCCTTATTAATTTTCCTATGAATCCTCCGTTAATCTACATAACAGATTGCTATCGCCTTGTTGGTTCGCTTATAAACCATCCATTAATCTACGTAACAGATTGTTACCCTTCATTCTATCTGTTTTTCTATTGCTACACTTGGTAATTCGGTCTCCAAGCAGAATTGGCCCTTGATCTTTGTGTTTTGAAGAGTTTACAATCAGAGCTCTTTCGTCAAGGGTTTTCACTCCAATATAACCCTGGGAAGGTGATCTCCAGAGCCAGGAGATTAATTTCGGAGGCGTGCCAGAGTCACTTCCTTGTGCCAGAGCGTCTTCGCACCTCGCATCGGAGCCACATCGCACCAGGGTGGCTTCGCGTGAGAGACTAATTTGGCGTACCCCTCCGCATAGAATGCCGAAGGCTATCTTCGGTGCACCTTTAGCATCAGATGTCGAAGGCCCTCTTCGGTGACCCCCTCGCACTGTACGCTTCGGTCCAATCAGGCTCCGTTCAGCGGATTGGATTGTTTCGTTTATACACTTCAGTTAATTGGATTATTTTCTTACAATCTGATTGCCTAGCGACTCCGTTTTCCCTTGTCACTACCTAGGGTCGTCGGAACGCGACATCGGCGTTGTGTTACGCTTACGCTTAGAGATTGACGACCACAACATCGTTGTCCCCACCCTCGATGACCTCTCCGAGGAGGATAGGGCAGAACTCGAGACCAGGACTAGGGAACTACACACACTTTTCTTGGGTGCTTCACCAAGACCCATGAGGGCTTCGTCAAGCGTGACATCGGCGTCCCCGATCTCTCCAGAAGTAAGGTAACACCATCGTCTCCTCAGCTGTCCTCTCAGGACATCGAGCAACAGATAGCCACATCAGTTGATGAAGCCGTTAGCACTACCGTTGCAAACCGCGTAGAGGTCATAGTCAACTTGAGAATGGAGGAGAAAATGGAGGCGGTGTTTAAGAGATTCGGCTTTTCTGAGGACGCTTCCCCTACTCCAATAGCTATTGTACCCCCTATCCATCACATACACAGCAGGACCGACAAGAGTACCAGGAAGACCATAGCGTCTACGGCCACACCATCCATGGTCGAGGTAGCATATGGCTCTGTCAGTTAGAACGGCCATCAGGCCGGTCCGACTGGATATCACATCCTCAGTCAGACCGGCTCTATGGCCAGTCATATCACCCCTGTCACACACTATGTGCTGCCACCTGCACCTTCACTACCTTATCCTGTGCTACCCACACCTCCTGCTCCCGCACATCCACATGGGCCCAATTACGTCACGTATCACAAGCCACCACGAGAGGAGGAGTCGCTTGGCCGACATCACGATATACCACCATGTGTCGGTCCCCCGCACGAGAGACGCGCGCAGGCAGGAGGCGTAGATGACTTTAAAGAGTGAATTCCCACGCTATTTAGAGAGTGTGCGGGTTGGAAACCTAGAGGTCAGGTTATGATTTATCACAAGTCGTACCCTGCTCACTTCGACACCATCCCATACTTCCGCGACTTTAGGGTACCTGAGTTTACAAAATTTGATGGCGAAGGCAGTAAGACGACCCTAGAGCACATAGGCCAATTCCTAGCATAGTGTGGCGAAGCTAGTGGGTCGGATGCTTTTACTTGGTTTTCGGCGTTAAGGCCGAACTCCATTCAGACTTGGGCCTAGTTGGAGCAGAAGTGATGAGAACATCACCAGTTGGGATAGAATCATGATTGTGAGGAAACAAGTTAAGGTGCATGCTTTCTATGTTAGATTTAATTTTTATATATTTGAACCTCATATGCTACACCATGAGATCCATTCATTTTCAATTTCAGAAATATTTTCTTGGATCGATAGAAGAGATGCATGTATATGGAACTCTTGTATTATCATGGAAGTTGATTGGGGACCAATAGACATTGAGTTGAGGATGACTCCAAATCAAGAAGGCGGGGATGATGAGAACATACCTACCAATGATATAACCATAATGAATACCAAGAGACAATTATTAAAGGTCGACCACAAAGATTAAATCTCCAGGTCAACTCGTTTCTAACTATCTTAGTATATTATCTTGGGAATAAATTACTACCTAATATTATTATTATTGTTAGAAACCATGGAGATGATGAAAAACACTTGGAGATAAACAAAGAGTTGGAGAAGAACCAGGAAGGATGTCCAAGCCAATTTGAGAGTCCAATCCAACTACAATTCGTATCCAACTCGGATTCCAGGAGCAGCATGCATGAAAATCATCGCCTAGGCCGCATACGGACTCCGTTTTTGACGTTCCACCCAGCCACGGAAAGATAACTTCAAAAACTTTCCAATGCCACCGGTTTCATCTCAAAATTCCTTCTAGATCAACGGAAATCGTCAAAACAAGATAGGGTCCAGAATCTATCACCATGCTGTTTTCTGCGTTATTGGGCCTTTGGGCCGTGTATCCAGTTGAGTCCATTAGGGGTGCATCACAAACTACTATATAAAGTGTTTCTATAGCCATATAGGGTTTTTGGATTTAGTTTACACGTTGCTTTGATAGCCGCCGCTTCACCGGATTTGTAAGTGAAGCCCAATTCGCAGATTTCAATAGAATTTTCGGTTCGATTGTGTTTTCTGCATTATTGCTTGTGTTCTTCGATTTGAAGGCGAGGATTAGCCTTCTTGGCAAGGTCAATCAGGCTGTGCTTGGTTGATAACCAACGGAGTAGTGGTTTAGTGATTGCAACGGCCCATCTTGTGGATCGGAAGCTGGATCGTCAACGTCGAGTTCTCCACAAATCGTTGTTTATCCCCCACCTGACGGAAGATCGGGCACCCCCTCCTCCATCAAGAAGTTCCATGATTACTTTTATACTAGAGAAACTGAGCTTAGACTTTCGCAATTGACATTGGTTAGACAGAAAGCTAGTGAGAGTGTCTCTGAGTACATCAAGCGTTTTAGGGACACTAGAAATCAATGTTTTACTTTGAACATTTCTGATAGAGACTTGGCCGACCTAGCTTTTAATGGTCTTCACTCCGAACTTAGGGAGAAACTGGATGTCTAGGACTTCTTTGATGTTAGTCAGGTACTGCAGAAGGCTCTGGTTCAGGAAAGCCGAGCCAAAAGTAGAAAATTCACTGAAACATTCAACAAGCCTAATGCCGAGGTGCACGTCATGGAGAACTCTGATGAGGAATCATCAGAGAGTGAAGATGACTTGGTCGACATGTACACTCCAGAGTGGACTTGGTGTAGTAAGGCTAAGCCCATCACTTGTACTGAGTTACAGCCGTCTCCTACCAAGAGTTGACCCAACGAGGTCAAATATTCTTTTGACGTGACCAAGTGTGATAGGATATTTTATTTTTTTGTTGAAAAAACAAGCTTATCAGGTTACCGAAGGGTCACGTCATTCTGACTTCTGATGAATTGAAGAAACAGGCTTATTGTAAGTGGCATGATTCTCATTCCCATTCTAGTAACGATTGCAATGTTTTTCATCGGTAGGTTCAATCGGCCATAGAAGAAGGACAATTGAAGTTGGATACAAATCATAAGATGAAGCTCGACGAGGACCCTTTACCCGTGAACACTGTAGACCTTGATGGGAAGAAGGTGCTGATTCGGCCTGAGCAGGCCGGGTTGGCTATAGGGAAGGAGGTCGTGATCAGAGAGCCTCGCACGCACACACTCGTACCAAAGAACACTAAGGTGGGTGTGGAAAATAAACACCATAGCATTATCTTCAGCCAAGCCTCGCAAGAAGTCAAAGGTGACTTACGGGATGCTCTTCCACAAGCATAAAAAGAGGGCTGAATAGGCCAGAATTCAGCCGAACCCCTCAGGAAGGACGAACCCTCTGAGGAGACTGATCCCTCCTCCAAAGAGTGTGGACCCCCCTCTGAGACGGCTGAACCCCCCTCCAACCTGCTCGGAGAGTCTTTCGATATGGCCAAACCCTTCGCAAGTCTATACAAGCACCTAGTCGGCATGGCTGAAACCCTCTCCGAACGATGGGTTCGGTCCGCAATGGGTGAAGCCACTGGAGCCCCTACTCCCTTTGCCATACCATTGGATAGTAGCACCGTGGCCTTCGAGCTATGTTCTACCACTGGGGTACCCTACTCCGTACTTCACCGCTCCCTTGAGGAGCCATGTTGAAGATCATGGGCCTCATGGCTCTAGAAATGATGAGTGATTGTCAATAGAAGTCTACAAAAGAGAGAGAGAGAGATGAGATGAAGAGGAGACGAGACCTGTCGTGTCTTGGGACACATGTGACTCAGGTACACGGGCGGCGAGCGACTATCGGGCAAAGGGGTTGCGGAGTTGGGACATGGGCAAAGGGGATCCCCTGGTCTAATGATCAGGTTTGACTTAGGTAAACGAGCAGCGAGCGATTGCCGGGTTGAGGGAGCCACAAAATCAGGCCGGCCTAATCTGGGTACCCGGTGAGAAGACAGTGGACGCTTTGTCGGTTTCGGCGTAAAAGCGATGCACCAATATAGACCGTCAATTGGAGATTCGACTATCATGAAGCGAAGCCGTAGATGCTACGAAAGCTATGCATCAGGACATACAACCTTTAATTAGGATTTTACTATTATTGGGGGAAAATATGTCATCCTCTGGGTATTAAGAAAACCTCTACATCAACACAGTCAGAAGATGAAACAAAGTCAGAAGCTATGATCTCCGAATGTCTTAAAGTATCAAGGCTTCGCTGTATTCGGAGCTCTCTACAATGAAAGCCTCCGCAAAGGCTTCGGTGTGAAGAAGAATCCCGGAGCCTCTTTACCCGAAGGGGTATTGCTAGCAAGGACAGAAGAATTACTTTCTCACTATTAAATTAGTCTTTTACCCTTTTAACCCTACGAAGAATATTAAACAATATCTTCTAAGTCGGTTGTAATTAGAGGCTAAAGGACTCTTTTCCTTATGTATTTCGTCTATAAATACCCCTCTTCATTCTGTGAGGGGTATGGGATACTCAGATATTCAATACACACTTCCAACTATCTCAAGCTATAAACCAATTTGGAGGCTTGGAATAGTCCTCATAAACAAACACTTTGTTTATTAGTCTTTCGAGTTGACTAAACCTGTTAGCGTAATCTTTTGCGCCAACAGTTGGTGCCATCCGTGGGGAACTTAGTACAAAAACTTCATTCTCTACCAATCCTTTCTTAGAGCCATGCCTCCTAAACAGAGCCTAGGCACTAGTCCCCTCCGAAGGTCTTCTCGAACCTCTGGATTGGGATCTTCGAACACCACCAAGGTCGGAGGACCCTCCGTGGTCCCCCCGCCTCAAACTCCCGAAGTAAACACTCACCCTTGAGCATACGGAGCCACTCCTGCTTATGCTCCCAACCAACGAAGCCCCTCCTACAGCTCTGTCTGTGCTCCGAACTGACTTCGTCACTTCTCAAGACCCGGAGGGTCCCTCACGATGAAATGAAGGCCATCTAGATGACGTGGCAGCCCATATGGCTCGGCTTCAGGCCGAGGTAAAAAGATGGAGGCAGGAATCCACCGATAAGCTTCGCCCTCAAGCTAGCCCAATCATCCCGGATGTGCCTCAAGACGATGACCCTGTTTACTATCCCAAAGCTTTTGAGGTTCAGAGAAGCAACGACAACACTTTCTTCGATGATGAGTCTCCACTACACCCAGACTTGCAAAAGGTGCACTTCGACCCCAAGTTAAATACTTCGAAGCTGTGCAAGTACTCCGGAGAGGAAGACCCCAGAGAATTCTCCCGCTCTTATGCTCTTGCAATTAAAGCCTGTAGAGGGGTTCAAGACACGATGGCCAAGTGTTCCCCCTTGTGCTTGAAGGTGTAAATCTTCGTTGGTTCTTGTCCTTAAAACCAGGATCAATTAAGTCTTGGGAGAAGTTGATAAAAAAATTGTGAGCAATTTTCAAGGGACCTTCGTGCCCCCGATGTCTACGGGGAGTCTTTTTTAGGTGAAGCAGCATCCCGGAGAAACTCTGTGATGATTCTTCAAGTGCTTCGCTCATATGAAGTCTCAGATTAAGGGGCTATCTGCATCATTCATTGTTGATGCAGCACGCAAAGGTGTCACGAATGCGGGCATCCTCGACAAGATTCACCAGAAGCATATTTCCTCAGTAGCGCAGTTAATGGCCTACTTCGAGCAATATGCCAAGTCAGAAGAAGGATGACTTCAGAGGACTGCTTCGTATTCATCAATCGTCCTCCAAGAAGTCAAACTTGAGCTGAAGACCTCAAGTCCACCACAAGTGTTCTCCTTCGACAATAATCAGCATGACAGACGAAGAGGACGAAAGCATCCTCGCTCCGAGGTTCTAAATATTGCCCCTTCTACTTCGAAATTGCCTCCTAAGTATTCAAGGCTCAAGGCAATAAGGTCAGCGGCTCACGGCCGCTGTAACGCCCTGATTTTCATCAGGCGTTAAAAATAAAATAAAGTAACTAATAAATGAATTTCAAGAAAAGGATTCAGTATAAATTAATAAATAGGAAAACTAAAATACGATCTTAAAATTTCATTTAAAAATAAATCGCATCTAGTGTATTTTTCCCAAAAATCACCTAGCCTTAAATTGCGTACAAAAAAATTTTCAACAATAATGTTGTCTGAATAAAATATATGATAAGTCATTTCAATTAAAAATAATATAAAACCAAATAAAATTCGGCTAGATAAATTTCTAGTAAATTTCTTCCGCATCAAATCAATTTAGGTTTTTATTAAGGATTTGTAACTAGAATAGTAACCCATAATATTTCAATAAATAACTTTGATTGAAAAAATAATTAAATCACCCTCTTTCCAATCGAATATGAATCATCATTTCCAACTATCGATATCTTTTCCCAATCAAAAATCCGTAGGAATCAACATTCTATTTTCATCTGCGAAATTAAAATCCCATTTTAACTACGTGTTTAAATTCCATTAAAAATCACTTTAAAAATTATTTTTATATTCCCAAAAATGAATTAAAAACATTAGTTTTGTGTTCATGTTCAAAATTTCTAATTTCGACGCGAATGCAAAATTTATTGATTTTCCAAACCGCCGTTTATTCGCGCGTTATTTCTTTTTAATCCAAAATTTCTAAATTTATTTTAAATTTCAAACTTTCCAAAAAAATTTCACTTTTTCTTAAAAATCCAAATTTGAATTTTCAGAAAAAAAATATACTCATTTTTTCCTCCTTTCCTTTTCTTTTTTTCCTTTTTTCCTTTTCTCTTTCCTCCTTTTCCCTTTCCCCTTCTTTCTCTTTCCTTACCTCTCCCTTTCTTTTTTTCTGGCTGAGTGCATGCGCACGCACACTTCTTCTTCTCTTTCCTTTTTTCTCTTTCCCTCTTCTCTTTCTTCCTTTCCTTTTTTCTTCTCTTTCTTCCTTTCTTTTATCTTTCCTTCTCTCTCCCTTCCCTTTCTTTCCTGGCCGCACCCTCCTCCTTCCTTCTCCTTCTATTTCCTTTCTTCCTCTTTACTTTATTCTTCCTCTCTTTCCTTCTACACATGCCTTTCCAACTTATGTCCAAAGCTTCCATTTATCCAGGCGCCCCTCCCTCTATAAAAGCCATGCCCTCTTCCCTGATGCCTCCGCTGAGCGGCGTCGCCACCACGCCGCACCGCTCCTCCGGCAAGCCGCCATCTGTTGTACAACGCCAAGCCGATACTCTGCATCATCGTCTCTTGTTCCCTCTCGGTGTGGACACATTTTCGTTTGATTCACTTGCTCCTATGAATTAAATTGTTCCATGTCTAATTATCGCATCATAATTGTTTCTATTCCATTATGTCATCTTGTTCATCGATACGTTTCAACTATTAATTAATATTGATCCTAAAATATCATTATCAAAACCCGATGATCCCGTTTTAATCTATTTTAATCTTAGCCATAGGATTTTCATTAAATATTGGTCGTCCATCGACATTCAATTAATTTGTTATATCATTTTATTCTAGTACGTTCATCATCGTATTGTTATATCTATTTTTTAAAATTTGTTTGTTACTTCATCAAAGATTATATCAATCATCATCAATTAAATAATTACTATCTCGATTTATCATACCCATGTATTTGTGTTAATCGATTTCATTCCAATCTATAAATCTAGCGACTCCGTTCCAATTTATTTAACCTGGTGGTTCCATTATGATCTAATTTATTTAATCGTTATTCATGATCTAAATCAATGTTGAGTTATTTTCATTGATTTATCCTCCATCGATTTCTATTTGTATCGTACCGATGTTCCGCGCCCAACTAACCTTGAAAATAGTTCTCTTTATCTCTAGAGCATCCGGAGTTCCACTTAGTTCACATGTGTTCCATCCTAGAGGTCATATTTTCCATAAAGCGTAGATCATCGTAATCCATTTCTCATACCGAAGTTAATATCCATCGTCATTCATCGTCAATCATAATGTTGAATGCACCTTTCTCTCCTTTATTTGGATATAATCCATCAATTACGACATGATTGATGTTCGATCATCAGACTTGTGATGTTCATCGATGGTCGTCATCGATCGTCGGTTGTTCGTAGTCGTTCGTTACCATCCATCATCGAGTCTCATCAATTTAATCTAAACCCATCGACATGGTCGCTAAGGCTCGATCGGTTAAGCCCTTATGCGTACCTTTAGTCGAACACCTCTTCAATGGACTAGGTTGTCCAATGGTCACAACCTATTCAAATCGTTCGACTAAATCCATCTGTATCCTTTTTCTAATCGAGCAACACAATCAATTCGACCATTCCTTGTTTTCGATCGAATCATAACCAATCGATCTACCCTTATCTCAACTCAAGTTTAATCTTTCTATTTTATCTAAGTGAGCATGTTGATCACATGTCGACCATCTGAACTCCAAATTTCATCATTACCATTCTAGAAAATCCCTCCTTTAATTCTTTAGAATTTTAACTAATTTAATTGAAATGTTTGTTTTGTGCTTTTTATTTATTTTAATTGTTTATTGTTCTTGTTTTGCGTGTCGAGAAGATTTCGATGCCTCCGAGGAGACGAAGTTTTATCCCAAGGTTCCACCATCTCTATTTGTTGATCAAGGCAAGTCACAACCCCTATTTTGATCATAATTGAGCCCATGTTTTAATAAATTATTGCTATAACTCATAGGATAATATTGCATTAGTCTAATCTCAAGCCCTAAATTATATTTATTAGATCCATGTCCTTGTGTGTAAACCCAAGCCATGCTTATTGAGCCTAAACTTCTTGTCACTCTACCATATTATATTAGCTAGTGTCCAATGTACCGACACAACTGCTATAGGACAAAAGAAACAAGTCGTAGATAGTTGGATTCTACTATAAGATTTTCCCCATTATTCTCATCTCTGGATACTATTGGAGTTGGCTATGTTATAAGTATGGTGGGTTCCGGGTGCAAGCTCGGGAATTGGTTGGTCGCACCCGGGGCACTATAAGGACCAGTCTGCGGGATCTATTGCAAAGCACTTCCATACTAACCACAAGTCTAATGGGTAAGTCCTAACTGGAGGTATGGATCGTACCAACTTGAAGCACCATAATGGAGGGGGCAAGGGGCAACCTGCGGGTGACTTGTACCGACGAGGCTCAAGGGGGGGTATGGTGTTGGCCCAAAGTGACTGGGGCACCATGTGAAACCTATAAGAGGGTGTTATCGAATTGGTGCATTCCATGCTGAAGGTTTTGGCACGAGTTCCCGTGGTATGGGTCATCTCCTACACTTCGGTGTCCGTGGATGAGTGCGTGCCTTGTGGGTATAGTAGTACACCTCTGATCAGAGTTTAAATCTTTTCGAAAAGTCGAGCCCACGGTCAAGGGCGGGTTGTGTGACTTCTCGCAGTTAGTTTACTATTGCTTGAATGTTTGTGTTATTCATGGCATGTAAGGACTGTTGAGCAAGGGTGGGCTGACTTTACCCCTCGAGTTAGAAGATGATGCATAAACATGTTTAAATTTCTATACTAATAACTTGTTCACATTAACTGCCTTACAAATATGCTTTTCCGCAAAGTTAGCCACTACCTTCCTTGTTATTACTCTGCATTATATTTGTATCCGATGGCTTGTTGAGTACGATTGTACTCACCCCCGTTGACTTACACCACCAGAGCCCGTCTACTATGAGGAGGATGAAGGTCTGGAGTAGCGACCCAGTCAAGGCGAGACTGGAAGGAGGCGTTCATCTAGGACCCTTATTTTATTAGTTTCTTTTTACTTTAACACTTTTGTACTAATATGGTCTACGAACCATGAATGCTTGACGTATTGTACGCGGTCGTGTGATGAACGTCTTGTTTTTATTGATTTTCTATGGAATATCAATAAAAGTCCAGATTTATTAAATCTGGGCGTTACAGCCGCTAGGGAAGCCGGATGGTCCAGTCCAGACCTTCTTCTGCTGTGTGCATGGAGAAAACTGAATCCATACCACCGACACATGCAAGTCCATATTAGCTCTGCGGAGCGAATATCTAAAGAGGAGATCTGGTCAAGGCACTACTGACCGAGCCCCTTCCGCAACACGTCTAGAGTCGGCGCAGGCTGTCGAATGCATGGATAGTTTTGAAGCCCCAAGACAACTTTCGGTGGCCAGTGTTATGCCACCTCCGAAGAAAGAAGATAACCAAGACCAGGGGAAACGGGTTTTCCTGTCCATCTCCAGAGGAGGGACCATGAGCGGCATGTCGAAGCGTCAGCAGAAGGAATATGTACACGAAGTAGAACACATTAGGACCTCTTCGTAGGCAGCTGAAATGCCCGAGTGGTCTCATGTGCCTATATCCTTCTCCGCAGATGATGCATCTGGAATTAAATCCCCAATGCGGACCCTCTTATTATTACAGCTGACTTTGCAGGAACAGATGTACGACGAGTGTTGGTTGATGGTGGAAGTTCTGTGGACATCATCTTTGTCCAGGCCTTCGATCAATTATGCATCCCACGGAAGCATGTACTTCAAGTAGCTCGTCCGCTTCAAGGCTTCGCAGGCCCTCCTCTCATTGCCCTCGGCCAAATAGGCCTCGAGGTCGCCTATGGAGAGGGGCACCTAGCCAGATCCGAGGAAGTGATTTTTGACGTCGTCGATGCACCTTATGCTTATAATGTTATCTTTGGAAGGGGAATGCTAAACCAATTCAGAGCTATAGCACATGACAATTATTTATGCCTGAAAAGGCCTACGCAAGGAGGAGTACTTGCGGTCCTCGGTGACCAAGCTGCAGTGCGGAGGGTGGAGTACGGCCATTGCCCACCTCTTGATTCCGAGCTAGTAAATAATGTGTAGGATCATTCGGAGGATACTTCTGCGTCAAGAGTTGACCCCTCGAAGATCTCCTCCCTCAGGCCAAGCTCTGAAGGTGAAGTTGTAACGAAGATCATTATTAAGGACGACAAAGATTATCACATCCAGTTTGGCAAGGAATTGCCTCCAGAAATTGCCACTTCACTGGAAGAAGTAGTTAAAGACAACTTGGATGTCTTTTCCTAGCTAGACGAAGATATTTCTGGACTCGACCGAAACATTATTGAGCACAGCATGCTCGTCAACCCAAGGGTTCGACCTGTTCGCCAGGCGCTCCGCATGTTGTCAACAAAAAGAGCAGCTCTTGCCAAAGCGAAGGTTGAAAAGTTATTAAAGGCTGAGATCATTAGGGAGGTGACCCACATAGAGTGGTTAGCTAACCCCATCTTTGTCAAGAAAAAGGCCTCTTGCAAGTGGCGCATGTCCATTGACTTCACATCTTTGCATAAAGCATGCCCACATGACCCCTACCCCATGCCCCACATTGACCAACTCATCGACTCTACAGCTGGCTTTGAACTTTTAAGTTTCTTCGATGCGTTCTCCGGATATCATCAAATATGGTTAAAACGTGAAGACGAAGCCAAGACAAGCTTCATAACTCCTTCGGGAGTCTTACGTTAGAATGCCCTTCGGCTTCAGGAATGCTGGGCCAACTTTTTTAAGATTAATTGCTAAGGGTCTAGGTCACCAAATAGGTCGCAATGTTGATGCCTATATGGATGACATTGTAATAAATACTGCTTTGAAGCACCAACATAGTCTAGACTTAGCAGAAACTTTTGAGAGCCTCCGAGCATGTGGAGTTCGCCTCAACACCGAGAAATGTATCTTAGGGGCTAAAGATGGAAAATTGTTAGGTTATTTAATTTCGAGCAGAGGGATCTAAGCTATCCCAACATAGATAAGCACATTGCAAAGCATGGCTCCACCGAAAAATTTGAAGCAAGTCCAAAAGCTCGTCGGACACCTTGCAGCCCTTAGCAGATTTTTGGCAAGGTCCGCAGAGTGGAGCCTCCCAATATTCAAAGCCTTGAAGGGGTCCAAAGATTTTTCCTGGACACTAGAGTGCCAAAAGAGCTTCGATGAAATTAAGGACTATCTCAGCAATCTCGCAACGCTTACTGTGCCCCTCGCAGAAGAAACTCTTCTTCTCTATCTTGCAACCACAGGCTCCACTGTTAGTGCAGTACTTGTTCAAGAAGTGGAATTCAACGGGAAGTTGGTGCAGAATCTGATATACTTTGTATCGGAAGCCTTATCCGGAGCCAAAACTCGGTACTCCGATCTCAAAAAATTTACTTATGCCGTAGCAATGGCTTCGAGGAAGTTGCGACATTACTTTTTGGCACATAATGTAATTGTTCCAACTTCTTACCCTCTTGGAGATAAGCTCCGAAGCAAAGATTCCACCGGGAAAATTGGGAAATGGGCTGTCGAGCTGGACCCTTTTGGTATTTCCTTCGTAGCAAGAACAACCATCAAATCACAGGTGTTGGCTGATTTTGTAGTGGAGTGGACTCCGTCCGCAATATGGGCTCCGGAGGTATCAAATGAAGGTGTATGAACCATATACTCTGACGAAGCTTTTCAAGCATCCGGAGCAAGCGCCGGAGCGGTCATAATTTCACCTTCAGGGCAAAAAGCAATGCACTATGCAAGGCTAAACTTTAAGTCTACCAATAATATTGCGGATTACGAATGGATCCTACTTGGGCTTCGCAAAGCACGCGCACTTGGCACCGCAAGAGTTGTCATAAAAATAGACTCTCAGATTGTAGCAGGGCACATTAATAAAATCTTTCAAGTTCGACATCCACAAATTGCTAAATATTTGGAAGAAATCCACAAGACCGAAGCAACATTCAAAGGGATTTCTATCCGGAACATCCCACGAGCCGATAACTTGCAAGCAGACATCTTGGCCAAAGCTGTAGCCAGAGGCCTAGACATCCCAGAATGGGCTTTTTATGAAGAGCTTGTCTCCCCTTCAGTGCCACAACTCCCTCCCGCTGAGGTACATTGCATACCGAGCAGTGATTGGTGGAGCCCAATTATGGGTTTATTGCAAGACGAAGCTAATTTGCCCGAAGGCCCAAAGCTATCAAGATTACAGTTGAGGATCCAAAACTATCATATTGTCAACGGTATTTTATACAAGGTCGGAGTATGTTCCCCCCTGATCTGATATATCTCCCAATCTGAAGGCAAAGACATACTTTGGGAAATTCACGAAGGCCAATGTGGTAGCCATCTAGCCCCTCGGGCTTTAGTAGCCAAAACACTTCGCTAGCGGCTCTATTTGCCTACTATAGTAGTTGATGCGGAATCTTTAGTCCACACTTGTCAAGGGTGTCAATGGATGGGAAGACGGAGTCATCGTCCACCAACACCTCTTCCCGTTATAACTCCGGTATGGCCAATGGCTCGGTTGGGAATGGATCTCATTGGCCCCTTCCTAATGGCAAAAGGCATCCTGACCGCTATCACTTCTAAAAATGTGCAAAAATTTTCTGGCAAAATATTATTTGTAGATTCGGAGTACCTAGGTAGCTTACAATTGACAATGGCACTCAGTTCGATGTCGAACCTTTCAGAGAATTCTACGAAGGTCTTGGTATCCAAATATGCTTTGCATCTATCGTTCATCGCCAATCCAATGGAGTCGTTGAGCGAGCTAATGGTAATGTCTTGTCAGGCTTAAATCGAAGCATAGTAGGATTGGCGAAGGGGCTGAGGACCCAGGAACTTCCGAAGATTTTCTGGTCCATCCGGACAACTCAAGCAAGGTCTGTAGGCTACACCCCTTTCTGGTTATTATTCGGAGATGAAGCCATGACACCGATGGAGCTCAAAGGAGGTTCCCTCCGCACCATCGAACCAGAGCTTGACAATGAAAGACAGACTTCGCTAGACTTGACTGAAGAAACAATGCTTCGAGTTGTTGCCAATCTAACGAAGTACCAACATCAGACGAAGACTTGGTTTTACCCGAAAATGAAGCTTAATGAACTTAAGCCAGACCATTTAGTATTGCGAAGCATAATTGCTTCAAGAAAATTAGGAAATAAATGGGAAGGACCATATATCATCTTGCGTTCAGCACACCCCAGATCTTTTAAATTAGCTAATTTAGAAGGTGAGAAATTAAAACATGCATGGCATGTGGAGCACCTTAAACGTTATTTCGCTTAGGGGCTCCTTGTAATAGATTGTAAACACCTTTCTAAATAAATAAAGATTATCGTTTGAATAATAAATGCTTCTCAAGATGGTTGCTACCCCTAGTGGATGCATTAGGGGAACGGAGTTGATTGAGAACGTAAGTATTATTCATTTGAACCCAATCAACGGACTTCGAACCACTGGCTCGAAGCATCCGTCAAGGTGGGAAAGTACCATGAGAAATGGATTCCGAGCCATCGGCTTGAAAGCATCAGTAAAAAGAGTTGAAGGCGACCAAAATACACGGATTCTGAGCCATTAGCTTCAAAGCATCCGAAAAAGAGTCAGAGGTGACCATGAAAAACGGATTCTGAGCCATCAGCTTGAAAGCATCCGTAAAAAAGTCGAAGGCGACCAAAATACACGGATTCCGAACCATTGGCTTGAAAGCATCCATAAAAGAGTCTGAAGTGACCAAAATAATCAGATTCCAATACATCCGAAAAAGAGTACTAAGCTACCATTTATGGACTCCGGACCTATAGGTTTGAAGAACCCTACGAGGCCCATAATGACCATCTACTCGGATTTTGAACCACTGGTTCTAAATTCTTATTCAATACAATAGGGGCTCCGAGAATCTAAAATCAAAAACCCTATAAAATTGTGCATTTAGCTGGCATGACAATCATTGTGCGTGACCGCCTTCGCTTTACAATCGAAGGCGCTCACCCTCAAAGAGGGGCTAGGAGGTAAAGGCACAATTTCAAAGAATTTCAGTTTATATTACCCAATAAATTATATTACATCGTGCAAAATCAGTGTCTAAACCAAGAATAAAATGAAGACCCCTCCGATCCCTAAGACTAGTTTCGGAGGTAGCCTGACTTCAGGGGCGACTTGTTCCTGAGCCCAGGAGTCTTTAGAACTTTGCTCTTAATCAGCTTCCCTTTTTTCGAAGCCCTAAAGTCCTTATGCTCTTGCTGAAGCTCGGCCCAGGTTAGAAATATTTTGGGGCTGGTCTTCGCTTAGTCTTCATCAGACCACTCCTCTTCGGACCAGTCGATGTCCTCCAAAGATGAAGATGCTAAATTTACATCTTCCTCCTTTTCCCCCTTTTCCTCCTTAATATAAGCTAGTACTTCTTTACAAATTTCGGGTATAACCTCTCCAAGGCTCCCTTGAGGAACAGAAAATCGAGGACGCCTGTGAGGCCTTAAGGCTTCAAAGGTAGCCCACTGCTGATGGAGCCCTTCATTAACATCTAGCACTTCAAGATCATCATCCGAAAAATGTGGAAAATCATAAAAGCATTTCCAAATAAGTCTTTTTCATTTAAAGAAAGATAGAAATACAAGTTTTTTACATAATAGGACCATAATGAGAGCTAGACCTTCGGGTCCGGAGGAGGCATGCTAGTCAAAGGCAGCATTCGCGCCTGCTTTTGACGGTGGCCTTCATTGATCCACGTCTTCACTGTCGTCTGGCCTTCAGCTTTCCAGGATGCTTGAAAAGCCTCCCAAGTTGCGGCGACGTCGGACGAAGGGGTCAATAGCCGGTCGCTGGCAAAGCTGGTAGGTGCTACTCCGGGGTCCGGCGAAACAGAAATTATGATGTCTTCGAAGTGGCAAAGTACTCCGAGCGTGTCTGCTTGTCTGGAGATCTCTCCATACTCAGTTCCCAAAGCCTTCATTGTCTTTGTCGCTGCTTGGATCATCTTCAATTTCTGCACCAAGGTATCGTTCGCTAACGACGAAGAGGCGCAAGCCGTCTCGAAGTATTCCAAGACACCTAGATGGATGTCCATGGTCTCGAAGGCTATGCTGTCGCACTTTGTCTTCTCTGCAACCAAGGCCTAGAACGAGTGCCGCATGTCACGGATCAAAGTGGTGAGCTCAGCTGTCTTCATCATGAGGATAGTTTTCTTCCCAAGCAGTAGCCTTACATCATCGGCCAAACGTTCCCGCTCTTCCTAAAGCCTTATAGCTCCAGCTCTAGACGTTGCTTGCTCCTCTCAAAGCCTTTCGACTTCGGTTCAGAGCACCACCCGCTCTGCCAAAAGCTCTTTGTTGGTAGATTCTAGCTTCGCCTTCATGCTCTGCTCTGCATGAGCTATCTCCTCCAAGCTCGAAGCCTAGCTCTCAGAGTCAACAAGGCTCTCTTGAAGAGTCGTCACCTTCTCTTTGAGCCAATTGCATTCGCGCTCATTGGAAACAACAGCTGCACAAGATAAAACAATGTGCTGACAAAAGAAAAAGAAGAATGAGGTGAGCATGTTATGTACTTCAAATAAAATTAACTTAACTTTTGTAGGTGCACCATACCTGTTAGACTCCCGTTCAAGGGCGGTGTCTAGCTCCAACCCTTCGGCCTCGCCTACTATGGAGACCAATTCAGTCTCCTCCACTTCTCGACTAGCTCAAGCCAGAGGCTCTAGCAGAGTCCGAAGCCCAGTCCTCCTTTCAAGAAAAGGGGCCAGAAGGGAGAGCCTTGTCAAGGCACTCTGATCGTCATCGGTGGGAGAAGGGTCAGAGTGAAGAGAAGCATCTTCTGAAACTTCTGTCTACTAACCTCCGTCAGTTGACTCTGACGGAGTGAACACCGCTGCAGGAGCAGGCATCAGCCAAGATTTACCTTTGCCCTTTCCAGGAGCTGTCGCTTGCTTCGGAGCCATCTCTTGTGCCGGAGTTGACTCTTGCATCGGAGCCACTTCCAGTGTCGGAGCTATCTCCTACACCGAAGTTGTCAACGACGCAGAAGTTGTCTCAAGCTCCGGGACCACATCCTTAGCCGAGGCCACCTCCATCGGACCTGATTCTGTGAATTCAAAGGTATATGCTATTATTTAAATGTTGTTGGTAAAGGAAAGTGATACAAGCTTCGGTTGGTAAAGATATACCTCCGACACCTTGTTATCGTATGAGCACAGGACTACTCGGATGCTCAAACATCTGAGTGAAGTCTTCATCACATTCTGAAGATTGAACCGAAGCAACAACTGCTGGAGTTTCCTCGGCTACAACAACCACTACTTCAAACTCCTCCGCCATCTGCATGTTCGCGTCATCTTCATCTTTGGACTGCTCCGGTGACGAAACATACGATTTTGAAGGAGCACGAGCCTTTGGCTTGCGGGTCACATTCTTCATTGGCGTCTTCACCGGACCTGAAGTGCCAGCCTCTGCCTTTCTCTTCCATGGAGCCGGATTTGTTGTGCACCAGTTCGAAAGGGTTGGGGGCTCGACTCCGAGTACGCTCCATACTCGGTTGAATTTCTCCCAGTTCCCTACCAGCTTTACCCTCCGCTCCTTCCCTACAAGTGTAGGGGCTTCGAGGACTTTCTCCGCAGCTCGGACAATCTGCTCTGGGGTCCAAGTCATCTGCGGAGCTGAAAGATAAGATATCATCTGATTAATTCAATGAAATTAAATCATTATATGTGTATGAAACATCTTGATGCGGGATATGCAGAAAGCCTACCTGTGGAGTCTGAAGGAATTTCTCGAAGTCCCCCCTCTAGGTTCTCTTCGAAGTGGATTGTATAGACGACCATTAGGGGAGGAATTCAGAGGGTAATGAATTTCTCTGCCAAGTCATGCATGCTCATGCGTCGACTCACGGAGTACAGCAACCCAAGACGTACCTGAAGCTGGCTTGGATCGGGTCTAATCTCCGGCTCCCTCCGGTACAAGATCTCCTCTAGGGGCCCAACCAAGGCAGAGGTCATGCCCACCTCCACATAGAACTAGCGGAGGATCCATTTAGAGTACCATCGGTCATTGATGGCCTTCGCCGGAAACCAGTCTTGGAATTCATCTCTAATCTAGAAGTTTATACTTCTGAAGGACACCACCATCTTCTCTCCTCCGGTTCTAGTGTACGTCTTCAGCTGACACGAAGCCTTGTGGAGAGCAGTGAAGATCTCCACTCTCCCCGCACACCCTTCGGCCCGCAAGGCCCATTCGAAGATGGCCAAGCGAGCTATTGCATTTGGAGAATGTTGAGGAAGCCTTACACGGAATAAATCCAATACCTCTGTCAATAAGTCCACTACAGGGAGCCCGAGTCCAGCTTCGAAGAAGGCTTCAAATACCATGATTTAGCATGGCCACGGCACCGGAATAATCTCCTTCCAGGGTGATCGCACCCTCACTTCGGGCCCTAGCTTCCCGTCCACCACCTCAGCAATCGACTTCTTTGAGTAGGTCGATGCCCACATGCTATACGACTGATCCGTATAGTTGGTGGACATCGGCTGGAGATCGCGAGGGCCAGCGGGCTGAGGATTCTCTGAGGGCCGTGTTGCTGCCGCCATCGCTTGCTGCCGAACCAAAGCCGAAGCAGGAACCTTGGAGGTAGTTTTCGCCATTGGAGAAATCTAAGAAAACTAGAAATGTGCGCTCAGGAAGGAGAAAAGAAAGTCTACAGAAGCAGTCGGTAACATGCCTAAAAATCGCTAGTCTTCTTCGTTTTATAACCCCTGAAATCCCTTGTGTTGTACGCCAGAGCAATGTTTGGGTTGCTCTGTTTCGGTTTTGGGTCCAAAGATTTCTTACCTCCGAAGATATTATTTCTAATGGTTGTAAGGACTTTCGTTTTTCTTTTTTACAAGTTTTAGACATGAAATTATTTCCTGCGTATACTGCCCTCTTAATTGCACAGACAATTCAGAGAGAAGTATTTCGAGGGGCTACTATTGTGGGAAAATATTTCATCCTCCGGTTATTAAGAAAACCTCTACATCAACACCATTAGAAGACGAAACAAAGTCAGAAGCTTTGATCTCCAAAGGTCTTAAAGTATCAAGGCTTCGCTGTATTCGGAGCCCTCTACAATGAAAGCCTCCGCAAAGGCTTCGGTGTGACTTAGAATCTCGAAGACTCTTTACCCAAAGGGGTATTGCCAGCAAGGATAGAAGAATTACTTTCTCACTGTTAAATTAGTATTTTTCCCTTTTAACCCTACGAAGAATATTAAACAGTATCTTCTAAGTCAGTTGTAATTAGAGGGTAAAGGAGTCTTTTCCTAATGTATTTCATCTATAAATACCCATGTTCATTCAGTGAGGGGTATGGGATACTCAGATATTCAATACACACTTCGAACTATCTCAAGCTATAAACCAATTCGGAGGCTTGGAATAGTTCTCATAAACAAACATTTCATTTGTCAATCTTTCGAGTTCACTAAACCTATTAGCGTAATCTTTTGTGCTAACAATTGGTTTGCCCTTTGGTCTCGCGTCTGTATTTCAGAGTCTATACCCTAAGGGTAGTTGCGTCATTTTTAGTTTTTGAATTGCCTATAAAAGGGCATGTGTACCCTAGGGTTTCACTAACTCTTCCCATTGAAAATTCTAAGTTCACTTTGCCAAATGGAATTTTGAGTCATCTTCTTCCTCCAGATATTTTCCATAGCACAAAAATACTGCTCGGTTTTTTCTCCTGCATCCCTGCATTTTTGCTTATTGGTCGCAATCATTGGCCTCTGCGATTTTTCCTGGACGCAATTTTTCTTTGGTAGCAGAGGCGTCACAGTGCCACTCGTCGCAGGGGTGGTGCACGCAGTCTGGCGCAAGCACGTGGTGGTGCTGGTTCTGGGGCTTTGGCGGTGCATGAGCCAGCGCTCCGGAAGTGGGAGGCGGCACGTGGAGGTGCAACGGAAGTAGGCTAGAGGCATGGCGCTTGCTGCTGCGGGCCAGCGCAAGTGGCCTTTTTTCCTCGGCACTTGCACAACAGTGGCATGCGCAAAGACAGAAGCTTATGGATTTCAAGCAAGCACACTGCAGCGCAGGAAATAGTAATTTTCCTCCTTAAATTTTGTGCATTGCATGATTTATTCTCTTGAATATTTTGTGATGATTTAATTTTTGCGGGCAATCTGTGATTAACTCATTTTCTTAGTTCTTTAATCTCATAATGCATTGAATTTTGGTAGATATATTTGTGAGCATCTTTTATCTACTTCATTGTTAAATATCATGCTTATTTTACAAATATCAGAATGCCTGTGAGTTGTGTACGTTTTCTCCGTACTTGATGATTTACATATTTAGTCTGTGAATATTGGTTGATCTGCCTTTAAGCACTTTGGTGGTGTCTTTTCGATTAGGACACCGGTCATTTTTAGGCTACAATATTTTTAGTACTTATGATCTCTCAGACTGTTGCATCATATTATATTTAACAGGAGAGTGATTGCACTATTTTCATCTGTATTTTTGGTCTGAGTTTTTGGTTATCTCTTGAGGTGCATTGGGTGTTGGGAGAAGGCCATCGATTCGACAGAATTGTTGAGGCGCCCATTCACCCCCTTTCCGGTCGCTACTCTCGGTCCTACATCCCTTCGTGCCTTCGGAGTTTTATGACTGGCTAGGGCAGATATGCGCAATGGACAATATTTTCAGTCGTCTATCTGTGGTGCCACAAGGGTAAACCACGTAGAACGAGGCAAGGGAGGGAGGCCGCAAAGGTGTAACAGAGAGAGGATTTGAATCCATTACCGTCAAGGTGGGGTCCCAGGAAATCCCAATCTCAAAGGGATCCCCTCCATAGTGCGAAAAAGGTGAGTTCCCGAAGCCTACCAAAGGGAGCTCCGCCGGTTCGACCGCTGACTCTCGGCTGGTCTGACCGCTCCTTCCACCGAGGGCTGACTGGCCTACCTCGGCCGGTCCTATTACTTTGTTCCATGATTCTGGTCCACTTCGGCCAGACCAGTCCGCTGAGGTCGGTCCGACCGACAGCGCGCAGATTGCAGGCTTCGTCAGGCGTAAATACGCCGAGGCCGACCGGGTAGGGCCCATTCGGCTAAATTCTACAGCAACAAGTTTGTGGCGCCCGGCACCAAGCCGCAACCATCATGGGCACCCCTGGGCATGTACAAATCATAGAAGAGACGGCTACAACATCTTCGAGCCCAAGAGATGCGTGAGACGAAGGCCGAGGATGAGCGGGACATCATTTTCAGGGAAATCCGTCCCCGACCAGTAGCAAAATAGGGTTGGAAACCAAATCGGGTTGTCGCAAACAACCCGACTCTTACTCCGAGCGACTATGAAGATGACATGATGGATGATGACTACACGCTGGTCTCAGAGGGTCTCTCTTCTCAAGCGATGGACATAAACATCGTCATGCTGCCGTTGAGTTCGCACTCCCATAGGATGACGTCGAGGTTGCTCAATTGAGCCTTGGCCCCGGAAGGCTATTTTCGAGTATCCCGAGGATGTGGCTCATCACTTGAAGCCTCTCTACGTCAAGGGGCACATCAATGGGAAGTCGATCTCGAGGATGCTTGTAGATAGAGGCGCCACCATCAACTTGATGTTGTACTCTCTGTTGAAGAAGCTCGGCAAGAATGAAAATGATTTAATGAGGACCAACTTGATGCTAAATGGCTTCAACGGCGAGAGCTCCGAGGCCAAGGGCATGCTTTCTTTGGAGCTGACAGTGGGCAACAAGACATTGCCGACGGTGTTCTTCGTCGTTGATGTGCAAGGTAACTACAGTGTACTACTTAGGCTCGATTGGATTCACGCAAATTGTTGTATTCCGTCTACTTTGCAATAGTGCCTGATTCAGTGGGACGATGATGACGTATAAGTTGTACCCGCTAATACTTTGGCCCAGGTTGTTTTGGCTGATGTGTCTATTGACACCGTCCATGATAAGGTAGAAGTCTTGTCAGGTAGAGATCTTTCAAATTATGACTTTGTTAGCATGTCTGAGGGGTGTTTTGTCCCCATGTCTGTAAAGCTGGCTGGTGTAGCACGACAAACTCTAAATTAGTAGACATGACTAGTAAAAGTAATCTTGATTGGCTAAAATCTCGCTTAGAGCAATATCGGTCTTCTAAGGATGGTATTGCCGAAGCCATCGAAGATTTTAGCGAAGTAGAAAAGTTAGGTCAAGGTTTTGCATCGGCCGACCCTCTAGAAGAGGTCGATGTAGGCGATGGTAGTATTCCAAGGCCAACTTTTGTAAACCAAAATTTGTAGGCTGATGAAAAGGCCGAAGTAATAGAGTTGCTTCAGTCATATGCCGATTGATTCGCATGGTACTATAGTGAGATGCTCGGGCTAAGCCGCGAGCTCTTGGAGCATCGACTGCCTATCAAACCCAGGTTTAGGCCATATAAACAACCCCCTCGTCGCTTTAATTCAGTCGTGTATGACCGAATTAAAGAGGAGATAGAACGACTACTCAAGGTTGGGTTTATTAGGCCATGCAGGTACGCTGAATGGGTTGCTAATATTGTGCATGTAGGGAAGAAAGGGAGTGGCAAGATTCGCGTGTGTATTGATTTCAGGGATTTGAACAAAGCCACTTCGAAGGACGAGTATCCCATGCCGATAGCCGACAAGCTTATCAACAATGCTTCAGGACACAAGATACTAAGTTTTCTTGATGGCAACACATGTTATAATCAAATTTTTATGGCCGAAGAGGACGTCTATAAGACAACCTTTCGATGCCCTGGTTTTGTCGGTTTTTTTGAGTGGGTTGTTATAACTTTTGGTTTAAAGAATGATGGCGCTACATATCAACGTGCTATGAACTTGATCTTTCATGACTTGCTAGGAGTTATGCTAGAGGTCTACATAGATGATATTGTAGTCAAATAGGATGTTATGGAAAACCATTTAGCCAATTTGAGAGTCGCTTTTGAGAGGATGCGTCAGTATGGCTTAAAAATGAATCCACTCAAGTGTGCTTTTGGCGTGTCGGTGGTTATGTTTTTAGGATTCATGATTCAGGAGAGAGGTATTTAGATTGATCCTAAGAGGCTTGAGAAGATTAAGAATTTTGAAGCGCCGACATGCAAGAGGGATGTACAGAAATTGCTAGGCAAGGTAAATTATTTACGTCACTTTATATCTAACTTGTCTGTCAAGATCGATGCTTTTGTCCCTATACTTCGACTAAAGAACGAAGATGAATTCACTTGGGGAGCAAGTGAGCAACATTCTTTTGAAAAGATTAAAGAGTGCTTATCATCACTGCCTGTGGTAAGAGCACCGAAAGCTGGCATCCTATTTAAGTTGTACGTTGCTGCAGAAGATAGCATGATAGGAGCTGTGCTAACTCAAAAAGTGGAGGAAAAAGAGTACATCATCACATTCTTGAGTCGCCACCTATTGGATGTCAAAACGAGGTATGTGTTCTTAGAGCATTTGCGTTTATCACTTTATTATGCGTGTACCAAACTCCGCCACTAAGTTCTATCTGGCACATGTATTTTTACTTGTCAAACTGATGTTATAAAATACATGTTGCAAAAGCCAATTATAAGTGGGAGAATCGGAAAGTAGGCTTATGCTTTGATTGAGTACGATTTGGCTTATGGACCCTTGAAAGCTATGAAAGGCTAAGTTGTCACAAATTTTATAGTTGATCACCATGTAGATGTCAATCGGAGTAGTGACACTGCTTTGATTGAGGTAGTGCCATGAAAACTTTACTTTGAAGGTTCGTCTTGCAAGAATGGCCAAGGTATTGGAGTTGTGCTCATATCACCTAGTGGTATGAATTTTGAGACCTCGGCCCGTTTAGAATTTCCTTGCACTAATAACCAAGCCAAATATGAAGCTTTATTGTTAGTACTTGAGCTTTTAAATTCCATGGATATTAAACATATTCATGCATATGGTGATTCCTTGTTAGTTGTGCAACAAGTAGCTAAATTGGCTCAATGCTTCAATGGTTTGTTAAATAGCTACTTGGATAAATGTCTATACATAATAGCTACTTTTGATGACTTCAAAATATCTCATGTGTCTAGAGAAGCCAATTTGTAGGACCAAAAGTAGCGACCAGAGGGGGGTGAATGGGCGCCTAAAAATTCTTTCGAATCAATGGCCTGCTCCCAACACCCAACGCACCTCAACAGACTAAGCAGTGAAAAGTGAACAGATCAACAGAGCCCTAAAAGATCTAGCCTAACAACAACCGGTGTCCTAATTGAAGAGACACCAACACAGTGCTAATAGGCAGAATAACAACGCATTTAAAACATGGGCAGATCAAGGTTCTCAGAAATAAATCATCATAGCAAAAACTCCGAGTGTACGTTAAAAGGAGATTAGAGGTTACTGTTCACGGTTGTCTCCAGTTCGGTACTTGACGAAGCCTGCAACGTTGAAGCCTGTGAAGGTTGTGCCAGAGTCTGCTTCGAAGTCCTTTGTCGAAGGCTGACGAAGTCTGTAGTGGACATGCCGAAGTTTGATGAAGTCAAAGGCTGTTCGGAGGAGTCGTGCGAAGGTTGTTGACGTGTGTAGCAAATGTGCGAAGCCAACTTCGGAACGAAGTAGATTCGCAGGTAACAGCGCACAAATCGAAGCTTCGCTTTGAACCAGGGATAGCAGAAAAAGAAAACCACCCAAAGTATGTTAGTGCCGAAGCCTTCTTCGAAACAAAACACACTTCGAAGATTCGTAGCTTAACACAGGAGAAAATAACTTCGAAGCGAAATAGAAAAGTCGAAGCCTGTCTCTGTAGGGACTTCGTACGAGCGAAGTCTACCCTCGCAAATACTTCGAAGCCTTTAGTGCAATCTGACCGAAGCCTGCTTCGCAGCACACTTCGCAAATCAAACTCCGGACAAAAACTTATCTACTCCGAACAAACAAAGCCAAAGCAGTTCAGAGGTGGACTTCGAACACAAAGTAAACCAAAACCCTTCGAACTGAGTCTAGCTTCGTATCAAAGACCTCAAGCAATAAATAGCAAAACTAATCACAGCACCAGCAAGGCTTTGCAAGTAGTACTTCATTTGCAGAGCAAAAAGGAGTTCGAAGCCTGTAGCGAAGCTTGCACAGAAAAATCACAAAGGCACTATAGAAAGCTTGTATTCCGAAGTACCTTCAAAATGCTAGCTTCAGACCGAAGTTCACAAAAGCAGAAGTCAGGAATCGAAGTATGCTTCGAAACATGAGACTTCAAAGCCTACAGAATAAACATCAAAGTCTAGCAATTTCACGTTGTGGGACCCACGCTAGTCATTTGACAGAAGGACTTGAGTGCAGAGCTCTTGATCAGAACGCCATACTAAGAAAAACAATAGAATACATTCTTCCAGGCGGCTAACAAGAGCCTAGATCGGCCAGTCCAAAGACTGCAGGCTACAGTGCCATAGGCATCACAGATTCAACAAAAAAATACTCGAAGAAAGGATGCAACTGAAGAACAAAACCAAATAAAATACTCCCAGTGCACAGAACTCAGACAAAAACTCCGCATGCAGAAGCACACAGAAAGCACGCAAATCGAGATGAATAAAAACAATTTCACACCTGGACGTTCTGTGAATCGAAGAGCAAAAACTCACAAAGCTGAAGAACTCGTGAAGAACATAAGCAAAGAATGCGGCGGCGCTCTCATGGGAGGAAACATGACAAAGCCAAAAGTGACCCAAACTTTAGTGCTAGATTAAAGTGAATTACAAAATGGGTAACCTAACCCTAGGGATTGGGGCCGTATTTATAGGCAGCCCAAATATTGTAGGAATATTCCACCAGACCTTTAGGGTTTTTTACAGACGCTGAAATAAATGGAAAAGACCAAACTGCCCTTAGGATATTTTTACAGACTCGACTGACTGACTGTGGGCCTAAGGACAAAATAGTAAACTCCTATTTACAGATGACTTATCCGGAAGCGGAGCTTTCGTAGCGACTACGGCTTCACTTCAGGATGGTCCGATACAAGATCAACGGTCGTCAGTTTTGCGCCAAAACTGACAAAGCGTCCACCGACTTTGCACCAGGTACACGGATTGGGCCGACCCGATTCCACAGCTCTCTCAGCCCGGCAATCGCTCGCCGCCCGTGTACCTGAGTCAATCCTGGTCAACAACCCAGTGGATCCTCTGCTGCTCCTAACCCATGTACCCGGATTGGGCCAGCCCGACTTCGCGGCCCCTCTGCCCGACAGTCGCTGCTGCCCATGTACCTGAGTCACACGCGGCCCAGACACGGCAGGTCTTCTCTTCTTTTCAGTACTCTTTGACTACCGTTGACAATGACTCATCACATCTAGAGCCATGAGGCCCACGCTCTTCAGCATGGCTCCTCACAATTCAATTACAAATGATTTGGCTCAGTAAGCAGCTACTATCAAGTTAAAAAGGGCAGATTTTTGGTACCAAAGAAGCCAGTGCTCGAATTTTCTGTGTCACCCGAACACGGAGGCTCCGAAGTGACATGCTATGTGCTGGAGTCCTCATGCCGGAGCACTTTGCCAACCGAAGGCTGCTACGTGCCGGGACCCCCATGACGAAGTACTTCATCCACTGGAGGGCCCTGTGCGCTGGATCCCTCGCACCGAAGCCTTCCACACATCAGATGTCTTCATGCATCGGACCCCTCCATCAGAGGACTTCGGTATGACTGGCTCCGCATGGCCGGTCCAACCGGCCTTCGCCAGGAACAAGTAAGGCTCAGGGGGTAGGTTGAAATTTGTAAGTTAGACACCACTTCAGGTGAGGATTTGGCGAACCCTTCGGGGGAACCAAGTGAATGATTGGAGGACATCAATCATCCAATATTTAAGAGACCCTAGTACAAGGGTTGATCGGAAGGTTCAGTGTCATGCGTTTAAATTTATATTGCTTGATGGAATATTGTATCACCGAACTATTGATGGGGTATTTCTAAAGTGCTTGAATGCCGATCAATCTATAGTTGCTATGGGAGAAGTACATGAAGGTCTTTTTGGTACTCATCAGTCAGCTCAGAAAATGAGTTGGATGCTCAAAAGAGCGGGTTTTTATTCGTCGACTATGACTGGGTATTGTTTTAAGTACTATAGAGGATGTGAGGCATGTCAAAGGTTTGGTAATATTCGGCTTGCTCCTGCATCTTTTCTTAATTCTAGTATCAAACCATGGTCATTCCGAGGTTGAGCCTTGGACTTCATTGGCCAAATTTATCCTTTCTCTTCATAAGGGCATCGGTTCGTGTTGATGGCTACAGATTATTTCACCAAGTGGACAGAGGTTCTGACTATCAACAACATGACGCAAAACGAGGTAATTGAGTTTATCTTGAAGCACATTATACATAGATTCGGTATTCCCCAAACTCTTACTACAGATCAGGTGATTCATTTTTTTCTAAGGAAGTATGTGATTTTGCCAAATCTTATGGTATAAAGTTGATAAACTCTTCACCATATTATGCTCAGGCCAATGGCCAGGCCAGTCTAGTAATAAAATTGTTATTAAGCTCATTAAGAAAAATATTGAAGAGTTTCTTAGACGATGGCATGAAGTGCTTTCTGAGGCATTATGGGCATGTAGAGTTGCAAAGCATGATGCTACCAAGGTAAGTCCATATGAGTTGGTGTATGGACAAGAAGCTGTTTTACCCAAAGAAGTGAATCTTGGCTCTTTAAGGTTACTTTAGAAAGATGGTTTATTGGTCGATGAGTATGAAACTCTTTTGAAGGAAAATTTAGAAGAGGTGGTCGATAAGAGGTTAAGAGCTCTATAGGCAATAGAAAGAGACAAAAGAAGAGTGGCTAGAGCTTATAAGAAGGTGAGAGTAAAATCGTTTCAAGTCGGTGACTTGGTTTGGAAGACGATTATGCCTTTAGGCACTAAGAGCACAAAATTTGGTAAATGATTGCCTAGTTGGGAAAGTCCTTTTAGAGTTTTTGAAATCGCTCCAGGTAATGCTTATTTGCTAGAGTATCTGCAAGGAGAGCGATTTCATAGAGCTTTGAATGGTAGATATTTGAAATGGTACTTCCCAAATGTGTGGAAAAACGCTTGAAGTGTCGGAAGGCCGATATGGAGCATATTGCCCTTAGCCGTTGTGCTTTTGACTCACTAAAGTTTTCCAAAACACAGGGGGCATGTATTGATAGCGAAAAATGGCATTAATGGTCAAAATTGTCCAAAAGTCAAAATTGGTAATTGTTGGGGGAAAATATCTCATCTTCGGGGTTATTGCCGAAGCAGCATAAAGATAGTCAACCAGTTCGAAGATTCTCCGAAGATCATCTTAGAAGATGCCCGGAACCCCGTTCGAAGATCGAAGACAGGCATTGGTTCGAAGTATGTCTTCGAACTAAGGCCCTTCAGGATTTTTTCTGCCAGCTAAGATGGAAGACTTATCTTCTTTCTTATTAGATTAGTCTTTTACCATTTTAGCCCTATTAAAGAAACCGAATAGTTTCCTTAATGTCGGTTGTAATAGAGGGGTAAATAGGTCTTTTCCTTAATGTTTGGGCCTATAAATACCCCCCATTTCACCCTGTAATAGGGACCGAATACAAGTGATTCAATACACATTTTCGAACTATTCTAAGCTATTATCCTTTCGGAGGCTTAGAACAGTTTGCTTCACAAACACTTCGTTTGTTAGTTTCTTTTCTACAGAAACCTGTTAGCGTAATCTTTTACGCTAACAGTTGGCACCGTCCGTGGGGAACCTAGTTCGAAAAACTTCGTTCTCTACCAACTTCTTACATCATGCCTCCTAAGCGGAGCGCACCTCGCAATCCCACTCGGAGGTCCTCCCGGATCTCCGGAGAGATACCCTTCGACACAGTCGAAGTCGGAGGGTCTTCGACTATCCCTCCACCTCAAACTCCGCAAGGGGCTTCTATCCCTCGAGGATACGAAACCTCTCCGCCAACCCCTTCCATACTCCGACCGCCCGGAGTCCCTCCTCCACCCTCCATTCCGATTCGAACTGATCATACCAGTTCTCAAGACCCGGAAGGTCCTTCCAGAGGAGATGAAGATAGCCTTGGAGATATGGCCACTGAAATGGACAACCTTCAAGCTGAGGTAGCGAGATGGCGACAAGAAGCTGCGGACAGGCTTCGCTCTCAAGCCATCCCAACTATCTCCGAAGTGCCCGAAGACGACGATCTTGGTTATCCCGAAGCCCCAGAGAACGCCTCCTACGACAATGAATCTCCGTTGCATCCTGCGCTGCAGAAAGTTCGCTTTGATCCAAAGTTTAAAACTTCGAAGCTCTGCAAGTATGCCGGAGATGAAAATCCCGGAGAGTTCGCGCGTTCTTATGCCCTAGCGATTGAGGCTAGTGGCGGAGATAGAGACACTATGGCAAAGTGCTTCCCGTTAGCTCTTCAAGGAGTGGCGTTGAGATGGTTCTGGTCTTTATAGCCAGGATCGATCAATTCGTGGTCACAGTTGAAGAGGAAGTTTATAAGTAACTTTCAGGGCACCTTCGTGCCTCCTATGTCTACAGGAAGCCTTTTCCAAGTGAAACAGCTCCCCGGAGAAACATTGAGGCAGTACTTCAAGCGCTTCGCTCATACGAAGTCGCAAATTCGGGGGCTGTCCACATCCTCAGTGGTTGATGCGGCTCGGGAAGGCGTCAGTCATCAAGGCCTTCTGGATAAACTGCATCGGAAGAGCATCTCCACAGTATCACAGTTAATGTCATATTTCGAGGAGTATGCGAGGTCAGAAGAGGGTTGGCTTCGGAGGACTACTGCTACTTCGACAGTATTACAAGAAGTTAAAGCAGAGGTGAAGACTTCGGCACAGCCGCAGGAACCAGTCTTCGAAGTGCAACATGATCGAAGAAGAGGGCAAAAGCACCCTTGCTCTGAAGTCTTGAATATTGCACCCCCACAGAAGTTTATACAGAGAGCTCCACAGTCTGCGGGGAACAAGGCCAGCGGCTGGAGGCCGCCAGGAAAAACGGCTGGCAAGGGCCAGACCCTTTTTTGCTGTATTCATGGAGAGAATCGAAGCCATGCAACTAACACTTGCAAGGCTATCCTTACCCTAAGGGGAGAATACTTGGAAAGAACTTCGGGTCGAGGCAGTACCGACCGAAGTCCAGCAGCAGCGCGCCCAGACCCGGTCCAGGCTGTGGCGCGGATAGAAAATTTTGATGCTGCAAGGCACCCTCCGGTGGCCAATGTTATGCCACCTCCGAAGCAAGAGGAAGGGCAAGATAGAGGAAAGAGAGTAGTTCTCCCTATCTCCGGAGGAGGTACCCTCGGAAGCATGTCCAAGAGACAGCGAAGAGAGTACGTTCGGGAAGTAGGTCATATTGGGACTTCGTCATCTGCAGCTGCAATGCCGGAGTGGTCTCATGTTCCAATATCTTTCTCTGCGGAGGATGCAGCTGGTATTAAGTTCCCGCATGTAGATCCATTGGTTATCACTGCTGATATTGCAGGGACTGAAGTCCGAAGGGTGCTAATTGACGGAGGTAGTTCGGCAGATATCATTTTTGTGCAAGCCTTCGATCAGTTATGCATTTCCAGGAAGCATCTCCTCCCAGCGGCTCGTCCTCTACAAGGCTTCGCAGGACCTCCGCTTGATGCACTTGGCCAGATAGGCCTGGAAGTAACCTTCGGAGAAGGTTTATTAGCCCGAACTGAAGAAGTTATCTTTGATGTGGTAGATGCCCCGTATGCTTATAATGTCATCTTCGGACGGGGCATGTTGAATCAGTTCGGAGCTGTGGCGCATCACAACTACTTGTGCATGAAGATGCCCACACAAGCAGGAGTCCTGACAATCT
Organism: Zizania palustris; assembly: GCA_019279435.1. NCBI lineage: Eukaryota > Viridiplantae > Streptophyta > Magnoliopsida > Poales > Poaceae > Zizania > Zizania palustris. The sequence continues at coordinate 54,441,892 of JAAALK010000080.1, forward strand.
TCGGAGATCAAGCCATGGCTCGGAGGGCAGAATATGGTCACGGTCCTCCTCTTGATCCGAGGCAAGTAAATAGTGTCCAGGATAATGAAGAAATTTTTTCAGCCTCCTCCGAAGCTTCGAAGAAGTCGTTTCCGAGACCAAGTCCTGAAGGAGAGATTGCAACAAAGATCATTGTTAAAGATGGCAAAGAATACACTTTTCAATTTGGTAAAGATTTACCTCCTGAAGTTGCAACCTCCTTGGAAAAAGTCGTGGAAGAAAATTTGGATGTCTTCGCTTGGTCTGACGAAGATATCACCGGAGTCGATCGGGATATTATTGAGCACAGTTTACTTGTAAACCCGAAGGCCCGGCCTGTTCGACAAGGACTCCGGAAGATGTCCGCAGAGAGAGCTGCTCTAGCTAAAGACGAAGTTGAAAAACTGTTGAAGGCTGGGATTATCAGAGAAGTGGCCCACATAGAATGGTTAGCCAACCCAGTCTTCGTCAGGAAGAAGTCTTCCGGGAAGTGGCGCATGTGCATTGATTTCACATCTCTGAATAAAGCATGCCCACGTGACCCCTACCCCATGCCCCGAATTGATCAACTAGTTGACTCCACTGCAGGTTCGGAGTTACTAAGCTTCCTTGACGCGTATTCTGGTTATCATCAAATATGGTTGAAGCGCGAAGATGAAATCAAGACGAGCTTTGTAACTCCTTCGGGAGTCTTCTGCTATGTAAGAATGCCCTTCGGCCTAAGAAATGCCGGGGCTACTTTTTCAAGATTAGTTGCTAAGGCTCTAGGTCATCAACTAGGTCGCAATGTGGAGGCCTATATGGATGATATTGTAATAAAGAGTGCTTTAAAGCACCAACATAGCCTAGACTTAGCAGAAACGTTCAATAGCCTTCGGGCATGTGGGATCCGCCTTAACCCCGAAAAATGTATATTCGGAGCTAAGGCTGGAAAGTTGTTAGGGTACTTAGTTTCAAGCAGGGGAATTGAAGCTAGCCCTACTCAAATAACTGCGCTGCAGAAGATGGCTCCTCCGGAGAATTTAAAGCAAGTGCAAAAGCTGACTGGACGTCTGGCCGAACTTAGCAGGTTTTTATCAAGGTCTGCGGAGAGGAGCCTGCCAATATTCAAAGCTTTGAAAGGGTCCGAAGATTTTGCATGGACACCGGAGTGTCAGAAAAGCTTCGAAGATATTAAAGATTATCTCAGCAATCTTGCTACACTTACGGTGCCTATTGCGGACGAAACCCTACTCCTGTATCTTGCGGCTACAAGTTCAGTTGTCAGCGCAGTCCTTGTCAGAGAAGTGGATTTCAATGGGAAGTTGGTCCAAAATCCTGTCTATTTTGTATCCGAAGCATTATCAGGAGCGAAGACAAGATACTCCGAACTTGAGAAGTTCGTTTATGCCCTGATAATGGCTTCGAGGAAGCTAAGACATTATTTTTTGGCTCATAATGTAATTGTACCAACTTCGTATCCTTTAGGAGATATGCTCCGAAGCAAAGATTCCACTGGAAGGATTGGAAAGTGGGCAGTAGAGCTAGCACCCTTCGGCATATCTTTCTTGGCAAGGACAGCTATCAAATCCCAACTCCTAGCAGACTTCGTAGCAGAGTGGACTCCACCTGCGAATTTGACTCCGGAGAAATCAAGTGACGGAGTTTGGACTGTTTACTCCGACGGGGCTTTCCAAGCATCCGGAGCAGGCATTGGGGCAGTGTTGATTTCACCGTCAGGACAAAGAGCAATGTACTCTGCAAGACTCAACTTTAAGTCTACCAATAATATAGCGGAGTACGAAGGGATTTTATTGAGACTCCGGAAAGCACATGCTCTAGGGGCTACAAGAATAATTATAAAAACAGATTCTCAGATAGTAGCAGGGCACGTAGACAAACGTTTTCAAGTTCGACATCCACAGCTTGCAAAATACTTAGAAGAAATCCGCAAAATCGAAGCACACTTCAAAGGTATTTCCATTCGGAGTATACCAAGAGCTGAAAACGTGCAAGCGGACATTTTAGCGAAGGCTGCAGCCGGAGCTGTGGATGTGCCTGAAGAAGCTTTCTATGAGGAGATCAATATACCTTCGGTGCCACAAATTGCCTCTGCGGAGATTCTTTGCATTCCTAGTGCAGATTGGAAAGATTCGATCATAGAACTCTTGCAAGGAGGAACAAATTTGCCCGAAGAGCCCCAATTGTCAAGATTAAAGCTCAGAGCAAGAAATTATCAGTTAATCAACGATATATTATACAAGGCCGGAGTATGTTCCCCTCTACTCCGATGTATATCTCAAGCCGAAGGCCAAGAAATTCTTCGAGAAATTCACGAAGGCCTTTGTGGAAGCCATTTAGCCCCTAGAGCTCTGGCAGGAAAAACACTTCGCCAGGGGCTTTATTGGCCCACAATAACAGCTGATGCGGAGAGCTTGGTCCGCACTTGTCAAGGATGCCAGTGGATGGGTCGACAGAGTCATCGCCCACCAACAGCTCTTCAAGTCATTGCTCCGGTATGGCCTATGGCCAGATGGGGTATGGATCTAATTGGTCCCTTTCCGTTAGCAAAGGGAAATCTGAAGTTCGCAGTGGTAGCTATTGAATATTTTTCTAAGTGGGTAGAAGCAGAGCCCTTAACAGCTATCACTTCGAACAATGTACAGAAATTCTTTTGGAAGAACATTATTTGTCGGTTCGGAGTGCCTAGATATCTCACAGTTGATAATGGAACACAGTTCGACGCAGAACCCTTCAGGAAGTTTTGCGAAGACCTAGGCATTCAACTATGTTTTGCTGCAGTGAGACATCCTCAGTCAAATGGAGCCGTAGAGCGAGCCAATGGAAATATTTTATCAGGGCTAAATCGAAGAATAGTAGGATTGTCAAAGGGACTGTGGACCGAAGAGCTTTCGAAGATTTTGTGGTCCATTCGGACTACGCAAACAAGGTCCACAGGTTTTACTCCGTTCAGACTACTATTCGGAGATGAAGCTATGACTCCAACGGAGCTCAAGGGGGGATCATTTCGCAGCACCGAACCGGACATTGAAGAAGAAAGACAAGCTTCGTTAGATTTGTCAGAAGAAACAAGACTTCGGGTTGTAGCTAATTTATCAAAGTATCATCAGCAGACGAAGACTTGGTATGACCCGAAGGTTAAACTCAGCGAGTTAAGGCCGGGTCATCTTGTTCTACGAAGCATTATAGCACCAGGGAAGTTAGGCAATAAATGGGAAGGTCCATATCTAATTGTCCGTTTAGGGCGCCCTGGTTCATTCAAATTAGCTAATTTAGAAGGTGAAGAGTTAGCACATACTTGGCATGCGGAGCACCTAAAGCGATACTTCGCATAAGGGCTCCTTGTAATTCGCTTGTAATCACCTCTAAATTAATAAAGCATACACCCTGATAGTTGCCTTCCCCTCATAGACTTCCAGCTTCCTGAGCGGACGCACTGGAACCGTGGGGTCGACCGAGAGGGAAGTGTCATTAAGCTGGGCTGTATTTCCGGACTTCGAACCCATAAAGTCGAAGCCTCCAGTGTGGTGGCTGACATAATCCGGAGCCCAGGCCACGGCTTGTAGGCATCCGTAAAAGAGCCCAAAACCACATTCTACGGAGTCCAAGCCATTGGCTGGTAGACTTCTGTAAAAAGAGCCGAAGGTGGCCAAAATCTACGGAGTCCAAGCTGCAGCTTGCAGACTTCCGTAAAAAAGAGCCGAAGGTGGCCAAATTCTGCGAAGTCCAAGCCATTGGCTGGTAGACTTCTGCAAAAATAGCCGAAGGTGGCTATAAATTTTGCGAAGTCCAAGCCATTGGCTGGTAGACTTCTGCAAAAATAGCCGAAGGTGGCTACAATTATACGGAGTCCAAGCCATTGGCTGGTAGACATCCGTAAAAAGAGTCCAAAGAGACCATTGCAAACTCCGAACCATTGGTTCGTCAGAGATCGCAAAGACAAGCCGAAGGTGGCTAAAGCAAAACAGCATTTGAGCCATGAGCTTCGAATGTCTGTTAACATAGTCCAAAGTGACAAATTCTTTAAGACACTAAAGTGTCCTGAAAGTTATCTCAATTGATTTCTTTTGTAAAGCAAACAAAGGTACTAAGTTACCATTCTTCTGACTGCAAAAAGTCGAAGACATTTCATAAGATTTCAAAAGATCTTTAAATGACAGAGGGGCTCCGAACCCCCAAAAAATTGGTATCTATACCAAGAAGGAATCGGAGACCTCTTCGGTCCCGAGAGCTAGGGGTGGAACGACTGGTTCCAACATCAGAAGTTCTAAGAACTTTACGTTTAACTCTCTTCCTCCCCTTCGAAGCTCTAAAATCCTTCTGCTCTTGTTGAAGCTCGGCCCAAGTTCGAAGCCGCTCGGGGCTTCTTTCCCAGCTTCTAAGATCTTCAGATCTTTTTTTTTGGGCTTCACCTTCGTCTTCAGACCAATTAGTGTATTCAGAAGATGAGGTGTTTGCATCAACCTCTTTATCTTCCTCTTTAATATAAGACAATACGTCTTTGATTACTTCGGGCGCAATTACGCCGGAGTCATCTCGAGGAATAAGAAATCGAGGACGCTTATAACTCTTTAGAAGTTCGAAGGTGTTCCACAATGAGCGAAGTTCGTTGTTAAGCTCTAACACTTCGATATCTTCCATAAGAGGCAAAGCCTAAAAATATAACAAGCAAGACTTTCATTGATAAATGTTTACAAGCATGAGCTTTACATAATCAAAAAATCCTAAATAATTCCTAAACCTGCGGGTTCGGAGGAGGCTGACTGCTCGAAGCTTGGCTCCGAACTTGCTTCTGGCGTTGACCTTCATCAATCCAAGCCTTGATCGCAGAACGACCTTCGGCTCTCCATGAAGTTTGAAAGGCTCGTCAGGCGGCAGTCACGCCTTCGGAAGGATTCAAAAGTCTCGCGTCGTCGAAGGTGATGGAGCCCTCTGCGCTCGGAGTAATTGTTCGGCCCAAATCCTCGTAGTAACAAAGCAATCCGAGGGCAGACACTTGTCCGGAGAGTTCTCCATAACGAATGCCTGCAGTCTTCATTTGCTTCGCTGCTCCTTGGATCCTCTTTAACCGGCGCAGCAGAGTCACATTGTCATCCGAAGGTAGTGATCCAGTAGTACCGAAGTACTCCAAGACACCTAGCATCTGCTCGATGACCTCCGAAGACACCTTCTCAGACTTAAGCTTTTCCTCAATAAGTGCATCCTTGACCGAAGTCGTTTCTGCTAGAACTCCGGAAATTCTAGCATTCTCCGTAGTCAAAGTATTCTTTTGAGTCAGGAGTTGGCTAGCCTCTTCTTGAAGCCTCACAAGTTCGGACCCCTTAGCAGCATCCTCCTTTCGCAGTCTTTCAACCTCCGCTCGAAGCACAATTCTCTCTGCTTCGAGCTCTTTCTTCGCAGCCTCTAAGCTTTGCCTAGCCCTTCGCTCTGCTAATATTACATTATCCATCTGAGCTACTCGACCTTCGGAGAAGTTAAAATTTCTTTGAAGAGCTTCGTTCTCTTCCCGAAGTTGAGCAATTTCATTTTCGCCCGATAAAGCTGCAGCGCGGGCTAAGACTGCTTGCTAAAAAAAGAGAAAAACAGAAATAAGAAATTATTCATATATAATTTGCTATTTATTTCGAAGATGCTTTGTACCTGATAAGCTGCTCTTTCTATAGCAATGTTAAGCTCCGAACTTTTCGCCTTGCTCAAGAGGGCTACCAGTTCTGTTTCCCCGACTTTGCGACTGGCTTGACCCAAAGGTTTAACCAGAGTCCGAAGTCCGGTTCTCTCCTCCAAAAAAGGAGTTAAGAGAGGAAGCATTACTGAAGCTTTCTGATCAGCTCTGCTTAGCGAAGGTCCGGAGAGTTCTTCTGAGGCCCTTGGAACTTCTGAAGATGGCCCCCCCTCAGTTGATTCACTTTCATCTGTTGACTCAGACGAAGTCGATCCTTGAGTAGGGAGAGGCTCTATGTGTCTTTTACCTCTTCCAGGCCCATGTTGAGTAACCTCCAGGTGTGGCTCCGAAGTTGTCGAAGGCCTTTGAATTGTATCTTCGTGAGGTACTTCGACAACAGGAGGCTCTGCAAAAACAAAAATATTATACATTGTATAATTTTGCAGAAATTGATAAAAATTATGCGAAATTTACCTTCGACATTCTCCGGAAGATCGAGCACTGGACTGATTGGAGGGTCAAAAGTGAAGTCATCATCTGACTCCGCAGTTAGATTTTCCACTGTTGGAGCATCTCCGTGAGCAGTCCTTTCCTCCACAACCGAAGTTGCCGGAACTTCGACTTCATCTCCACCCATAGGGGCTTCGATTTGTTCCTCCTGGGTATCCGGAGCTCTTACTTCTTCGATGTTGGCTTGGGGCTCCGGTATACCTGCAGTATCTTCAATGTGAATACTTCGTTGAGCTGCATCTTCATCAATCAATTTCACTAATAATATACCTTCATCTTCTTTAGAACCAGAGATTGAGGTTCTTGAGCTTGAAGGCACGGGATCCGAAGGTGCGAGATTTTTTGGCTTCCGAGCCACCTTCTTCACCGGAGTCCTTGCGGAACTAGAAGCTCTGGCTTCAGCCACTCTTTTCTTGGGTCCTTTCTCCAGAGGCACCCAGTCCATCAGAGGGGGCGGAGTTAACTCCAACATTCCCCATACTCTGTTAAACCGCTCCCAACTCCCGACCAATTTAATTCTCCATTCTTTTTCCGTCGGAGTTGGGGCACCCAAAATCTTCTCCGAAGCCCTTACAATTTGCTCTGAAGTAATAGGGGCTGAAGAAGCTAAAAAATAATTCGAGTTAGTCTTTCTTCGAAGTAAATATGTACAATGCATGTTGGTTTTGAAGTTACCTGCAGGGCTCGAAGTAAAATTGATCTTGTGAAGACCACCTTCTGAGTCATCCTCGAAGACGATAGGCCAGTTGGCCATCAGCGGAGGAATTTGCAGTCCGAGGAATTCTTCGGCTAAGTCCCGCATGCTTAACCTTCGGCTGATTTTCTGAAGCAGGTTAAGGCGAGCTTCGAGCTGGCCTTCGTCAGGTTGTACTAAGGCTTCCTTCTGAAATTGAATTTCTTTGAGAGGCCCAGCCAGAGGACTGCTCGCTCCAACTTCGGCATAAAACCACCTCAGGACCCAATCGGTGTACCATCTAGCATTGATGGCCTTAGCAGGGAATTGCAGGGCATATTCGTCTCGAAGCCTAAAATTAATGCTTCCGAAGGCAACCACCACTTTCTCACCTCCGGAGCCTACGAAGGTCTTCGGCTGACAAGTCGCTCTATGAAGTGCAGCGAAGATTTCTGCCCTCCCCTCACAACCTTCGGCTCTCAGCGCCCACTCAAAGATAGCTAATCTAGCTACGACATTCGGAGATAGCTGGGGGAGGGTTACATGGAACAGGTCAAGCACTTCGGCCAAGAAGTCCACAGCAGGGAGGCCCAAGCCTGCTTCGAAAAAGGCTTCGAATACTACAACCTCTCCGGGTCTTGGTGATGGAATCGATTCTTTGCCCGGCTTCCGAATCATAACTCCATTACTAATCTTTCCCCCTGCTGTGATTGCCAAAGACTCTCTCTTGCAGGTAGAAGGTCCCAACTCAAAAGACTGATCCAAATATTTGGTCGATGGTGGGCACAGACCTTGGTCATCGGCGATTTGGGGATTTCTCCCCCCTGTCGCCATGGATGTTGCCGCCTGCATCGAGGGTGCCGCCGCCAATGCTGCCGCTGCTGCCGCTGCGGCCGCCTGTTGCCGAGCCAAGGCCGAAGGAGGCGCAGATCCCTTGGTCTTCACCATCACGATCGCTGGATTGATCTAAGGAAATGGAGGCTAGGGCTCAAGAACTCAAAGGCTAGGGCTCAAGAACTCAAGGGGCTCAAAAAGCTTTTGACTGTGAGAAAGCGGTGAAAAGGTAATCGGGTAAGTTTTAAGCCCTTTATTTATAGCCTAAATGTTCCGTTTGTTACCGTTTTGGCTCTGCCCTTTCGCATTCTCGCCCGTTATTTTCCTCTGAAAATAACGGATCGTTTAACTTCCGTTAGAAGAAACAAGCTAACGGCTATTTCTTCTAAGTCTGGAAAGTCTTCAGTCTTTTTAAAGATACTTCTAAGTTACTTCGAATGTAACCTCTTCGAATGCCAATTCGAAGCATATATCTCCACATAATTCGGAGATGATATAAATCTGTTAACCCCTACGCATGATTACTTTTCTTGCGTATACTGCTCTCCTAAACGTTACAGGTCAACGGAGAAGCGTATTCGAGGGGCTACTGTTGGGGGAAAATATCTCATCTTCGGGGTTATTGCCGAAGCAGCATAAAGATAGTCAACCAGTTCGAAGATTCTCCGAAGATCATCTTAGAAGATGCCCGGAACCCCGTTCGAAGATCGAAGACAGGCATTGGTTCGAAGTATGTCTTCGAACTAAGGCCCTTCAGGATTTTTTCTGCCAGCTAAGATGGAAGACTTATCTTCTTTCTTATTAGATTAGTCTTTTACCATTTTAGCCCTATTAAAGAAACCGAATAGTTTCCTTAATGTCGGTTGTAATAGAGGGGTAAATAGGTCTTTTCCTTAATGTTTGGGCCTATAAATACCCCCCATTTCAGCCTGTAATAGGGACCGAATACAAGTGATTCAATACACATTTTCGAACTATTCTAAGCTATTATCCTTTCGGAGGCTTAGAACAGTTTGCTTCACAAACACTTCGTTTGTTAGTTTCTTTTCTACAGAAACCTGTTAGCGTAATCTTTTACGCCAACAGTAATTTATACTAAAAATATGTAAATTCCTGGCACAGGCCGAAGCCCTGAAGTGCCGAAGGCACATCCGCATGGGGCTTCGGCTACCCCTTCGACGTCCTGTTTCGTAGGCAGGCTTCGTCCCGGAGGGCCCCTTTGGTGACCTACTTCGCAGGCAGGCTTTGCCCTGATAGGCTTACTTCAGCAGGCCTACCGAAGGCCCACTTCTGGTAAGCCTAGGAGTGAATCTGTTAAGCTTTCAAGTAGTTTTGATCCCTAATAAAATATTATCTGTTTTAGCCGAATCCTAATCAGGTTAGAGTTAGAGATGTAGCCAAGTGCGTCAAGACTAGCCCCTATAAATATAGGGGTGAGGCCGATTCAAATCAATATACACAGATCAACTCAAAACCCGAGTTTTGAATCACATTACTTTCAATCTATTTTTCGGGCCCTATGAGTAGCTCAACAGTACATCTTTGTGAGTTTGCGTCGTAAACTCTCCATGCATCACATCGAAACCATGGTAAGTCCTTGTTGATTCTCCTGTGAATCATCCATTAATCTACGTAATAGATTTCTATCGCTTTGTTGGTTCGCTTGTGAACCATCCGTTAATCTACGTAACAGATTGCTACCCTTTGTTCTATTTGTTTTTCTATTGCTACACTTGGTAATTTGGTCTCCAGGCTGAATTGGCGCTTGGTCTTTGTGTTTTACAGAGTTTACAATTAGAGCTCTTTCGCCAAGGATTTTCTCTCCATTCTAACTCCGGGAAGGCGTTCATCGAAGCAAGAGATTAATTTTGGAGGCTGTTGGACTCACCTCCGGCTTGACTTCGGTTTAGTAAAAACCATGCTGGACTCGTCACGCTATCTTCGGTCCGAGTACTTTCACGTGCTAGAGTTACTTCGTGTGCCGGAGTGACTTCGCGCCTCGCATCGAAGCCACTTCTCATTAGGGTCGCTTCGCGTCGGAGAGTACTTTGGCATACCCCTCCGCATAGAATGCCGAAGGCTATCTTTGGTGCACCCTTCGTATTAGACGCTGAAGGGAAACTTCAGCGACCCCTCGAAGTGTACGCTTCGGTCCAATCAGGCTCCGTTTGACCGATTGGATTGTTTCGTTTATACACTTCGGTTAATTGGATTATTTTCTTACAATCTGATTGTCTGGCGACTCCATTTTCCCTTGTCACTACCCAGGGTCGTCGAAACACGATGTCGGCGTTGTGTTACACTTAGGCTTGTTCCTAAGTATCCACACACTTTTGGATCGTCGAACTGACGTCAGTTTGCCAGCACACTTTTGTGTCAACACAAGGTTTTGAATCAAATCGATAGCTAAATTCTCGTTTGAACTTGAAACTTTTTTACAATCAAAATATAACATAATCTAATGTAAAAGTTTGGTATTTTCGTGGGATAGTTTACTATTTTTAATCCATTAAGTGTGTTTCTATGATTTAAATTGAAATATGTGAAATTTGAACTACAAGTGCCTAAAATAATTATCAAAAATTTATAGAAAAATCATATTCTTGTTTTTGAGTCTATTTTTATTTATTATACAATAAATTTAAATACGTCGTGAAAAATCTAGGTTACGATACTCGGTCAGCAACATAGAGCTTTATAGTTTTTTAATTCTCAAAAAATCAAGTAAAATCTAAAAAAACAAGACTTGGCATGGTGTTCTGCTATGATACCTTGATGCTCATACAACTATTGGTAGCATCAAGCCACCAACTACCATTTATAGATGCTCATACAACTTTGAGGCAGGGAGGTGGAGGAGGCACTGGGTGACGGCGGTGGCCATGGCGGCAGAGGCACAGGCGCACGAGGACATCCTGGGAGGAGAGAAGAGCGATGTAGATCTGGAAAGGAGAGGGAGAGGGAAAGGTTGGAGTAATTTTAGGAAAGAGGAAGGACTATTTTGTAAAACAGCATGTACACCACTTTGAACCAATTTCACAAAAAGAAAGGGTTCTTTTTGCAATGGAGGTGATGTGGCTTCACCAAGGAGCGGGAAATCCCACCTGCTTTTAATATAAGTAACTAGAATAGCCAGCGCACTTCACGCGCCCATTTTCCATTGGTTTCGAAGTAAGGTTTCCTAACCTCAAAGAACAGCAACAAAGTTCTTCAAGTTTTTGTGAAATCAGTTCGGACTAAATGTAAATGCAGCTTACTCTCTAATCCCTAAACACGAAAAAAATAAATTGTAGCTGACAGATCTAACTTAAGTTCCTTGATTGTTTCCCCAAGTACAAGAACTCCTCTCAGTGGAACCATATGAAGTTTGAGTGAGGCAGAATCTATATGATCCATCAAGGTCATCCCTTTTGTCCGCATTCATAGAGATGCAACTAATGTTAAAAAAAGGAAAAATGCATTGTCATATCTGGAAAAAATTCAAAATAAAAAAGATCAGCCTTTTTCATTCATCCATCTTGGCTATCAATATTTGCCTTTTCTAGCAATTATGCTTCAACAAAGCACCTGCACCAGCAACAATGGGGTCAAGAAACCACGTGACCACCAAGCAAGCAACAGCAACCGAGCATGCAAAACTATTAACTGCACTAACTCTTGCTAACCGATTGAGCTCACGAATATAAAAAAACACATGTCAACAGAAGAGTATTGTCATGAAGAGAGACATTGAAACCATTTACTAAACTAAGTTTCTTAATCAAAATAAGAAGTAGAATTAACCAAATCAAATACAGAGATATCAAATAACCTTTCCCCTAGATATCCGGTACTCGCTGTTCAATCCAGTAACAGAAGTCAGGCTGTAGGAAATAGTAGAGCATTAACATATCAGTATTTCTAGCTCATAAGACGTGCAACTATGAAGTTATGCATAGTTTGTTGTAGAAAAAAGTTTAATGTCCACAATATTGAGGACAATCTTTTAGCAGAAAATTGACCATCAATTCTTGTATTAGGGAAAAGAAGTGTCCTAAAAAACTCATTGCCATCTTTCCCACAAAGGTACATGATAAAGGAAGTAAATAGTTGATATTTAATAAAGTATTCCTGGCACCATCTCTCCAAAATCAATTCAAAGATTGAATTTTTAAGTATTTAAAGATCGATCAAGATTTATATATCAACCATGCATATAAAAGAGCCTGACCTAAACACATCACAGGCAAGTGCAATAGAAAAAAAGGCAGTGAATCAAACCTAAATTTGGTAATTTCTCTTAGTGGTCCACCTATCCCACAACTGACACCCACAACTTGCAGTAAGGAAGTGAACCAAACACTCTTAAGTCTTACACTTCATTCCAATGGTGTAGAGTGTATCGGTATCAGCACATGATTTTTTTCATCATATGTTTCAATAGAAAAATTGACCTTCATTCTTTGTTTCAGTCCAAGCTGGACGGCAAGAAAGTGTTCATGTCGTTTGATGCCATCGCACAAGGATTCTCCATTCCGTCTAAAACATTCAAGAACATGACAAGTTTTAGCTAGTGCAAGTCAAGCAATATGCGAGAGATGACTACTTTCTCATGTATCATCAATGAGCAAATTGATATCAAGCCCATAGGCAAAACATACTTACATACAGTTATATTTTACAAAACAAATCAAAGTAGGAAGCAACGTACTTACAATTATATCTTTGAAGCACTCTATAACTAAATCAGAGTTGGGAACCTCAGCCCTACGCCATCCTTTTGCAGATAGTGGAGTTAGAGCAAAAACATAGACAACAAGACCAATCATAAAATAATGTTGCAATTCTTAAGCAGATGGTATGAAATTTAACATTAAATTTGTCAGTAAGTTTGAATGGAAACACATCAGATCTAGATTGGTTCCACTGTTTTTTTTATTTCCAGATCAAGGAACTGGAGGTCAAGTTGAAGGAACAAGAACACGAGCGATCAGTTGCAGAATTAAAGGTGATTTGTAACACATGGATTCTGAAACTGTAGACAACAGAAATAGGACAAGAACTGCTGGAAATTCACAGAACAAAATTGATGCTTCAGATCAAGGTGAGTTCTTTTGTTGGAGCTTCTACATTATACCCATTCTTACAGAGGTGAAAATAATGTTGAGATTGACCTCTCCATATTTTTTCGAAGAGATCTTGAGAATTACTTGCAAGAAAGGGCTCGTATAACTTTTCTATTCTGGCACTGCATCCACTTAGTTTGTTGCTTGTTCAGCCTTATCCTGTACTGCAACTAATCCTTGTGAACATAGCTAAAAGCAAGCAAGCAGTCTTTTGTTCATATGATTGGTTCAGTTTAGAAATTTTGTATATATAACCATCATGTAAATTTAAGTCAGGTTATATTGTGCAAATGGGTTTTCTATTTGTTTAAACAAACATAAGAGGTCATACATGCTGGCCTTGTTCTTTATGGATGACAAGCCAATCTCTCAAACAAAATAAAAATATTATTATATCGTCCAAAATAAGTTAAATATACTTTTATAAGATAATTTGATTTTGTATACAGATCAAACTGTGAAAACTAATGTGGTGAGATCTTATTGGAGCTGGATACATTGCTCCCAAATTATTTTACTCATAAATTACAGCAAAATGGTGAAACGATATATTGCCAACCAATATAAGTTTGTTTGAAAAATATGTTTACGGAGTTGGTACATGACGGCTTAGGGTATCGAAAGAATTGGGGTTTCTAATGAGGCAATATATTAGCATAAATATAAGTGTGTATCAATTGTTCTAATCAAACACACTGAACCAATAAATAATATCATCCACTTAATTCCATTCAATTTTAACTGAAGCAAAGCCAACAAAGCATATTGGAAATTTATACACAATGCTGCCATGGACCATTTGCTTAATCTAGTTTAACAACCCTAACAGAAAAAACACACCATTTGTTGAAGACCAACATACACTTGTTTCACCACACAATATGTTGCATACGTCAGTCATGCCCTAAAATCCCAACCAAAATAACCTGGAGAATAAATTTGATGATGCTTGGAGACATGTATGAAACAGAATATGCATTACAGGCTAGCAAATCAGCGGGTTGGTATTCCTAAATCCTGCGCCCCATTAATTTGCATGCGAAAAATGAGTAAGCCAAGGATTAAAAACTAAAACAAATCTAATTGTAGAAATTGATTGTAATCACATATATGTTTTAGACCTCTTATGGTTCATTCATTGGTTTGCCCCTCTGTATCAATCATCCATGACTAATAAGAAACAATAAAATTACATTGGGAATGATTGCATAACTTAATTAAACATCGCAGATAATAAAATAGAACATGAAAGTTTGTTCAAGTTCAGGTTTTGACATCATATATAAATTTCTAAGATACCAACATATGATATACATTCATGATCACTCAGATGACAAGGAACAAATTAATATTTATCATTGTTATGATGTTGCATTCACAACCTAAAGCATCAAAATAAAGGAAAGAAGTTTCTTTATTCTCAACCACGCAGACTTACTCATAAACCTTCCCTTTTAGGTCAATAGGAGAAGAATAAATGGCATGACTTCCGATAGGGGTTGCTCCAGGACCACGCAAATGCCTGTTGACACTAATCATTGCCTGGTAATGACAACATATTATTAGTTCTTAGTAACTACTACTTACATAGGTAATCTATCATACTATCACACATATGAAAGAGCTCAATACACTTTAGCAGAGTTTCAAAGAGATAGAACAGTTCATAAGAATTTCAAAGTAATTCATCATTTCCAGCACATACACCGCTAGAGAAGGGACAAAGGTCGTTATCTCTGACTGTATATCCAGGAAAGACGTTTAAAACAAAATAATTGCAAGCCAGAAGTACCAAAAAGCACAAAATGAATATATAGTTAGAAATGGCTATGGGAAGAATATTTTAAAGTTTAAACTAAATAAAATATTCAGCCAGACCTTTGATACTTCATTTGCAACAACCAATGACTCCACCATAACAATTTGCCTGCAAAAGCAGAGGCAACAACTATATAGATGCAAACTACACAAGAAGCCAGCATCACTTACAAACAAATAACATACATGCGAATAGCATGGATGGCAGCAAAGGTGCGTATCGAAGAATAGAACCGATATGGGAGAAAACCAACCAGTAAAGAAAATAGATAATGTTATTGAAACATAAGGACCTAACAGAAAAGAAATGATATAAACCGATAACATTACATGGATATGCCATGGGTAAGGACCAAGCGGCGCACAACAGTTTAACAAGCACCACAATTCAACCCAAAAGTAGCTGCTACACATAGAAGCAACCAAACAAAAGGCAGTTCCAAAAGCTTGTAAACAAAAAGCCATGGTTTACAACTTCTATTTAAACAAAAGGCAGTTCCAAAAGCTTCTACATAAAAAGCCAGAGTTGACAACAGCAGATGAAACACTAATTTTGCCTGCATTATGGATCACCTGGCGCACTACATTTGAAAGAAAAAGTAAATGAGTAAGGAAGTTAGAATTATATGAACATAGTTATATCTGAAAGAAAAGGAAAATTAGTAAGAATGGAGAACCACAAGAAAATGAACAAACATTGCAAAATCCTCTATACCTATCATCAGCACTGCTGATATTTCCTTTGAATAACTTCTTAACAAGAGGTCGGGCTGAAGAAGGTTGTCCTCTGAAACACAGTTATAGATTCAAGTCATCGTATGCAAAGCAGGGGCATGTACCTAGAAATCACAGCTGTAAAACACACCTTTTTTTGGAATTACTTCGGTAGTTGCAGAACAAGTTGTATGACTATGAGCGGTGGTAGAGACACCAGCAGCCTTGTATGAGAGGAATCAAAAGAGAATGGATCACACAATGAAATCATAGCTTAGTATATCAGAGCACATCCATAAAATGTTACGATGCTAAAGACATGGAAAGTGTACCTCTACGCTGGACTGCCCTAAGACTCCCCTTGGAACAGTTGCAGACAATAAAGTAACCGGTGTGTTTTCTTCGAGCACTACTAAACTACACTTACTGGTAGGAGTGTCTGAAGCAGAGACATTGATAGTGTGCTTGGTAGGCATTGACAAGGCAGATTTATCTGCAATGACTGCATCACTCAAACTTGGTTTTGCTGATACCATAGATGACGAAGCTTGAGATGTTTCAGGAGACATGAGAAGATTCCCTGCAATGGATGACACAATGTTATTGACTTGAAAAGAAATTTCTCCTATTCTAAGCGTGTTCTCTATAAAGCTCACATTCCAGACAAATTCCTTCTCAAGTAAGGCAGTAAGCTCATCCCGAATGAAGTCAGTTTTGTCTGGTAGTCCACCTATAAGAGCTTCAACTGGTTTTTTTGGTAAGACGTTGCACATATTTTCCAAAGATAATAAACTGGGCATCAGCAGTATTATCCCCTGCTATGAGTGTAACCTTGTACCTGCAATTTTTGTGGTTAGCCTAAAACAGGTGGTACGTCAATCATATATATTCACATTGTATAGTACATGTTATAATGGAAACCTTTTAAAGAAATCTTGTCTGATTTTCTACATGCTGTAAGCGTATTTTGTTTTGTTTATGGTCCTATTTCATAGTACATTCATGAACTTGGGATGCATTGAAACGTGCTATGCGTAGTCATTTTGTTCCTCCACATTTTTAACATGATTTGCTTAAAAAGTTATCTTGCTGTCAAGGCTAACATGAAGTGTGGGATCATCAACGATGGAGACGACCTAATAATTATGCAGGTCGCACTTCATCTTGGACTTCACGACCACTAGTGCCATCATCCCTTGGTGATGCCGCACCACGTCCCTCCACAGCCAAGTCCAACACGTCATCCATCATAGGGCCACCAATAGAAACCCCAACACTATCAAATGGTCCCTCTTGGAGCTCGGTGTCTTCTGCTGCTTCCACATGAAAAATTAAGGATATTCAATGTCACAGATACTAGGGATACGATCATATGGAATGAGGCTACACCTCTGTTTGTGTGATGATTGTGCGTGAGGATGGTGAATATGATTCTACGAGTGATTATGATGAAGAAACATTAGCCCCTATTGCTACACGAGATGAGGACAATCCTGCTTCAGATCATGACATAGTGATTATTGGCACTAAAGTTATAGATCAGTATAAGAGTTTAGTTTCATAACATATCTTACGTGTGCAATTGAGCCAAGCCTAGTGTAATCAGCGTCATAATCTGTTCCACACAACAGGAGTTGTGAAAGAACGTGCAATACAAATAATTATTGATGGTGGGAGCAGTAACAATTTGGCCAGCATTGACATGGTGGAGAAGCTTTCTCTCACTACACGATAACATCACCATCCATATCACATTCAATAGTTCGACAATACAGGAAGGCTCAAGGTAACACGAACTACACATGTGCATTTTTCTATTGGTACATATTCTGACTTTGTGTATTGTGATGTTGTTCCTATGCAAGCTTATTGATTGTTACTTGGTAGACCTTATCAATACGATAGAAAATTTGTTCATAATGGTAGAACTAATCAATATTGTCTTATGCATAATGGAAATAAATTTGGGTTAAATCCTATGAATCCTGAGCAAATTCTAAAAGATGATCTTGCTAGAGCTGGTAGAGCAAAATACCAAGACAAAAATCAGAGTGAAAATTGGATTGTTGCTGCAGACTTTGTGCCACCTAAGAATACTAGTAAAGCTGATTCTAAGTTTCTAAATGAGATTAGATTGCAACATCCTTCTTTGCTTGCTAGATAATTTGATGTTGCCGACTTGGATTTGGACACTTGTGTTTGTTACGCACTTGTTTTCAAAGAGGTCTTGTTTTCATTTGAAGATATACACTACCACGGAAACATACATTAGTGACGAGTCCTAACGTACATTGGTGACGGGCATATCCCCCGTCACTCTTATCGTGTCAGTAATGTGACATCAATAGTGACGGGTAAATACCTGTCACTAAAGGGTCAACCTCGCTCCTATGGGCTCCCCTGTTATGGCTCTTTGGTGACGAGTGACTGTTATCACCCATCACTAATATTGTGGTCATTTTGAAAAAAAACAGCTATTAGGTTGAATCCTGAATCAAAGCCAGCCAAGATTTGGCATCCAACATATCCAACATTCAAAATAGCATCACAGACAATTTATCACCAAACAGAGATAATTCATCACAAAATATTTAAAACCTAATATTACATCGATCATACCCTATGTTTACACCACATACATTACAACCTGAATTGCGTCATTATTGATGTTGAAATGGAAGGCACACCCTGTGCCAACTTCTAATGAGTTGTCGCGAAGAAATTGGCTAAAACCTTTAGTTAGATGGCACCGTCCATCCATCGCTTTATGCACCACAATTGGGACTGCCTCAGACCCTGCTGCTGCCACCTGACTCTCAGTGGTCTAGTGGTGTAGGTGAGATGTGATATACTTTTCACAGTACTGCCTTGAAAAGTACTATAAAAATAAAATTAAAACAAATCTATTAGAGAAGGCTATCTATATAGATGATCTAGTTAGCCAACTGCATGTGCAAATAACTTAGCACCGACTTCTTGTTGATGATCATGTTATTTATTGTGCAGAGATATAACCGACTCTCGGAGGATAAACCTGCCAAGATGTCTTGCAGGAGTGCTTTCCCTGTTGGAGTTACATCTGTTGGATTGCTAAAATAACAAATGTGCTTCAATTGGACCATTTGGTCGGTGTCGACCTCCCTAGCTATCCTCTTCCCCTTCTTGTCTGCAACATTGCTAGGACCCTCCCCTGGCATTATAAGAAACCATGATAAAAACATAAACAAAACATGTGCATGTGTAGTAATGTCAGTTCTCTATGTATACCATTATCGTCATTGTCCTACACTTTGATGGTCGTTGGAGTCTTGTCATCACCAAAGTTAGTGTAGAATTTGGCCATAAATTTAATGGAGCCTATCCCATTGTTATTACCAAATAGTCCCCTTTTGTGAGGCCACCTCTTCTACTAAATTCAGGCCACCCTTTGTGGAGGCATATCCTACCATCGTCCGCACAACTCACAACCTCAACCTCAGTGGTGCACCCATCTCTTGTCATTATTTGGAGGGTATCGCCAACACAAATGTTATTGATTTCACAAAATCTTTTTGATAAATAATACAACAATAAAGTAATGTCTCTTCAGTTTGTTAACACAATAAACAATACATGCAATATACAAAAAATTATATATCTGGTGATGATCGTCGTTAACTAGATGATTGATCTTTATTAAGCAACAATCAGGAACATAGGTTGGTACATGTAGATCTCTTGAAATGTTTGCCATATCCCTAATTCACAAATTTGATAAATAAATTTTTTCAGACAAATGAATGTATGAACTGATATTTAATAGTAAGCATGAACAAAATTACGAGAATGAGAATGCAACCGATCTGAGGTGTTTAGTTGTGGAGGGCGCGGAGCAGTGAAGAGCACAATGAAGGCGATGGCGGTGACGGGAGTCTACGGTTAGGGCATGTGTGAAATGAAAGTATGACGATTCACTTCAGTGACCCGCCTATTTATAAGTGGGAGTCAATAGTGATGGGTGAAAACATAAGTCGTCACTATAGTGGAGCTCTATAGTGACGGGTCGTTGTATGACTCGTCACTAATGAGGGTGCCCCTTCTTTAGTGATGGGTCCAATTATGACCTGTCACTAATAATGCAGCTTTACTGACGCGTGTAAAATAGTACATCACTAAAAGTGTATTGCTAATGCTCGTCTTTTACCCATCACTACAACTATGTCAGTAAAGACCGTTTCTATGGTAGTGATACCTCCCTCTTTGCCACATGCGGTTGCTAACATTTCATAGGAGTATGTGGATGTTTTTCCACAAGGAGTGCCACCAGGACTACCTCCTATTCGGGGAATAGAAAATCAAATTGTCTTAATTCCTAGTGCTTCGCTGCCCAACCGTGCGCCCTATCATACAAATCTAGAGGAGACAAAATAGATTGAATGCCAAATTCAAGAACTCCCGACAAAGATTACATTTGTGAGTCTCTTAGTCCATGCGTTGTTCCTATTATTTTGGTCCTGAAAAAAGATAGGTCTTCGCACATGTGTACTGATTGTAGAGCTATCAACAATATTACTATCCATTACCATCATCCCATACAACAATTAGATGATATGCTTGATGAGTTGAGGAGTTATACAATGTTCTCTAAAGTTGACTAGCGTAGTGGTCACCACTAGATTCGTATGAAATTTGGAAATGAATGGAAAACAACATTTAAAATTAAGTTTGGATTATATGAGTGATTAGTGATGCCTTTTCGTTTAACAAATACCCCTAGTACATTCATGCGCTTAATGCACGAAGTTTTGCGTGATTTCATTAACGTTTTGTGGTGTTCTATTTTGATGATATTTTGATATATAGAATATCTTTAGATGACCATATGAACTATTTACACGCTATTTTTAATGCACTATGCAATTCACGTTTGTTTAGTAATCTTGAGAAGTGCACTTTCTACACCGACCGAATTGTTTTTCTTCATTATGTTGTTACAACACAGAGAATTGAAGTTGATCCAGCCAAAATTGAAGCTATTTCAAGATGGTCGTCTCCTAAACGATCACAAAAGTAAGGAGTTTTCTTGGCCCCACTAGGTTCTATAAGTGTTTAATGACGGGAAAATGGGACCCCTTAAAAATTAGAGGAAAGGGCCTTATCCACGTATCATTGGATACAAGTTTTTTTATCTAGATGAAAATAATAAAATATCAAACATTGTGAATCCATTACCTCCAAAATTAATACACTTATATAATAATCATGTTAATTACATCTCCACATAGAAAACCCCTAATTAAGAGTTCCAAAAAAAGATAATTACAATGCATACTACCATGAAGCTAAAAAGAATAAAAAATAACACTATATCCTAGCTCCGGCGTGGTCAAAGAATTGTGGTGAGTTTTTGTTTAAGCACTTGCAGATCATAAGTGCTTGTCACTTTTGTTAGCATATATGTATATATATGCCATTGCTTGTTTCCTTGTGGCTATGCTATTTTCACATATGTGATGTGTATTTTGATTTGCCTATTAACTTTTGTGCACATATAGAGCACACGGGAACGACTATTTGCATAACAAACTTCAATATATTCGTGGTCCTTACCATCCTCATGACACAATACTCATTATTTGGGTAGTCTGTGCACGGAGCATAATTTGTGTACATGTTTTTTTATCTCATTTGCATATATTTGGAACATGGATGATTTAATTTACCACCCCGCCTAGTGCTAACACAACTTAGGGCCGTGAAGCATAACCGAAGCACGTGTATAAATTTGTTCAACATATAATCAACTTTTGTATAAATTTGTCTTGCATTTTATTTTGTTTTTATATTGGCTAGTTCATAACATGGTTTTCTATATAGAGAACCCATATATGGGATTTGAGTCAAAGAAAACAAAACGGCATATTTTTTATAGTTTGCATGATACGTATGCATACGACCACCTGGTATTCTAATGTATATGCATGCCATATCTCTTTTCTTATCCTGCTATCATTTTAATAACTAGATGTTGGGGCATGCCCATGGCACGCCACCTATAACATTCATTGTAGTTGTGGCGCGCAACGACACGCTTGCAATGTTGGTTTATCATGAAAGACAACAATGCAACACAAACATGAGATAAACATGGCCATATGTATTACCTGAATAGAGAGCAATAAACACTAATAGAAACGGTTTGTTGTTTCTTATAAGAGAAAATTAATGATCCCCCATATCACATATTAACATAGAAGGAAAAGCTATAAAAACTGCTTGTAGAACTTTAGCAGTGCTACATCAGTTGGTTCTAGAAGTGTATGGCGTGAAAAAATGGAAGAGTGGAAGGTAATGGTCTGGAAGCAATACGCATGGCACAAAGTAAAAATATTAACATGAGAGCAAAACCAAAAATGCTAAGTGGAAAGTAAGCAAAATTTCCCACACCCATTATTTTATCCACCTAGTCCATATTCCAAAGTACAAACCCTACATATAGTTTTCTCAATTGTATTCAAGACACCAAGGGAAAAATTGGGTGCGTAAGAAGATCAATATAGAATGTATCGAACAATTTCATTTCAGAATCACTTCAATGACAACCAGGCATATCCTAAATAGGCTTACCATCAAGCTATCCATTGGTGTATCTATTTATAGCTAGAATGGCACTTCACACTTAGCACATATAGCACCAATCGTTCTCTAATATACATAAAGAAAGCTAAACATTAATGTTAACATGTTGTCTTTATCCATTCTGCTCGATGTTTGGAATAGGGGAAGATACGCTAGCCGGAAATTTCAAAAATTCACCCCAAAGCCCAAGATGCATGTGCGTGTGAGGTCATATATCGGTACCTTATAGCACAAGGTGCGCTAGGTGCAGTGGAAGAAGATGTTGGGGAAGCACGTCCTCGATGATACTCGCCTCGCTCCGGTCGTTCCCCGGTGATCCAATCGATGAAGACGACATAGTTATTCATGTGATGAAGTCCACGAGCGTCGCTATTGGAGCAACGCCTCCACGGTATCCACACGTCCAGAGATGGGATTCTTCTCACATCGGTGTGCTAGCACCACTCGTGAGAAATGGGAGATCCTCAATCTCAACTTTTGAGATCAAGAAAGAGAGGAGAGGAGTTCTTGGTGGCTAGGTCCAAACTATCAATTGCTTGTTTTCCAAGACTTCCTCCTCTCTTTATATAGAGGTGAAAGCCCCTGGTCGCGAGCAACTCGAAACCAACAAATCGGTTACAACCAATTTGTGCTCTAACAGATCCAATCTGTTTTACCCACGTCGGAACATCCGATCGGGTATTTTCGGTGTCTCAATCTAGCACATTATCATAACATATCTAATCTATTTTCACCCACTTTGGAACTTACGATACACCTATCAGAACTTTCGATTAGTTCAATTCCAAATAGGAACACCCAGTTCATCGGAACTTCCGATACCATTGTTGATAGCAAAAAATGGCATTAATGGTCAAAATTATCAAAATATCACTTTTTGGTAGTTTAACCAAAAATATGCCAAGACCTAGCACAGGCCGGTCTGACTGGCCATGTACGCCTGGTTAGACCGGCCATATGGGCTCGGTCAGACTGGCCCAACTGGAATTCAATTCAGATTAGCTGATTTCGGATCTATTTTATCTCTAATTAATTATTGACGACTTAGAACCTGTGTCCAACTCAAATTAGAGCCCATGTACTCATGACCAACCTCTATAAATAGAGGCAAGGCCGAATCAAGGAGAGCCACCCAAACCCTAATAGATCCAATCTATTATTTACCTTGAATCGCATTTACATTCAATCTACTTTCCTTGCCCTAGTTTTAGTTTAGCACATACATCTTTGCTAGTTTGCGCTGGAAACCATCTGCCCGCCGTGTCGTAATCACGGTAAGTCCTTGTCAGTTCACTCATGAATCATACGTTTCATCCACATAATGGATTGTTATCGTTTTATCGGTTTTATCGGTGATTCAGACTGTTGGCCGAATTGCTTCTGTGTTTTGGGTGTTTCTTGAAGTGTTTCATCTTCTTCTTCATCGCCAATTATTTTCATATCGAGTTATCTTCGTCGGCGAGATCATCGGCCATCCAATCTACTTGCTGCATCACCGATCGGTCTGATCGGCCAACTACAGCAGGTCTGACTGGGCCTTGTCGGCACAGGCCGGTCCGACCGACGGCACAAGGCCGGTCTGACCGGTAGCCCCTGGCCGGCCTAATTTCCTCTCAGGTTGGCTTGGGTGTAGTTTCCCTGTACCTCCGATCAGACCGCCGCTTGTAGGCCGGTCTGACCGTAGTCCTCCCGTCGGTCCAATTGGCAACCCTAGGCCCGTCAGACCGCATAGCCCATGTTTGATTTAATCGTCGGAACGCGGCATCGGTGTTGTGTTACATTTAGGGGTTTACTCCTAAATATCCACATGCTTTGGATCGTCGGATCGACGTCAATGCATTTGGTGCATTTTTGTGTCAACAACCATATCAGAACTTCCGAAGCAACTTTTGCTCTCTAACTCGAGTCCAAAAAATAATCAGAACATTCGATTCCAAATCAAAATTTCCGATTCAAGTCGCGAATCCAACATCGGAACTTCCGATACCATATCAGAACATCCGAAGTTAGTTTTGCTCTCTGACTCAGGTCCTGAAAATAATCAGAACTTTCGATACACCTATCGGGATATCCGATCCCTGAAATTTTCTTGGGCAAACTTCCTTCACTAGAGAGATATATGCAAAAATGAGCACACATGTATCTTTTATGGAACCAATTTAATTACCATAGAAAATAAAGACATTCAATAATAGGGTAGATTGGTTTGGCTAGGCCATATGAGGATAAAGAAACAATACCTTCACTCTTTAATAGGAGTTGAAGATGGTGTTGGTGTCCTCTCGGAGTCCCAGATGATCTTCTGCATATTTATTTGGTTTTAGATTCGATATGATATATATTTATTTCAAAATCACTACCGGAAATCCAAAGTTCACCGAGTGCAACAATATTTGTCGAGTGCATTCCATCGGGCACTCGGCAAACGCAAGTTTGCCGAGTGCCCGATGGAATGCACTCGGCAAATATTGTTGCACTCGGCAAATGCAAGTTTTGCCGAGTGCCACACCGTAGGCACTCGGCAAACATCCTGAAAAATCCCCCGCCACCATTTTTGCTGATGGCGTGACGACGGCAGGGGTGAAATTTTGGGTTTGCCGAGTGCCACTAACGGACACTCGGCAAACCCTAGCCTTTGCCGAGTGCCACCAGAAAAAACACTCGTCAAAGTAGTGTAGGAACCCAATATTTCATGTGAAAACACATTTTGAGTCCATATCACATTTAAAAAATGTTTTGAACCTGAATTTTTTTTACAGTGATAATTCAACATCTTTTAATCCATGGAGAATTTTCATACTTTTATGAGTGGGTTTGATATTTTTAATAAAATAATCGTATTTCTAGGATTTACTTCGAAGTGGGTCAAATTTGAAATGCATGTACATGAAATAATGACTCAAAAATTATGGAAAAATCATTTTTGTGTTCATGATTACATTTGTAATCCTTTACAACTAAATATAACTAAATATTTAAAATCTAATTTACGACACTTGGTCGGCAATATGCAGGTTAATGGTTTTTTAATTATAGAAAATGTAATTGATGCCTAAAAAATATGACACTTGACATGGTGTCATTATATCATACATATATAATATGGTAAAAAATTCATAATGTTTCGACAAAGTTTTCAAGTATGACCTTTAGAAATTGGACAACCTTCGAGAAGGTTTAGGAGTTTAGGGATGAAATGAGTTAGGTTTAGAAGCAAATCGATATTCAAATATTTGTTTGAACTTAAAACTTTTTGTACTACTAAAACTCAATTTATCTCATACCATGTCAAAAATTGGCATTTTTTAGAGTTAGTTTGCTATTTTTGGTTAAAAAAAGTTGTTTATAGGGATTTTAAGTAAAAGATCCCAAATTTAAACTAAAAGTGCCTTATATTTGTTTATTTGAACTTAGAAATTTTCTAGGATGCAATATTAGTGTATATTATATAATGCCAAATTTTGGGATTTTTTAAAGTCTTTATTCTAATTTAGTTTTTTTTAAACAATTTTTAAAAATCTTTGCCGAGTGCAATTATCTGTGGCACTCGGCAAAGAGCAAATAAATATTCTTTGCCGAGTGCTATTTAAAAAGCACTCGGCAAAGTAGGTAGGAACCCATTATATCATGTGAAAACACATTTTGAGTCCATATCAAATTTTAAAAATGTTTTGAACCTGAAATTTTTTTTACAGTCATAATTCAACATCTGTTAATCCATGGTAAATTTTCATACTTTTATGAGTGGGTTTGGTATTTTTAATAAAATAATCGTATTTCTAGGATTTACTTCCAAGTGGGTCAAATTTGAAATGCATGTACATGAAATAATGACTCAAAAATTATGGAAAAATCATTTTTGTGTTCATGATTACATTTGTAATATTTTACAACTAAATAGAACTAAATATTTAAAATCTAATTTAAGACATTAGACCCGGAAAATGCAGGTTAATGGTTTTTTAATTATAGAAAATATAATTGATGCCTAAAAATATGACACTTGACATGGTGTCATTATATCATACATATATAATATGGTAAAAATTCATAATGTTTCGACAAAGTTTTCAAGTACGACCTTTAGAAATTGGACAACCTTCGAGAAGGTTTAGGAGTTTAGAGATGAAATGAGTTAGGTTTAGAAGACAATCGATATTCAAATTTTTTTTTTGAACTTAAAACTTTTTGTACTACTAAAACTCAATTTATCTCATACCATGTCAAAAATTGGCATTTTTTAGAGTTAGTTTGCTATTTTTGTTTAAAAAAAGTTGTTTATAGGATTTTAAGTGAAAGATACCAAATTTAAACTAAAAGTGCCTTATATTTGTTTATTTGAACTTAGAAATTTTATAGGATGCAATATTAGTGTATATTATATAATGCCAAATTTTGGGATTTTTTAAAGTCTTTATTCTAATTTAGTTTTTTTAAAAAAATAGTATAAAAAAATGTTTGACGAGTGCATTTGGACCTGGCACTCGGCAAAGTATCAAAAAATCATCTTTGCCGAGTGCCAGGACCAAATGCACTCGGCAAAGAAGTGAAATTTCAAAAAAATATATAGCTTCGCCGAGTGCTATCGGAATTGGCACTCGGCAAAGCCTCAATCGGGTATTATAGGGCCCCGAGCAGATCTGGCGCATTTAAGCCAGATCTGCTCCCTCCGCCGCCGCAGCCCTCCCGCCTGCTCCCTCCGGCCCTGCCGCGTGCCGTGCTCCCTCCGCCCTGCTCCCTGCCCCCCAGCCGTCGGCCTGCCGGCGCTGCGCCCCCTGCACCGCCGCTG
Source organism: Zizania palustris (assembly GCA_019279435.1). Lineage (NCBI taxonomy): Eukaryota > Viridiplantae > Streptophyta > Magnoliopsida > Poales > Poaceae > Zizania > Zizania palustris. The sequence continues at coordinate 54,468,633 of JAAALK010000080.1, forward strand.
TGCCCCCCCGGCCTGCGCCCCCCGCGCCGCCGACCGCCCTACCGGCGCCGCCCCCGGCCGCAACCAAGCCGCCGGCCGACCTCGCCGGCCCCGCCGCCCCCGGCCACCGGCCCCGGCACCGGCTCCGCTGCCCCAACCCCCTTCCTAGGTATACATTTTTCCCATTTTTTAAATATAAATACCTATAAATATATAAAAATTGGATCTCAAGAAATTTATGCAAAATAGTAAATGCATGTATACCATTTGAGACATGCATTATATTGCATATATATATATATATTTGAACTTAGAGTTAGTGTCTCATGTGTTGAATTATTTAGTATAGTCTTTGATATTTTATAATTTTATGTTGTTTAGTGTAGCTTCTCACATTTTTTAATTACTTTATCTTATAACTAATTTTTTTTAATGATTTTTAGATAGATCTAATTTGGTTAGCGCTCTCTTACCGGTGTCACCGTCCTCTTGGCTTCATCGTCCTCATCTCGCATCAAACCCTACCGGTAACCTTAGAACATAGGATTAATATTTTGCTTGAACATGAATGATTAATATGCTTTGTACATGTTTTTTATTGTCTAATACAACGTCACATGTTTTGTTTGCTTTAAACATCCCTTCCTCGTAAATAATATTACAATTTTATTTACATGCATGTCAAGAAGATTAATATAAATAAATGCTTATACATGTTTTAGGAATTTTAATATAATCGTTGTAATTCTTTTTTTGTTTTAATGGTTATGTTGATTAATATCTTGTGTATGTGGATGCCGGCCATCGTGCCGTGATATAATATATATATATATATATATATATATATATATATATATGTGTGTGTGTGTGTGTGTATGTGGATGCCGGCCATCGCGTCGTGATGTGTGTATGTGGGTGACGGCCATCGTGTCGTCCTATTTATGCATGATAGATTTGCTATGTATTAGACATAAGATGTTGTCAAAATTTTATTTTTTTTGGTTATTGTCGCGTAACCTAGGCGTCTCCCGTTCGGAAGAGTTACGGTTTGGAATATGCATGTCTTTGCATATTTGTGGCCATAACTGTTTCGAATTGTCCATGTTTGGACAGCCGGAGGATGCGTAGATTGAGCTCGTTTTCATGCCCCGTTCCGATTCAACTCATGGTTTCAGCAGCACCTTCCTGTTGTTCTCTGAACGCACATCCTCTTGGCATGTTGCCCAGACGTGCGTTTGGAGAGCATCGGGGAGGTGCTGCCAAAATTTCGGGTTGGATGGGAACAGAGCGTGAAAACGAGCTCAATCTACGCATTCTCTGGTGGGATTAGGACCTATCTTACCTATTAGACTGTTAGATTCATATCGTTTCTCACTAACCCCTAAACACGGGTGTTGTTTCCTAGTTTAGTACAAGATGGATCATCGTGAGTGGATGTACACGGGTCGCCCTAGTCAGGCCGAGGTGACCATGGATTGGATTAAGAACACTGAAGTATTTTTAGAGACGGCGTTTGGTAGACAGAATGTACGTGACAAGACCTGGTGTCCATGTAGTCGGTGCGAGAATAAGCGTCGACAAACAAAGGATGCCATGGGTAAAACCTATGCAAATATGGGTTTATGCCAAATTATACCCGTTGGACGTATCATGGTGAGTCCCAACGTCCTAGAGACGAGGTGTTGCGACATCGCATGGACGATGATGAGGGAGGGGTTGGATTTATGCTAGATGACTTTGAAGATGCGCATTTTTACGAAGCACGTGAAGAGGAAGTACCGGAGCCAACGGCAAAAGCGTTTTATGACATGTTGTCCGCGTCAAAGCAACCTCTTCACGGTCACACTAAGGTTTCTCAACTGGATGCCATTGCACGGCTAATGGCCATCAAGTCGCAGTTTAGCTTGAGTAGAGAATGCTTTGATGTTATGCTGACAGTTGTTGGTAGCCTTCTTCCAGAAGGTCACAATCTTCCGAAGAGCATGCACGAGTCTAAGAAAGTCCTCCGTGCACTTAAGATGCCTTATGAGCAAATACATGCTTGTCCCAACGGATGCATTTTATTTAGGAAACAATACGCAGACGCAACCTGCTGCGTGAAATGCAAATCCTCTAGGTATCTTGAGGTAGACTCCGATGATGGTGCGAAGAAACAACTCTCGATTCCCATGAAGATCCTTCGGTACCTTCCCTTTGTACCGAGGATCCAACGGCTGTACATGACCGAGGAATCTGGTAAACAGATGACATGGCATAAAAATGGGATTCGTTACATCCCAAACAAGTTGGGTCATCCATCAGATGGAGAAGCGTGGAAAAAATTTGATCAGCTCTATCCAGAGAAAGCTTTATAGCCACGTAATGTACGAATTGCTATAGCAAGCAGATGGGTTCAATCCATATGGTATGACGGCTGCCGCATACAGTTGTTGGCCAATGTTTGTTATTCCCCTCAACCTTCCTCCCGGCGTCATCTTTCAACGACAGAATATTTTCTTGTCCTTGATAATTCCAGGGCCTGAATACCCGGGGAAAAATATGTGTGTGTATATGGAGCCTTTGATGGATGATTTGGTCCATGCGTGGGAAGACAGTGTGTTGACATATGATCGATGTACAAAGACAAACTTCAGAATGCAAGTCTGGTATATGTACTCTCTACATGACCTACCAGCATATTCGATATTTTGCGGCTGGTGCGTGCATGGGAAGTTCGCATGCCCGATTTGTCGGTCGACTCTGAAGTTCATTTGGCTGGCTAAGGGTGGAAAATATTCCTCGTTTGACAAGCACCGACAATTCCTTCCTCGAAACCATCCATTCAGGAAGGATAAGAAGAATTTTACAAAAGATGTGTCTGTTAAAGGCTCAGCACCAATTAAAATGACCGGAGCCGATGTTCGTGCTCAATTAGAGTCTTTGCAAATTAATACACAAGGAGCTGGTTTTATCAGATATGGTGAGCATCATGCATGGACTCACAAGCCATGTTTATGGAATCTTCCTTATTTCGATGATCTTCTCCTTCCGCACAACATTGATGTGATGCACACTGAGAAAAATGTTGCCGAGGCCATTTTTGGCACAATCATGGATATTCCTGAGAAGACGAAAGACAATGTCAAGGCCCGACTAGATCAAGCGACTATATGCAACAGACCTAAGCTCGACATGATACCTCATAGAAGCGGGAAAACCTGGACGAAGCCAAAGTCTGATTTTGTTCTAACAAGGGGACAAAGGAGGGAAGTACTTGAGTGATTTCAAACATTGATGTTTCCTGATGGCTATGCAGCTAATCTGAAGAGGGGAGTTAATCTAGCTACTCTGCGAATAAACGGACACAAAAGTCATGACTATCACATATGGATTGAGCGGTTGCTCCCGGTCATGATTCGTGGCTATGTCCCTGAGGATGTCTGGTGAGTTCTAGCTGAATTGAGCAATTTTTTTCGGCAACTTTGTGCTAAACAGTTGTCTCACACCGTGGTAGCAGACATGGAGACACTAGCGCCCGTGTTATTATGCAAGCTAGAAAAGATCTTTCCGCCCGGTTTTTTCAATCCGATGCAACATATGATCTTGCACCTTCCGTATGAGGCCCGGATGGGAGGTCCGGTTCAGAGCCGTTGGTGCTATTCAATTGAGAGATTCCAAAAGATTCTTCGGAATAAATGTAAGAACAAATGCAAAATTGAAGCATCCATAGCTGAGGCATATGTTTTGGAGGAGGTGTCAAACTTTACAACTAGATATTATGCGGACAATCTTCCTAGCGTGCATAATCCACCTTCCCGTTACAATCTTCCAGAAGAAGAATCAAATCTCAGCATCTTCAGGGGCCAACTAGGAAGTGCAAGTGGTGCTGCTAACAAGACCTTGCAGCATGAAGAGTGGCATTTGATTATGTTGTATGTCCTGACAAACCTTTCCGAAGTGGAACCGTACATTGAGGAATTTCATCGACGATTTTGGCGTGGTTCGAGGGAGGCTAACATTGAGGAATCTACTGCCCTTCTTAAGTATGGTGTGGGAAATGGCAATCCCGATTTCATTTCTTGGTTCAAAACTAAGGTATTTCTCAAATTAAATTTTAGTTAGTTATACCTTTCAATTATATCTTATATGTGACTAATATACATGTTCATCGCCTTTAAACCTATAGGGAAGAACCAACACGACAATGAGTTCCGAGTTGAGGCAAGTTGCGAATGGTTGTGCCTACAACGTCAAGACATTCAAAGCTTACGACGTAAACGGCTATCATTTCCACACAACAAGCCATGAACAGAGCCGACCTAACCGAAGAACCACAAATTCCGGAGTTTTTACTCCGGGCACAGACGGGGTTGACTACTATGGACGACTCGAAGAAATATACGAATTGAGTTTCGATGGGAGCAAACCTCTTAATCCCGTTATATTTAAATGCCACCGGTTCAATCCCAAAGTAGTGAGACAGACTCCCGAACTTGGCTTAATAGAAATTCATCAAGACACCCCCTTGCTGAGTGAAGATGTTTATATCGTGGCTCAACAGGCAATACAAGTTTACTATCTCTCTTACCCGTGCAAAACCGTCGCACGCCTTAAAGGTTGGGATGTTGTGTATAAGGTGTCGCCACACGGTAAACTGCCTGTTCCAAACAACGAAGACTATAACATAGACTCGAACACATACGACAGAGAGTTCTTTCAAGAAGATGGGCTACCAGGCATGTTTGTTATTGACTTGATGGAGACGATGGAAGTAGATAACGAAAGTGGTGCCGATGCCGATGAAGGAGACGAGATTAATAATGGAAGAGACTTAGAACTGCTAGAGAGATTGCACTCAAGCACTCAAAGTGATGACAACATTCCACCTCCTGAACAGCTGGACGATTACATCATATCACGTGATAGTGATGACGATACATATGATCCAGCAAATCTGGACGACGATGACTATTTCTAGCAGCGGTATGAGAAATATGTTTAATTTTACAATTAATGCGTTTATAACACATTTCACGGTTTATCTAAAGTGATTTACTCTTTTTCGTAGCAGGTGATTGAAATATGGTGGGGGGTTTAAAAAATTAATAAGTGCAGTAGTAGGGAAAGGCGGTAGATCCACTCCCTCTCAAGATGAGGTCGGATCCTCATCTAGATCTCGAGGTAGGAGAACGAAGAAGTCAGCAGTGAGAGGAAAGGCACCCGCGCCCTCAAGTGAAACTACCAGCCATATACCGGCATCCCGTCGCGACGATGATTACGTGCCGGATGAGGAGGAGGAGCAGGCTAGGGTGGAGGAGGAGGTGGTGGGGGCAGAGGGTGGGGAGGAGGTTGGGGCAGAGGGAGAGGAGCAGACTACAGAAGCGGCTGCAGTGTGGTTGCGTGGTCCTTCGTCACTCCCGAGGCGACCAGTGGCAGTAGCTGATCGTGCGCTCATTCGACCCGATGGAAATAGGTAAGTTGTTGTAGAAAGTCTATAATGTATTCTTTTCGTTAGTTTAATTTTTAATATATACTAATACTTTTTAATGATATTGGGATAGGAACTGGATTATGGTTGAACGAGGAGGTCGTGAGTGCTCACGCCATGTAAACGATATCCTCGGGCTTCTTATCAAGGAAAAGTTCCCTGGTTTGGTATCTTTGGATGGGAGGACGGAGCCGGCGTACTCATGGAGGCACTATGAAAGTGCGCCGGACGCCCCTGACCGAGAAGGGAGACAATTTGCCCATCTAGACGATCGAGTCAGGGCTGAGCTCTGGGTAAGTTTATTTTTCTTAATATATGTGTCAATACTATTAACATGTGGATTACATAACATTCTCTTTACATCTATATACAGGATTTTTATAGATGTGATGAGGGGTATGTGGATCAGGCTGCCGCTGTTATTAATAGAGCCGCCAAGAAGCTTGTCACTGACATGCATTATGAGGCGCGCATTCAAGCTATTATTGACTTCTGCGCTCAGCACCGCCGAGAGAGGAAGAACAAAAAGGATGCCCAGACCACCTTTCTGACACGAGAGGAATACATGATGGTAAGTGTATTCTCGTGTATCTTCTAATACTTAATATTATGTTATTAACAACTTCATTTGCATCAAATAGGTCCCTCCACAGTGGTGTGCCGCTCATATTGAGTGTTGGGGCCAAATTGTTGATAGGTGGTGTTCTGCCGAGTGGCAGAGCAGTCACGATGCATGCCGCTAGAGACGCCTACTCATGTTAGGGGCAACACACCATCAAGGCTCGCTGAACCTCGACCAGTTCAGGGCAAGATGGGTATGTAGTTACATGTTTATTTTTTTCGCTTAATTGCACAATATAACTCTAACTATCTTCTTGTTTCAGTCAACGGCCAATGCGGGTCAGGAATGCTCCCAAGTCATGGCATATGCTCTGGCTCACAAAGGGAGGGCGGTTGAAGGCAATACTTACAATCCAAATGACCCCGCTGAGTCGTACACCAATCGGAACGCATATCAACGCCTCCAAGACTATTTAGAGATGGCAAGGGAAGTGCATGGCGCCGATTATGACCCAATCGCACATGACATTGATGGCGAGGTGGTCATGAGGGCTGGAGGAGGCAAGAGACATGTGCGATATTTGATGGGCGACGACGCCATTGATACCCGTAGTACCCCCTCTCTATCTGAGGTGAGAGCTCGGAGCTCGACCTCCGGTCCGGGTATACGCCCTCGCCGAGACACATCTATGGGTCTGATTGCTGATCTACAGGTTAGTTCATTTTCATCGATCATCGAACACTTCAATTCGTTTGTTTTGGAACATTAATGACTGTTAGTTAATGTTTTGTAGGCCCAACTAAATGAAGAAAGATCACAAAGGACCGAGTGGCAGACTCAGATGGAGGCTCGGCTGCAGGCTTAGATGCAAGCTCAGATGCAAGCTGAGATGCAGACCTAGATGCAGCAGTGGTTTGCGCAGATGGGTGGATCTTTCTCACGTCATATGGGCCTGCCTGGACTTCCTCCTCAACCTCAACAATCTCCACGGACTTCACAGAGTGGCAATGTGAGTTTCTAATATTGTTTTTGTCGTTTTTGTTATATACAATTGTTCTAACTATTTTTCTTTTTTTTTCAGTTTCATTCATCGGCAGCAGGATCAAACACGCAGCCATCTGCACACACTGGGCATAGTGGTAATGCTAACTTGTGAGGCGTGGTGTGAGTTGCCATTATGAAATTGTTAATTAACTTGAACTTGTCACCTTGAGCGCGAACTTGAACTTGTATGTGTGACGTAAATGTGAATTTGTGATGTCATCGTTAATTTTATGATGTGAATGTGATTTTTGTGATGCGTATGTGATTTCTGTGATGTGAGTGAAATTGTGATTCATATAGTGATTGAATGTGAATATCTGCGATTGAATGTGAATTTTGGGGCAAATTTTGTGACTAAATGTGAATTTGTGATGAATTTTGTGATTGAATGTGTTTTTTGGATGAAATATGCATTAAATAAATGAAAAAAATAAAAAAAATTTGTCGAGTGTTGCACTCGGCAAAGCCACCTAAAATGCACAGAAACGTGCCACGTGACACGTTTCTGTCCATTCTGGGGAGGCTTTGCAGAGTGCCTCCACGTGGGGCACTCGGCAAAGCCTGCCAGTGCCACGTGCCCCCCCGAGCCCCCTTCGCCGAGTGCCACGTGGGGCACTCGGCAAACCCTCACGTGCCACGTCCCCCCCGAGCCCCCTTCGCCGAGTTCCCCACGTGGCACTCGGCAAACCCCCTTCGCCGAGTGCCACATAGGGCACTCGGCAAAGCCCCGTTAACGGCCACCCCGACCGTCAACCGGCTACGTTTGCTGAGTACTATACGTGGCACTCGGTGAAGTCTATATTGCAGTCGGCAAAGACTTCGCTGAGTGCCCGATAAAAAGCACTCGGCGAACCCTCACGTCGCCGACACGGCTAGCGCCGAGTGGGGTTCGCCGAGTGTGGCACTCGGCGAAGCCTTTGCCGAGTGCAAAAGAGGCTTCGTCGAGTGCCCTAGGCACTTGGCAAACGTAAGCAGTCCCGTAGTGAATGGTGCAATGGTCGGGCATTGAGGTCTTATAGAAAGCAATTTTTTGCCAATGGGTAACATAATCTAACTAATAATAATAGTTGTTTCTTTTTCCAGTCCGATTTTTTTTCAAATAACTTGTATAGGTTACATCATAAATATACCATAGCTACATTTATGGCAGCCAAGAAAGAATAATGAATATGGCTAAATGAATATAGTTTGTAATTTGAGCAATGCAAAACATATATTGCTAAATGAATATAGTTTTTATTTTAAGCACCATAACTAAGTTGTCTATTCTTGTATCCCCATTTCAATGAAAAATAGAGGAAGTGAGGAACAAGCTCGACTTAGATGAAACCCAATGTGACTGAAGATTAGTATATCACTAAAAACTATACTAAAAAACTAATTGCCTTGCCATTCTAATCCGTAAAAGGTGCATTCATCAAGCTAGGCATAATTAGGTTAAAATGTTAAAATGAATGGTCTACTAGAATGCGATCAAGTTAAGAGTTCAAACATAACATAGAAATAAATCGAGTGATTACACAGTTCGCAAAAAATCAATAAGTTCGAGCACATGCATAGACATGGCTATTCTAAACAGAATGACAAATATTATGTAGAATTTAAACCAATTCAAGGTTTTTATGCAGGCACTCTTAGAGACAAAAGATAGAAACACTGACTTCTAAACAAAGAATGTACTAACTAAACTCACAAATCAGGAGAACAAATACTATGTGTCCTTATATGATTCATACATGAACATAGGTATGGTTTTGCAAACAAAAAATATTTCACCACAGGAACCTTATGCTTGCTACAATTCCGGCAGTTGTCAATAACAAACAAGTAAAGCAATACAACACACGCATAAACATTGATAGCATTGAACACGAGAAAGAGAAAAAAGATGTACTGCATAATTTTAGTTAAGAAATAGAACTGAATGACACTGGCATGTGCAATAAGACGAAAAATATTGTGCGAGAAGGATGCACATGATGTGTGGCTAAGTACAATTATATCAAACTTATCAAGGAATTCTCCATCAATTAGTGATGGATCACCTAAAGGAAAGAAGAAAATAGTAAGAAATTATTTTTTAGAATCTATTGGAAGAAATGAAGAATTGTAGTGATTCCTTTGGGCAGATAAGGTGTCAAAAATTCTCCCATATGCTGATTTCTTGATACAACTATGCACTATAGTGACATGCACTACACCGTGACATCGTTTTAGTGTCAGATGTATGTCGAGAAAAAATGGCATTTAACGTCACCAAATCTATCGGTAATAAGTGGTAACAGACTGTCTGTTGGTAATAGGCATAAATAGTGTCTAATCATTTGTCGGTAATGCGTAATGACATATTATATATTGGTAAATGTATCAATAAACTTTAGTTTATCTGTCGTTAAAAATATTTTCATTTAAGTGCGAAAAAATTAGACAAACGTGTCTATCAAAAAATTGAAATGTGTGAGCTGCTCACTATGAAAACCCTACCCACACCCCCTACCGCTACCCACAGTCTCCACTCTCTCCACTCTCCCACTTCTCACACCGCGCTTCCATCTCCCCTGCGCGCATGTGCCTCCCTCCTCCCGTCGGCCAGCGGTGAGCCGAAGACCCACCGCATCGGCGCCCCAATGCCCCAGGCCTCTTCCGCCCTTCCAGCTCCCTAGACCCCGACGGCCGATGCCCGTCCGGCCGCCCAGCCGCCGGTCACCTTCCACCCCTTCTCGATGCAGCGGCCGATGGCGCCCTCTGGCCTATAGCGGCGTACGCTCTAAGCTCCAGCGACCAGTGGCCCAGCGCTCCTCGGTCATCGCCTCAACGCCTCCTGGTCCTGGGTTCCTCTCCTCCAGCTCTATCCCCTTTCCCTCTCAGCACACAGCTAGATCTGGCGCCGCTGTCCGCGCCGTCGCACTGTCCGGGCGCCGTCCGCACCATCTGTGTGCCATCCCCGCGTCCCCACCGTCTTCCCTGCAGTAAGCAGACAAGCAGTTTAACATGTTTTCTTTCCCCAGAGATGTTTTTCCTCCGTGTTGCATTATTCATACATTTGCATATTTATACAGGATCAAGATGGCATATGAAATCCCATGAATATGTTTTGTGAAGTATGTAATACCATGTTTGCACTGGTCATACGGATGGTATCTATCAACTATCATGCAAAATTTGCTTGAATCTAGGTTTTTATTTCATTTAACTTTGTCCTCTATAATTAGATATTTTTTCTTTTCCTACCTTGTTTGATTTTATGTTCTAGCATAATAATTATCTGTGCCATTGTAAATTAACTCTACAATGTCAGTTGTTGGTTCTACACAGTAATTAAATAAATGAGTAAAACTGATCTAAATATGCCTGACCTGTGTTGGTGCATGGGCATTTACAAACTTGAACTGCTTGGCATCTCTAGTATTACTTTAGTCTACAACTGGTACAACTGGGAGGAAAAAAATCATGTTCGAGTTCAATTCACGCTGCTAAAAACAGCTTTTTTGCGTGTAATATATTAAGTTTGTAGAGCTATATATTTGTAGTAGAAGTATATAGTTTGTTCGAGTTGCATTCGAACTTGATATACATTAGATTATACTCCATAACTTTCACTCAGCTCGTTGATATAAACTATTTCTTTTTTTACAGATTGCTAATGTCATCTTGTATTACTTGTCAGGATACATGATTTTGTTGGTACAAAACAAGACCCGCTAATACCAAGATATCGTTTGCGCACCATCCTTGCCGAGCGCACGCTGTCCCCGCATTATCTTTCATACACCTGTAATGTAGGACTAAAGTTAGTATTGTAGTGTGATCTTTTATGCATTGTGACTTTATTATATGATTTGAATAAATATTTTCCGTTCATGGACTACATGTGGTATGCTGCTCCTCTCTGCCGGGCAGATATCGGAGGTTGTAGGAGTGGAGGATTGGTGGGCGCGGTTTGCAGGGGGAACGGCGGCGCGTAGCCAGCGATCAGTGAGAGGCGGGAATGTGGCGGCTAGGGTTGGACTCCCGGCTCCTACAGGAAGCCGGAAGAATATATTTCTGCTTGCCTCTTTTCCATAGCCCTTAAGGGGTATTCATAGGCCTAATACAATCTAATCTACTAATCTTATCCCTATCTTTAAAACAGAATTAATCTAAACAGAATAACCAATCTCTATCTTTAAAACAGAAATAATCTAAACAGAATAACCAATCTGATTTGAACCAAAACAGAATAACTAACAAAATGATAACTTGCTAACGAGCAGGTCTTCTCCTGCATGCGCCTGCTAGCCATGAGCAGTCCTCCTCTGATAATGAATTCCCGTCATAACATCTCTCCCTGCCTCGGCAAACAGCTCGTCCTCGAGCTGCACATCCGGGTAGAGAGTCTTGAAGTCGTCCAGGGGCTCCCATGTGGCGTCGTCCTCCGGAAGGCCTTGCCACTTGACGAGGATGTGCCACGCGCCGCGACGGAGCTGGGCGCGCAGGACCTGCGCAGGGGCTGGCAGCAGTCGCCCGTCCTGCACCGGTGGCAGCACGGCCGGTGTTGATGGTGGTGAGCCGGCGGAGTTGTACGGCTTTAACAGCCCCACATGAAAGACGTCATGCAGGCGTGCGTCCGCGGGAAGTCGAAGACGATAAGCCACCTGCCCGATGCGCTCGACGATTTGGAACGGCCCGGCGTAGCGTGGGCGCAGCTTGCCTTTGGACGGCGTAGCGAGCGCCTGGGTGGGTCGGTGGAGAAGTCGGAGCAGCACCCATGCGCCCTTGTCGAACTCCACCTCGCGATGGTGCTCATCGTAGTGGCGCTTGGCGTACTGCTGGGCCTGAAGGAGACGCTCGCGGACCTCCTCCAGGAACGCGTCGCGGTCCCGTAGCATGGCGTCCACCGCCTCTGTCTGGGCCGCCCCGGCGTGGTGTGGCAGGAGGGGTGGTGGTGATCGGCCGTACACAACCTCGAACGGCGATGCTCGGAGTGACGTGTGGAACGAGGTATTGTAGCAGTACTCCGCCCAAGATAGCCAGTCGACCCATGAGCGAGGCCGATCACCTGTCGCACAGCGTAAATACATCGCGATGATCTTGTTGACGACCTCGGACTGTCCGTCCGTTTGGGGGTGAAAGGCCGTACTGAGTCGCTGCTTGACACCTGCGCATTTAAAGAGGTCGCGCCAGAGATTGCTGGTGAAGACTGGGTCGCGATCGCTGACGATGGAACTGGGGAAACCGTGTAGATGCACGATCCCGTCGAAGAATGCACGAGCGACGGAGGCGGCGGTGTAGGGGTGGCTGAGCGCGATGAAGTGGGCGTACTTCGAGAAGCGGTCCACCACCGTCAGTATGACGGACTTGCCGTGCACCTTCGGTAGCCCCTCGATGAAGTCCATGGAGATATCTGCCCACACTTGCGACGGAACGTCCAAGGGCTGAAGTAGGCCGGCCGGTTGTGTGGTCGGTGTCTTGTTCCGCTGGCACACGTCACAGGATCGGACGAAGTCGTGCACCAGCTGGCGGTCGCCGGGAATGTAGAAGTTCGCGCGGAGGCGCACAAGGGTTTTCTGGACCCGCTCGTGTCCCGCCGAGTGAGTCAGGTTCACCACCTGGTGGCGCAAGTCGTCGGTGGCGGGCACGTAGATGCGCTTGCCGTGGAGGAGGAAGCCGTCGTCGGCAGCCCATGGCGCGCCCAGAGACGCAGCCTGCAGCTGCTGCAGCAGGTCGCGCGTGACTGGGTCGGCCGTGGTGGCGCGGCGAATGTCGGCGTAGAGGTCGAAGGAGGGCCCAGAGAGGGCACAGAGCGTCGTAGTCTCCTCGTCGCGGCGAGACAGTGCGTCAGCCGTCGAGTTGAGCCGCCCGAGGCGGTACTCGACGGTGAAGTCAAACCCGAATAGCTTGCTGAGCCATTGGTGCTGAGGCACGGTGGACAGCCGCTGGTCCAAGAGGAACTTCAAGCTGTAGTGGTCGGTGCGGACGAGGAACCGGCGCCCCCACAAGTACGGGCGCCAGTGCCGGACGGCTTGCACCAGCCCAATGAGCTCGCGCTCGTAGGCCGCCAGCTTTACATGGCGAGCGGCGAAGGGTCGACTGAAGAAAGCCAGGGGTCCGCCCCCCTGATGTAGAACGGCGCCAAACCCGGTGCCGGACGCGTCGCAGTCGACCACGAACTGGCGCGTGAAGTCGGGCATCTGTAGAACCGGCGCCGACGAGAGTGCCCGCTTCAGGGCAGCGAAAGCCTCGTCCGCCTCCGTCGTCCAGACGAATGCCTCCTTCCGCAGGAGCCGTGTGAGTGGCGCCGCGATGGAGCCGAAATCGCGGATGAACTTCCTGTAGTAGCCTGCGAGGCCCAGGAAGCCACGCACCCCGCGTGGAGAGCGCGGTAGCGGCCACGAGGCGACCGCGGCCACTTTGTCGCTGTCCATGGCAACGCCGTTGGCGGAGATGACGTGGCCGAGGTAGGCGACGGAGGGGGCCCCGAAGGAACACTTCGACCTCTTCAGAAAGAGGCCGTGGGTTCGTAGGGCGGTGAAGACGAGGCCGACATGTTGCAGGTGCTCAGACCACGACGTGCTGTAGATTAGAATGTCGTCAAAGAAAACCAGCACGAACCTACGGAGGAAGGGGCGGAGCACGTCATTCATCAACGCCTGAAATGTCGCAGGGGCGTTGGAGAGCCCAAATGGCATCACCAGGAACTCGAAGTGGCCATGGTGGGTGCGGAACGCCGTCTTCTCAATGTCGGCCGGGTGCATGCGCACCTGGTGGTACCCCGAGCGGAGGTCGAGCTTGGTAAAGTACTTGGCCCCGTGGAGCTCGTCGAGGAGCTCGTCAACCACCGGGATCGGGAACTTGTCCTTGGACGTACGGTCGTTGAGCGCGCGGTAGTCGATGCAGAAGCGCCACGACCCATCTGCCTTCTTGACGAGGAGCACTGGTGCCGAGAATGGAGAAGTACTGGGGCGGATGATGCCCTGTTCCAGCATGGCGGCACACTGCCGCTCGAGCTCGTCCTTCTGCAATTGAGGGTACCGGTACGGTCGCACTGCCACCGGTGCGGTCTCAGGCAGCAGGTGAATGCGGTGGTCGTAGGGGCGGGCTGGTGGAAGACCGCGTGGTGTGTCGAAGACGGCTTCGTGCTGACATAGGAGCTCGTCCAGCAGTGGGTGGTGTGGGTCTGAAGCTCCCGCTAGCAGTGACCGCTGCTGGGAGGGCGCGCCCGGGGCGCCCACACACTGCCACGTGACGCGGTGGCCCTCGTGCAGGAAGGATATGGTGAGCCCCTCGAAGTCCCAGGTGAGGGGGCCCAGCGTGCCAAGGAAGTCGACGCCGAGGATGAAGTCGAAGCAGCCCAGCGCGAGGCCGACGCAGGTGATGGAGAAGGGCGACCCGAAGATGTCGACGGGCACGTTGCGTGCAAGACCTTCACATGGCACGCGCTCGCCGTTGGCCACCATGACGCGAAGCTGGTCGCCCCCCTGGGGGGCGAGGCCCAGGCGCCGCATGTTCGCGCCCTGGAGGAACGTGTGGGTGGAGCCGGTGTCCAGGAGGGCGAGGAGGCGCTCGCCCTTGATCGTCACGGGTAGGAGCATAGTTTGGTACGTCCTGATGCCTGCCAGAGCGTGTACAGAAACCACCAGAGCGTGAGCGTGAGCGTCCGTTGCGGCAGTGGCTTCTTCGGGCGAGGCCGCGGCCGCATCGTCGGCTGCCGCCTCCTCGTCGGCGTCGAGGAAATCGTCCACCTCCAGGAAGAACAGGCGGGGGCACACGTGCCCACGCACGTACTGCTCGTCGCAGTTGTAGCAGAGGCCTTGCCGATGACGTTCCTGCATTTCGGCCGGCGAGAGGCGACGGTGCGGTCGCGCGGGTGCCACCGGGGCTGCTGCGCCCGGTGCTGCCGTGCCGGCTGCGGTCGACGCAGGCAGCGCTAGTGCGCCAACCGAGGCCGCGGCTGCCCCCTGTTGGCGTGGGGAAAAGGCTGGCCGCGGGGGAGGGCGAGCGCCGCGCTGCTGAGGAGGTGCTGCCGCGGCCAGAGCCCGTGTCTCGAAGGCGCGGGCGAGAAACATGGCCGTCTGGAGGTCGGGCGGGTCGCGCATCGCGACGTCGACCCGAATGTGTTTCGGGAGGCCACCGACGAAGAGCTCTGCCTTTTGGCGCGTGGAGATGTCCCTTGCATGTGCCAGCACCGTCTGGAAGCGGTCCGCAAACTCCTGGACCGTGGAGTGGAAAGGAAGGCGTCCTAACTCGGCCAGTCGCGAGCCGTAGATAGGCGGGCCGAAGCGAAGGCGGCAAAGCTCCTTGAAGCGCTCCCAGGACGGCATGCCCTCGTCCAACAGGAGGGCGTAGTACCATGTCTGAGCGGCGCCGGTGAGGTGGTAGGAGGCCATCCACGTCCGCTGCTCCACCGGAGTGCGTTGGCCCCAGAAGAATTGTTCACATTGTGTGAGCCAATTCAGCGGGTCGACCGAGCCGTCGTATGTCGCGAAGTCGATCTTGTAGGTCCGAGGCTGGAAGGGTGCCGCACCGACCGTCCCGGGAGCGGTAGTCGAGGGCGCCCCGCCGATCACTGATGCTGTAGCCGGCGCGGAGCAGAACGTGGAGCCGTGGAGGATTGTGCCGTCAACGCCGCCATAGAGCGTTCCCGACGTCGGACCGCCCTCATGACCGAAACCCGCTGTGATGTGATGGGTCGAATGGACCGATGGACGCGCTGGCGCGGAGGAGTAGACTGGCTGCGTGACGTCGGTGAGCCACGACGGCAGCGGGGACGGCGAGTGGGGGAACTGGATTTCCTAGAAGGGAACGCCGCCGGGGAACCCCACCGGTGCGGGCGCGGTGGTGTGCGCCGTGCTGTCCTGCGGCATCCCGTAGGGGTAGACGGCGCCCGAGACGGGCGAAGGCAGCTGCTGCCGCGGGTTGGGTGCCGGCGGTAGCTGCGGCTGTGGTTGAGTCGGTGCCACGCCTGGCTGTGGTCCCAAGAGGAAAGCGTGGACGCCGGCCATCATCTTGCCGAGGTCGAGGACGGCCGTGGTGAGTTGCTCGTTGGTCATCACGCCCATGGCGGAGGAGGAAGCCCCGACGGCCAGCGGTAGCGATCCCGCGGGCAGAGATGTTTGCGGAATTGGTGCGGACGGGATCGGCACGGGCACGTTGGACTCCGGCGGCGACGTGGTTGCAGCGGGCAGTGGCAGCGACATCGGATCGAAGGTCTCTGATACCAGGTTGGTATGCTGCTCCTCTCTGCCGGGCAGAGATCGGAGGTTGTAGGAGTGGAGGATTGGTGGGCGCGGTTTGCAGGGGGAACGGCGGCGCGTAGCCAGCGATCGTGAGAGGCGGGAATGTGGCGGCTAGGGTTGGACTCCCGGCTCCTACAGGAAGCCGGAAGAATATATTTCTGCTTGCCTCTTTTCCATAGCCCTTAAGGGGTATTTATAGGCCTAATACAATCTAATCTACTAATCTTATCCCTATCTTTAAAACAAAATTAATCTAAACAGAATAACCAATCTCTATCTTTAAAACAGAAATAATCTAAACAGAATAACCAATCTGATTTGAACCAAAACAGAATAACTAACAAAATGATAACTTGCTAACGAGCAGGTCTTCTCCTGCATGCGCCTGCTAGCCATGAGCAGTCCTCCTCTGATAATGAATTCCCGTCATAACAACATGTGTCCATGTGTTGAATATATGTGTTGAATGGAGTATATGTCGATTTGATGTTTGAATGGAGTATATGTGTTGAATATATATAATAAATAGGTTATTTATCCTGTCTTCAGACAGTTCGTCATTATATGTAATTTTTGCAGGTTGTCTGTTAGCAAAGGTGTAGTCTGTCGGTATAAGGCTTTAACCACAGGCTTTCTCCCGACACACATTTTATGTGGCTAAAAACCTTTGCCGACATTTTTTTAGATGTTGAAGGGTGCTTTCACCACTAAATTTGCTGTCGCTAAAACGATGTTATGGTGTAGTGATGGCATTTGCCTGTTTCTAAAATTAAAGGTGAAAGTTATGGTAGAATTTTTATAGGTGAGTGGAGAGAGAGCATCAACATCCAGGAAATTGTCTAAGTTATGACAGACATTCTACTGAATTTCAGTAGTTAAGAATTTAACAAGTATACCTCAGGGAAACCTTAATAATGATGATATTGAGCTTTAAAGTTCCTCTTGATTGAATGATGCCCTCGACACTGAAGTAGAGGATGCGATTGTCGATGATGAAGGATGGCAGAGAGCAAGTCGGGGAGCACGGTTGAGGTCTGTGAACCTTAGCCCCCAGCACCGTCATTCAGAATGGCAATGATAAGGACCATGAAGGGTGAGAAGTCATATTTTCAAATTGTTATAGCTCAAACCAAACAAACAAATTCAAGAAACTAAACTCAGCGCCAGTGCGACACCCTCATAGATGATAGATCGCTCCAGTTGAAAAAGTAAAAGCTAAGAAATTGTATCAGATGGTTTACATGCAAAACAACGTAAACCATCTGATACATACTGAACAATGTAAACCATCACAGATTCCAACCATTTTTCATGAGAATCTTTTGACATGGTTTCTCAAACTACAGGCTAAAATAATGTATTTTTTGTTTAGTTATTTGACATTTATGTTAGCAAGGATGAGGCAGATTATTCACAAAAAGACTTAAACAAATGTGATTGCTTGACTTAAAGCACCTTCTCTTTTTTATTCCCGTATGAACTCCTCCATTTAAAAAAAACACAACAAAGTAAAATAAAACAAAAATAGCATAAACGGGAAAACACTATAAATAGTAGTAGGATAAAGCAAAATATATTAACCACACAACAAATAATTAGTTCTTGCATTGCTAGGGACATAATATTCACAAGGGATTAAAAAATGTAAAATTTCAAGCTTGTAATATTTGAGATGCATAGGATGTATACTCACTTTCCAAAGTTCGGACAGCTTTTTCAGTGGCTTGTACTTGAGCCTCATCTCTTGTTTTTCCAATGCTAATTCCGATTTTTTTCATTACTAAATAGAACCTAGAACATCATTTTTCTAACTAAGATCAGGATGGCAGGATTAATTAGAAATATCTCATTATTGCTATATAAATCCTAAAATAATCCACAAGTGAACATAAAGCTAATTGAGAGCAAAAGAACTGAAGGGATGCTGAGATTGATGCACTAAAAGAAATGTTGCAGTTCCTTGCAATTCTAAATAGATATTTATCTTGATTAAAATATCAACCTAGGTTGTTGCAAGGCCACATGTGGTAGCAAAATTGATTTGCACAAATTTAAAATACCAACCTCAAAATCAATTGACAGGGAAATATGATAGAGAGAGAAGACAATTCACTCTTTCAAGGTTCATAAGGTAATACCAAAAATGACCATACTGATATAAACATGTAAGGGATAAAAAAGAACAGACAAAAGAGTGTACCTGATAAACAAATTGATGATGGTATTTGTTTATGATCTCTAGAATATGCCTAAAATAAGTAACATAGTAGCATGATCATCAGTCCATTACAGATCAATAAGAAACTATTGATTATCTGTAAGCCAAGTGATACAACCAATTAACTCAAAATCTTGATACATCCATAAATATGATTGGAAGCTAAAGTACCAATTAGATACACCTACATTTGTTCTAAAATGAAATAACACAACATATATGGTTATAAATAATATATAAAGGAATCTACACAGTAGCATTTATATTTTGCCATATGACAGCGTTTCCCATAGCAAATAGGACATCTTTAGTTAATTCAACCTTAAAGCTAAGCCTCCCTAAAATGAAAATCAAAACAAAAACAACATATCAGAACTCACCGACCCATCCAACCTCTTCTCTACTTTAGCTCCACTCATACCCTTGTGTATAGGGGCAATATCTTCATTGTTTGGTGGAAAGGTAGTATCCTGAAATGAAATTAGCACTTGGCATAAGCTTTCAGAAAATAAACACATATAAAATAAAAAAGATTCAATAATGTTATCTCAGGGACTAAGTAGTCACTGACATCAGGAGCATACAGAACATCTAACAACTCATTTCCATACTCTCTGCAATACACTGATGAAAGCAGAGATGACTTTTAAAGAGTAAGCATGATATATTGACACCATCACAATGCATAGATTGTGTCATTATTTTACTAGCCTTTCGAAAGAAATGGTTGTAAGAGGTAATACTATCGTCACAAAGAGTATAAAGAACTACAGATCCCCTAGCATAGTTATATAAACAGCCACCAATAGACACATCCACCAGCTAGTTAAGGCGGCTACTCTTATCATCGCTCTAGAACCAACCCGTAAAAATAACATTTTCACCTAACCAGTAAACCTTTTGTAGAAGGGCACTGCCAAAGCGTGAACACACTCACACATGAAACAGATAAACGTGCTGATATATACTAAGCAGAAAAGGAATGAATGTATATACAGAAAGCAAACAAACAAGACGATACTAAACAGGGAAGGCAAGAACATGCTCACGATTTGCTCGAGGCAGCCAATGCGGTGAAAAAAGGGAGAGAACTCAGCACACTACACAGCCTATATATATCTTACTACAAATTACAACGCCTGAGTTCAGCGCATCAAGGGAGTAGGCAGAACAGTACAACGCACCTCAGTGAGACTCAGCACAGCACCGTCCAGTAAAGAAAAAAATAACCTCACTGCTGAGCCACTGACCATCGATGTGGTCTAAGAGAAGCCGAACAGTGGCCATGTAGGTCAGAACATGCACAGAACTCTAGCACGTCGTCCACAGTGGCCATGCCACCGGGAGACTATGGTGGCCGGTCACCTTAGTGGAAATGTTGAAGACAATGGCGAGGCAAGGCAAGGGAATGCATACCTACGCAACGGACAGAGGCCAGGAGCAGCCATAGTGGCCATGCCACCAGGAGGCGGCGGTGACCGTCTCCCAAAGAGGAGATGGCATGTGGTCGACCCGATACCTATGGCAGCGTGGGTGCCACCATGGACGACGGAGACAATGGAGACGATGCCTTTCCTTGCTTCCCCGACGTGCGACAAGGATGAAGGAAGGCAGAGACAGCGCCTGTGTATGCCACAGAGAAGCTGCGTATGCATCCGTATCCACTTGCACCGCAAGTGATATCGCCACTAGAAGAAGATCTTAGTGCCGCCGTCGCATCATTGGTTGCGGCAGATGTGTCTCCTTCTTGGCCGTCGATTTGTTCCGCGGCAGCATCGATGGGGAGCTTCGGTGGGAGGGGAACTTAGATGATGCTTAGACTAGCATGGCAGCGATGTGGGAGGGGCTACGAGCTAGGGTTTTGAGGGCATCGGAGGCTTGGCGTCGACGGGAGGTGAACGTGTGGGATGAAGAGGAATTAGGACATCGGACCATGCGAGCGGATGGGACGAGGGAGTGGAGGAACAAAGCGGACAAAAAGGAATGGAGCGACACAACGCTAAGCTACGGCAAATCCCGAAGGCAGTATGTATCGGGAAGCTATGCTAGCCGATAATTTCAAAAATTTCATTCCAAACTCTAGAACCAAGCACGTGAGGAATCATTAATCGTTACCTTGTAACATGAGATGCGCTAGTGCTGATGGAGGAGGGGGTGCCGATCTTCCGTTAGGTGGAGGATAAACAACGATTTGTGGAGAACTCGACGTTGACGATCCTGCTTCCGATCAACAAGATCAGCCCTTGCAATCGCTACACCACTGCTCCATTGGTTATCAACCAAGCACAGCCTGATTGACCTCACCAAGAAGGCTAATCCTTGCCTGCGAATCAAAGAACACAAGCAAGAACGCAGAGAACGCAATCGAATTGAAAATTCTATTGGAATCTGCGAATTGCGGTTCACTTACAAATCCGGCGAAGCGGCGGCTATAAAAGCAACGTGTAAACTAAACCCAAAAACCCTAGATGGCTGTAGAAACACCTTATATAATAGTTTCGGACGCACCCCTAATGGGCTCAACTGGATACACGGCCCAAAGGCCCAGTAACGCAGAAAACAGCATGCTGACAGATTCTTGACTCTATCTTGTTTTGACGATTCCCGTTGATCTAAAACGAATTTTGAGATGAAACTAGCGGCATTGGAAAGGTTATTAAGTTATCTTTCCGTGGCTGGGTGGAACGTCAAAAACGGAGTCCGTATACGACCTGGGCGATAATTTTAGTGCACGCTGCTCCTGGAATCCGAGTTGGACACGAATTGTAGTTGGATTGGACTCTCAAATTGGCTTGTACGTCCTTTCTGGTTCTTCTCCAACTTTTTGTTTATATCTAAGTGATTTTCATCATCTCCATGGTTCCTAACAATAATAATAATATTAGACAATAATTTATTCCCAAGATAATATACTAAGATACTTAGAAACGAGTTGACCTGGAGATTTAATTGTCGTGCTCGAACTTGAATAATTGGATTTTAGTATTCATGTATAGTTGTATCATTGGTAGAGATGTCTTCATCATCCTCTCCTTCTTGATTTGGAGTCGTACTCGACACAACGTCTATTGGTCCCCAATCAACATCCATAATAATATAAGAGTTCCATATACATGCATCTCTTCTATTAATCCAAGAAAGTATTTCTAAAATTGAAAATGAATGCATCTCATGGTGTAGCATATGAAGTACAAATATATAAAATTAAATATAACATAGAAAGCATGCACCTTAACTTGTTTCCTCACAATCATGATCCTAGCTATCCCAACTGATGATGTTCTCATCATTCTCCCCCTCTTGAAATAGAGTCGTCCTCGACTCATACTCATCTTTTGCTCCCATGGTTGGTTTCAATTCTGCAACGTTAAATGTGGAACTATCCCAAAACTTAGGAGGCAAGACAAGTTTATATTTATGTAACTCAACATAAGATAAAGAGATTATTCCTAATATGCCACAAAAAAATTAGTCAGTTCCATATATGCCACTTGCTGTCTCAATGACATGTGGGTCCCGGACCCACATGTCAGTGAGACAATCAGTGGCATATATGGAACCAGGTGAACTTTCAATGGCAAATACAGAACTTTCCCGTATGTAGCTCAATATGAGATAAATACTTAGTGATAACTAGGGGCAAAGTATAAACTATATTAGTAAGAGAATAATAAGGAGTTTCACAAATCACAACATAGCACACATCTTGACTTTGAATTTCAGTTTGATCAGTTTTATGTGCAAGGATAGAAGAATCTTTTATTTCGATTTCATGCTAAATTTCAGATCTAATATCAAGTTGTTTGCTCTCATTAGTTGCGGTCTCAATATCATCTTTAACAATTTCATCAGAAGTTGAAAGTAACAAAGTAGATTTCACATTCTCATGCACAACGGTATAGTTATTAGTCCTATCATGGTGAAGTGCATCATTATCAAATTGTAAAGGGTGTTCTATTATTTCATCTGATGAAGCAACCTCAACGGGTACCTGTAAGGACTTTTTACCTGATAGCTCAACTATTGCATAGATGGAAGACAATATGCTTGCTGATGTTTGTGCAGGTGCATGACGAACACTTGAAGAAGAGAAAGGCTTGGTTAGTACCGGTGTGCTCATCCCTCGTGGTAGATAGGAGTCTCTTGCCTTGTATTGTTGTTCCTGCAATTCTTTCTCTGCAATGATGGCAAGATGGAACAAACGACTAAGAGTACTAAATTCTTTATAATAAATGATATCTTGAATCTCATGCCTCAATCCATCATAGAAGCGCCACATCGTTTCCTCTGAGTGCTCCACAACACCACAACGGGTCATGCTCTCACGAAGCTCAGCATAATACTCTCTCACAGACATGTTACCTTGAACTAAACATTGTAGTTTCTTACACAATTCATGATGATAAGAAGGAGAGACAAATTTACAACACATTTCTCTTTTAAATGACCCCATGTATTAGGTTGTAATTGAAGTTCACTTATATCTTTCCACCATATTAAAGCACGATTTTTAAACATACTAGTTGCTTGTTTAACTCTATGTTGTTCAGGAACTAGATATAAGTTAAATTTATGCTCTACGATCATCTCCCAATCTAGGTATTCTTCAGCATCATATTCACCATAAAAATATGAGATGGTAAACTTACTTCTGATAGAAGAAACATTGTTACCATGATTATGATTTGTCGCACCTTCCATGCCTTCCATGGTAGTAGAAAAGGAAAAACACTTGGAAAAATATTAGTCCTATCAAGCATCTTACCACAATCTTACAAGGTTCTTACCATCGCAGGGCAGTGGATGGCACAATCTTGGTCGTGGCACAATTCTTGATTGGTTGGTGACTTCCAAAGAGAGTGGTATGATTGCAAAGACTCAAGCTGCACTGATCAAAAGTATATATGTAGAGCTATAGGAAGGCCAAATATTTGAGTGGAACACAATTTAATAACAGATAGTAATGTTGCATAAATGTTCAAACTATTAGTCCTAATTGCTGGTCTACTCATGTTGTAAGAACAGTAGTGACACAAGAAGGAATCAAGGATGAACATGATGAATTGCAAGGACAGTTTCAACACGACACCAGCAATACTATGAAAGAAACAGTGTAGGGCCTTCGGTATTGCCTCTTTTTTCTCCTTTTTGTTGTCTTCTTTTTTATCTCTTTTTTGCAACCAATTACCAAGTTCTAACTAGCAACAATATGCCTCAAGATTAAGCACAGCACCAAGTTTCATCTCAAACCGATGGAAGATGATATCGGTACAGGAAACCCTAAATAACTGGTGCTGAAACTTCGGAGTCCAAAATGAAGGTCTTCCTGATTTTTTTTTAATTTTTTTGATAACACCGATACTGATGAACGCCCAAGCCGACTTTTAGAGATCTACATGTGGTAAAAATTTTAGCTGAATCGGAGTTACGAGAGAAAAGTTATGGCCGTTTCAAGAAGAGCACCCTCCGAAAATCGGATCTGTTCCCCCTAAATCGGATCTGTTGGTTATGGCAGAAACAAAAGCGGATGGGGATCGGTGGGGGTGGAAAAATTATGCAGCGGAGTAGGGGAATTGTGGCGGAGACATGAACCGATCTAAAACACGAATTAACCAGCAACGAGACACAAATTTGGACACAAATTCAACACTACTGGACTCTGAAAGAGAATTATGCAAAAGGCTAACAATGTCTCGGAAAGGGATTTTTTTGTTCGGCTTTTCTGTGGAATCTAGGATGAATATGAAATCAATCTAATCTAAGATAAATGAACCTGATGGTAAACTAAGCTCTGATACTACTTGATGGAGGAGGGGTGCCCGATCTTCCGTCAGGTGGGGGATAAACAACGATTTGTGGAGAACTCGACGTTGACGATCTGGCTTCCAATCAACGGGATCGGCCCTTGCAATCACTACACCACTGCTCCGTTGGTTATCAACCAAGCACAGCCTGATTGACCTCGCCAAGAAGGCTAATCCTTGCCCGTGAATCGAAGAACACAAGCAAGAACGTGGAAAACACAATCAAATTGAAAATTCTATTGGAATCTGCGAATTGGGGTTCACTTACAAATCCGACGAAGCGGCGGCTATCAATGCAACGTGTAAAATAAACCCAAAAACCCTATATGGCTGTAGAAACATCTTATATAGTAGTTTGGGATGCACCTCTAATGGTTTCAACTAGATACACGGCCCAAAGGTCCAGTAACGCAGAAAACAGCATGCTGACAGATTCTGGACTCTATCTTGTTTTGATGATTACCTTTGATCTAGAATGAATTTTGATATGAAACTGGCATTGGAAAGGTTATTAAGTTATCTTTCCGTGGCTGGGTGTAACGTGAAAAACAGAGTCCGTATGCGGCCTGGGCGATGATTTTAGTGCACGCTGCTCCTGGAATCCGAGTTGGACACGAATTATAGTTGGATTGGACTCTCAAATTGGTTTGGACATCCTTTGTCGTTCTTCTCAAACTCTTTGTTTATCTCCAATGGTTCCTAACAATAATAATAATATTAGATAGTAATTATTCCCATGATAATATACTAAGATACTTAGAAACGAGTTGACCTGGAGATTTAATCGTCGTGCTCGAACTCGAATAATTGGATCTTGGTATTCATGTATGGTTGTATCATTGGTAGGGATGTCCTCATCAAGTGGAATGGAAGAAGATGGTGGGGAAGTGTGTCCTCGCTTATCCTCGTCCTGCTCCGCCCGTTCCCCGGTGATCCAATCAGTGAATACCGGTGATATCCATGTGAAGAAACCCACAAGCGCCACTATTCAAGCAATGCCTCTATGGAGTCCACACGTACAGTGATAAGATTGATGTCACACTGGCATGCTAACATCGCTCGTGAAATCTTGGGGAGGAATCTCAATCTAAACTATTGAGATCAAGAAGGAAGAGAGAGAGAGGAGAGGTGTGGAGGCTAGGGTGGAGCAATTGGGTCTTCAAAAAACATATATCCACGACCTCCTCCCTATTTATAATGCCAAGGAGTGGGCCTTTAACCATAATTAAATCTCTAACAGATCCAATCTATTACGTCCTGATCAGAACTTCTGATACCCCTATCGGAACTTCTGATCTAGCCTTTCGATCTGCAAACCATAACAAATTGGCATTATAAATCGACCGATTCCAAATCGGAACTTCTGGTTTGAACTCTGTCTTTGAATTATAAATAATCGGAACTTTTGATTTGAGTTCTCGGTTTCTCAAACCATAAATTATCGTAACTTCTAATACCATATTGCAACTTCCGATTTGAGCTCTCAGTTTCTAATTCAAAAAATAATCAAAACTTCCAATTACAAATCAGAACTTCTGATCCTCCGAGAATTTTCTTAGGCACAATACCTTCAATCTCCCAATTGCACAAGAACCAATTCTTAGCAAGTTTATTAATCCATCACCTTAATTTTGTGACCCGATAGGTTCATACACCAACGGTTGTTCATCGGAAACCATTTTCGGTTCACTTCTATATAGCGGTACCTAGTAGCACATATTGACCTCCGAAAGCGTACACAATCAAATTTTCACTGAACCTTGATATATGCATGCACCAATCCCTTTACCACACGACATTAGTCAAGATCAAGGCGAGATATGTTCTACCCTTTTTGGATCGCTCGACATTTCACTCAAATAAGTATCATATTCAAATCATGACTAACTCTTTAGTCATAGTGGCATGGTCATGCGCTTTTCCAATATGACTACCTCGAGGGGCCCAGAGACGTCTCTCCCTTTATAAGGAGGGGTAAATTCCATCTTGACCACTCACATCCCATGACATGTTTCACAACACACTTGAAAACAACCCTTATGACTACTGTTGGACTGAAAACGGCGACCAGAGGGGGGTGAATGGGAGCTTTTAAAATTTCAGGCTAAAAATAGACTTCTGTTTTAGTTCTGTCTTCTGCGGAACAGGCTTCGAACACACCCTTTGAAGTTCTGGTTCGGAGGTATTTCACAGCTCCCAAACCAGGCTTCGTAAGGAGTAAAAGTTCAAAGTCAAGAAAACTTTGCTCCACCCACAAAACCAAACCCACAATTCTGCTAAGTAAGTGCAGGCTCTGCACACTAGGTGCCTTGAGCAGACTTCGCACTTCACCCTTCGCAGGAGGTGGTTCCCTCTGAGGACTTCGACCAAATACTCTGCACTAGCAACTAGTACTAGGCTTCATATCCCGAAGAATAAAACTCACACAGAGCACACTGCGCTAAGGACTTCGACAAGAGACGGGCTTTGATTTAAGCCACGGATAGTGCTTCGCTAGTAATCAAAGAGGACTAGCCTCTAGTTTACACAGAATGAACACACACTGAGAAAAACACACTTCTCAAGCACATATCACTTTCACACTTCTTCAAAGACACCTCAGTGCACAAGTTCAAAACAGGAAGAAGTGAAGGAGAAAGAAATCAAATCTTGTAGTGCAAAGCAGGCATACAAGTTTAAGAAAAAATGAAAACATAATCAAATATTCATTTCTTGAACAGGGAACACAAAATGAACTCACAGATCTGAATACATGTGTGTGGCAGCTAGCACAGAAGTTCAAAAAATGGATGCTCAAAGTGTTACTGTTGCCTAGCTAGCCTCGACTATTTATAGGCACTATTCAGCTCTATGAATAGACTACTTTACCCCTAGGGTTTACACAGTTTTTATCTCTCTCAGACAGGGGGTACAGATGGTTGTCTACTTTATTTGGAGGCTTGTTTTGTCAGCTTAGCAGAGGAGACAACATCAGCTTTTGCAGAGCAGACACGGTCAGCCTTTGCAGTTTTGGATTCTTCTGAAGCCCTCCTTCACATGCGAGGGGTGCGGTAGCTTCGGCGAGAAGCCTTGATCCTGACGGCCTTCGCTTCACCGAAGTCATCGTTCAATACAGTGACGGTTTTGAGCCGAAGCCGTCAAAGCCCTTGAGCCTTCGCGCCATCACCTTTGGAGTGGACCACCACATCTTCGCAGCTACTCCTAGCTCGAACTCCATTAGTCCGTGTACCGAAGCCATGCATGGCCGAAGTACCTCAAGTCAGCCACACTCCGAAGCCCCACCTTCAGAGTACCACCCTTCGAAGTCCCTCCTTCATCCAAGGCCTTCGCATGAAGCATTCCATGAGCACTTCGTCGCAGTGTCTCTCCCCGAGCACACTCCTCGACGAACCTCACCCGGACCATGCCTTTGATGAACCTCGACTTCTGAGACATCCGTGGGTGAACCTTCGAGTGCCTTCTTTCGGAGCACACTTCGAATAGCTTGCCTCATTGCTAAGGACTTTGTCCACCATACTTCGAAGTCACTCCTTTCGGAGTACCCTTCGAAGTGCCTCGCCTCCGAGGACTTTGTCTCAGGGGTACCTTCAGCCAGAGCCACGCTCCGCGCTCTTTGCCTTTGCCTGGCGCACCTTGACCCGAGGACTGACCTTGACCCCACGCAGCCTCCGTGACCGAGCTCCCCACTCGCTTGGCATCAAGCCTCCCACTTGACCCAGGTTCACTTGCTGCGAACCGTCCATTGCCTCCGAAGTCACCTGCACACCACAAACAAACAGACATGTGTATCCAGCACCCTAGAGACCTCTCCGGATAAACAACCTCCGGCACATACTCCCGTGTGCCGCCGAAAGTACCGAACCCTTCGGTACATATGTCATCGTGCTCTGCCAGACCCCTCCGATAGAAACACTCCACTGCAAGTAGACCCACCGAACCATTCGGTGAAACATCATTCGAACCATTTCAGAGGAACCCCTTCGAATCCAGAGGATAAAATCTGTCAATCACTCATCGTAGACTCCGAAACAAACCCGTGGTTTCTCAATCTCCTCCTTGATGACTGCATTGACATCCAAATTCAAGTTCAAGAAAATTTGAAAAATTTCAACAAACAAGTGACCAGAAAAACTCAGAAAAAAGCTAAATCATTGTCACTTGACAAAAGAATTTCTCGCCCCCTTCTTCAAAAGAGTAAAAGTCCCTTCGACATCTTCTTCTTTGCACAATAAAAACTCCCCCTGAGTTATTTTCCCCCTTACTGCAGAGAACTCAAAAATTTCTCCCCCTTTGGCAATGGAAGCATCAAGGAGCATTTAAAAGATGCAAAGCTTCGAAATGGGCAGAATTGCAGAGACGTATAAAGCAAAAATATGTCAAACTTAACGACAATTATCATGTGCTCAGCTTAGTGTAACATGATCTAGAAAACATAATGACATCATGCGATTTTATCATTTTGAAATAAAAGCATCACCACTCAACCAAGTTAACTAGACAAGTAAAGACAAGGGCTGCACAAAGTTAATCAATTTCTATGCTAGACAGACAAGACTAGTTCAAATGGAGCATTGAAGGCAAACTTGATTGACAATGAATTTATACTTGCTGTTCTCTTTCATAATGCTAGGGATTATTTGTTCATCTACCTTATACTTTCCAATCAAGCCAAGCCTAGGCAAGAAAGCCATCAGAAGCTTAAGGTAGTAATTTTGGCATACACTAAATTATCCTAATTCATACCAAGGTGCAATGGTAAGTAGTCTAGAATAAAGTAGTGCGACAAATAAACCCACCTGAATCTTTTCACTTTTAGCATTCAAATCATGGATTTTTTGGATTTTTGATAAGAGAACAAATTGTTTAGCACTTGCAGAATATCCATGAGTAAGAAATATGATTTTTCAAGTTGTAATTGTTGCATCAAGAGAAAAGGATTCTTGCTACCAAGCAGATAAAGGATAGCGAGAGCAGTCCTACCTAAACATGCTAGATTCAAGACTAAGCAGTGAGCATGATTTGATTTTGGAAAGAAAAATCATGCACAGAATGCATCAGACATATTAAATAGAGTTGAGTGTTCATTTGCCTGTTCAAAAGTAGAACTAACAGAGGGGGTTGATTCATCAAAAGTCACATTACATGACTCGATGATAGTGTTAGTTTCCAAATTGAGAACACGATAGGAATGACCATGAGTAGAGTAACCCAAAAAGATCCCGTCAGAAGAGCGCGACTCAAATTTATCCAAATTTCCACGTTTTAGGATAAAGCAACGACAGCCAAAAACTCGAAGATGAGTAACTTTGGGCTGTCTCCCAAAACGTAGTTCATAAGATGTCAAGTTCAAAATTGAGCGCAAGAAGATTCGGTTTGAGATGTAACATGTAGTGTTCATGGCCTCAGCCCAGAATTTTCTAGGAGTCCTGTGCTCATCGAGCATCGTCCTAGCCATCTCAACCAAACTGCGGTTCTTCCTCTCAACAACACTGTTCTGCTGAGGAACACGCGCAGCAGAGAATTGATGTTCTATGCCATGCTCCATGCAAGTCAACAAAGAGACTGTTCTTGAACTCAGTGCCATTATCACTTCGAATGAATTTTAATGCACCAGGGAGTTCAGTAAAAAGTCTCAAAGCCAAGCTCCGAAAGTGTGAAAACACTTCATCCTTGCTGGCAAGAAAGAAGACCCAAGAGTAGTGAGAGAAATCATCGACAATGACTAGCACATACCACTTGCCGCCTAAAGAACTAACCCGAGAAGGACATAAAGTGTCCATGTGGAGAAGTTCACCGGGTTGTTCAGTCATCACCGTGGTGACTGGCGAGTGCGAAGCGGCAATCGTTTTTCCATGTTGACATGGAGCGCAAACTAAGTTCTTCTCAAACTTGAGCTTAGGCAATCCTTGGATCAGACCTAGGGCACTCAGACGAGCAAGCAACTCAAAGATCATGCGCCCTAGTCTCCTATGCCACTTCCAAAGCTCAGAAGTCGAATGTGTAACAAGACAATTAGAAGAACCAGATGACTCAGAAAAATCAGCTCCAAAAACTCTCCTAACTCTAAAGATCTTACAGACCACAACGCCATCAGAATTGAGTACTTGCGAAGTATCGCGATGGAATCGCACTTCGAAGCCCTCATCAAGCAATTGAGATACAGAAAGCAAATTGTTTCCTAAATTTTCAACCAAAGCAACATCTTTGAGAGTGAAATTTGAGTTGATTCTTACCACACCTTTACCTTTCACTCTACTCCTTCTATTGTTGCCGAAGGTGATATGTTCCTTTTGCTTGGTTGTGGTGAGGCTGGAGAACCATGCTGCATCTCCGGTCATATGGCGCGAACAACCAGAGTCCATGATCCACGTGCCCTCCAAGCCTCGGTTTGGAACCTACACATGATAAGAGAATCTCGATCGCTCAGTGCTGGGGTGAGTGAAAACATGATGAGGCATCCAGCACTGAGTGATACGAGTAGTAGGCATAGTAAATATAGACTGTCTATGCACAGGAAAATCAAAATGATGCAAAGTGTGAGGTCTACCAACATGTTGTGACCCAAATGCATGACGAGGTCTCCTAACCTATCGAGGCACAGAGTTACTCACACGGAGCCTACCACCATATGGAACATGGTGTACATCTCGAGGAGTAACACCTCTCCGGAAAGCACGAGGAGCCTCAAAAATAGGACATGATTAAAACTCAGACTCATGCATACCTAGAGATGGGTAATGCATGTTCTGGAAGCTCATCATCTGAGAGTGTCGCTCATCCTTGATGCGACGAAAACAAAACCCAACCAGATGACCCGCCCCGCCCGCTGACAATAGGAACAATGAAACACTCTCCTAGGGGCACTCACATGGGTCATAGGAGCAGTCCTCACAGGCTCCTTGGGCTTCTGCTGAGTGGTTTTCTTGGGAGGAATTTTCTTTGCAGGAGGAGTGGTTTTCTTTGGAGTTCGGGTAGGCATTTTGGCTGATGGAGTGTCTAACAGGGCTCTTTCTTTATCTAAGGTAGTGGGTGAGGTAAAAACAATTTTGTTCTCACTGTCTAAAGGAATTCTCTCAAAACCTAATCCCAGAGCTAACCCTGCCCTGTCAGCACACATCTTGGTCTTGGCCAAGAGCAAGTCCATCCTACCCTTTTCCCTCAGTGCATTTGTTAACCACAGAATGAAGGTATTCATTTTCAGTCATGAGGTTTTCACCTTGCTCTCTAATAGTGCCTAACTGGTCCTAAAGGGTTATGCAAGTGTCACACACAGGTTGCACATCCATAGAACTATCGGCCCTCTCCAATCTATCCTCTAAATCCTGAACATGCTTATCACGTAAATCAATGCTCTCACGTAATAAAGAATAGTTCATGCATTCATTTATATCATGAGGACTAGAATCAACCATCAAAAGCTGCTTCTGTAAAGTCTCAAGCTCAGAAAGAATTTGAGCATACACAGAACGCAACTGAGCAAGCTCACCCATGACAACAATGCAAGATTCACATTCAACATCATTAACCCTAGACTTAAGCATGACATAGTCAGTAGAAATAGATTGTAGCCTAAGTCTAAGGTCTTTTCTATCTCTAGCAGCTTGCACAAGTAACCTATCCTGACCAAGAACTACTTCATTCAGTTCGTCTAATTTAATTGAAAGTGGTCATAAGATAGTGGTACCTCCGATGAGTCAAGCTCATCGCCGCTGTGATCGCTGTCGGCCATGAATCAGAGGCCGGTGAAATCTCGTCCCTTCTTGTCCTTCTTCTCCTCCTCATCAGAGCTCGACTCCTTAGTTGAGGAAGTGTCGATGTTGCTGAGAGTAGCAACAAAAGCTCTGGAAGCGGCATTGTGAGAAACCATGTTGAAGAATATGGTTTTGATATTCCAGATGTGATGAGTGATTATCAACGGAAGTCAAAGGAAGGGAGAGATGAAGACCTACCGAGTCTGAGGCGCATGTGACTCAGGTACACGGGCAGTGAGCAACGGCCGGGCAAAGGAGCCGCGGAGTCGGGCTGGCCCAATCCGGGTACATGGCTAGGAGCGGCAGAGGATCCACCAGTCTATTGACTGGGTTTGACTCAGGTACACGGGCAGCGAGCGATTGCCGGGCTGAGGAAGCTGTGGGGTCAGGTCAGCCCAATCCGGGTACCCAGTGCGAAGACAGTGGACGCTTTGTCAGTTTCGGCGTAAAACTGACTATCTATGATTTATTCATTTTTAGAATATTAATATTTAGTTTTTAAGTTTAGAATAATTTCATTTGAGTCAGGTAATTTTTTCTAAGAATATTTTAGTAATTTTCGGAATTTATTTTAGAGTCAGTTTATTTTACCCGAGGGTAAATTAGTATTTTCATGTATTAGGATTTGCCTATAAATAGGCCCCTATCCCCTTAGGGATAGATGGCTGTTTTTCTCAGATCAATCTACAATCTACAATCCATTGTTCAGTTTTTTGTCTTCCACCGAAAACTTTTTCGTCTTCTCCGATAATTTTCGCCGGCGTGGATATCGAGCCCTACGACAGCCGCAAGTCTTTTCCCACGACACTCTTCCATTGTGTCCTGCCAGCGATCGTGCGCACAGCCCCGCGGCAGCAAGGCGAAAAGGCAACATTGCCAAATTTTCCTTGTGAAATATCTCCAGCGTGCTGTACTTGCGCCTGCCGCATGTGGGCCCCACGGGCGTGTCTTTTTCGGCGGCGTGGGCTTTGATGCATAGGCTCGGCACGGCAGCATGGCCAGCTACAAGGCTACGGCGGCGCATACGGCAGGAATTAATTCCCCACGTGGCCACGCCGGCGTGAAGACAGATTCGGCTCCTGGCACGCGACGCGAGATGATCCATGACGCAAGTTAGTTTGTTTAATCCCCTATTTTTTGTAGATCAGTGTTAGAGATAATCATCTATTAATCAATGAGCTGAAAATTTATTTAGAAATTTCGTGGGTATTTTAATCTGTCAAAATACTTTTAGTACTCGACTATTTTTATTTAAATATTATTTAATCTGCTTGTATAAAAAGAAAAATTTATTATTAGTCACAGTATTAGTCGCAGTACTATTTTCATTCTAGATTTACATGAAATATTTCAGATTTATTTTTGAATTAATTTTCAGATGATCCATATTTTATCCAGTTAATTAGTATTTTTTTTAGACTGCAATCTGAACATTTTATTAAGATATTTAGTTTTTCTATTACGTCATTATTTTTAGTTTAGCTTTAATATCATTTTGATTAGGATAGACATTTTTAATACCAGTAATTTTCCTTGCTAATATTATTTGTCTGGTTAAGTTTGTTTAGGTAGTGGGTTTAAATCATAGTTCAGCAAGAAATTTTTAGGCGTCCATTCACCCCCCTCTGGTTGCTACTTTCGGTCCTACAAGTGGTATCAGAGCACGGTTAGGTTTTTCTAATATCTTAACCGATTCAAAACCTAGGTAGTGACCATGACGTCTTCTCGTAAAATCCCATCCCTAGAATCTTTTGGCTACACTTATTGGAAGACTCGCATGCGAGAATACCTTATGAGCCAGAGCTCGGACATATGGGAGATTTGAGTTCATCCTAATTTCATGATAACGACTATTGCTGCGGATACTGCTGAAACTGTAATTACCCAACATCAAAATAATAGTAAGGCGGTGAATATTTTATTTTCTGGTCTAGGTCCTAGTGAGTTTGAGCGTGTTAGCCATCTCACCACTGCTCGAGAGATCTGGGCTACCCTCCAGGCACACCATGAGGGGACAGCTCAGGTTAAGGCTAGGCTCTACCAGACCTATCGGCGGGAGTATGAAAATTTCTCACAGAAGCCGGGTGAGACTGTTGAGGCTTTGTTTAGTCGTTTTCAATCGATCATTAACAAGCTTCGCATCAACAAGGCCGAGCGTGATCAGCTGGTCTCGGATCATGAGCATGCGCTTAAGGTAATCCATACCTTGGACCCTAAGATCTGGGAGATCAAGGTCTCTTCTATTGTTGAGAGCGCATCTTATGATACCTTGACCGTCGCAGAGTTTTTTAGTAAGCTCAAGGCCTCAGAGGTCGATATTCAGTTGAAATCAAATCTCACTGATTCTGGCTCAAAGACTCTGGCGCTTGCGACACCGTCGGCTGATCCTAATGCCGTGAGTTGTACTGCTTTTTCCTTGATGTCTATCTCCGAGGAACAACTTGATACTCTAGGAGATGATGATTTGTGCCTGTTTAACAACTGGGTGCGACGTGTCTATGATAAGAGAATGTTTAAGAGACACGACACAAAATCCAGATGCTTTGAGTGTGGTGACCCAGGTCATTTCATCGTGGACTGCCCCAAGCAGAAGAATTACAAGAAGGGCACTAGCGGCAACTCCTACAACTTCGGCAAGTATGACAACTCCACAAAGGGCAAGCCCAAGACAAGATTTTTTCGAAAGGCTCTGAAGGATTACAGGCGTGAGAACAAGAAGCGAGACAGACCTTCTTCGCCGAGATGGAGAAAAGATACTCCAAGAGATCCTCTTCTTCCTCCTCGTCTTCAAGTTCAAGTGATGAAGAGGTCATGATTAGGAAAGGGAAGGACAGGGACAATCCGGCGGACCTCTGATTCATGGGCTTCGTGGACAAGCCGAAGAGTCGCTCACGTCACAGCCGAAGACCCCACAAGAGCTTCTGCTCAATGGCTCTTGGGGAGAAGAAAGAGAAGGACTCCTCCGATGACTCCGACAACGACGACGATGAGAAGGCATCTTCCTATGAACAAGAAGTTGTAAATTTACTAGAACAGAATAGTCAGGAGTTGAAGTATAGGGAGAAACTACTTAGAGGGGCTAAGAAGAGGATAGATGAGCTTGAGAGTGAGCTTGCCACAGCTAATGGAAAGATTGAGAGTCTGTCTTCTTCTCCTTGCTTGGGTGATAGTGGTGAGTGCCCTAACTGTGAGGTGCTGTTGTGTGACCTGACGACTCTTAAGTCCAGGTACACAGAGAGAGTAGATGAGAGAGACGCTTTGCGACTGAGCTTGAGAGCGCTCTGTAGGAGCTGAAAGATGCTCATGTCACTGTCGTCGCACCTTGTGTAGAGTGCCCATCCCATTTAGCTAGTATAGCCGAGCCGAGAGCCAAGAGTGATGAGCAGTTGAGCGAGTTAGCTGGAGTGAGAGCTGAGTTGGAGCAGACTAAGCTAGAGCTTGAGACCTTGTCATTTCCATCCACTGTTTGTGAGAGCTGCTTATCCATTAGAATGGAGTTGATTAAGCTAAAAGCTGAGAAGTCTGTCGAAGTTGATAAAGAGTGTGAGATCTGCTTGTCTCAGGTGGAGGTGTTAGCTTCTTTTAGAGAGGAGCTAGCTGATGTTCAGAACGAGAACTTTTACCTCCGTTCAATCCTGAGTTGCATCAGTGCTAAAGAGCCACAACTCGGCATGATGATCCAGCAGTTCAAGAGACAGGATGGGTTTGGGGTAGGTTACACCTATACCAAGGCTGATTTTGAGAGCGCCATTAGCCGAGCAGTGGAGTGGAGTTAGATGACTCCCGAACAGAGATATCCCAAGACTCACTCCACTGAGTCCTTTAAGGATAGTCAGCCCAAGGATGGAGTTATCCAAGAACAACCTAAAGCTCCACCTAAGAAGCAGATCTGGGTTATTAAGCCTAAAACTCTTCACACTTCTTTTGATTCTTTACTTGGACCCTCTCACACCAAAGATGCTTCATCCAACACCACCAAGCCTAAGAATCCCAAGCCTCAACCACATCCCAAGAAGCCTACCTATCACTGTGAGTTCTGCTAGAGAGACGGGCATCTAGAGGAGTTTTGCTTCAGGAGGAAGCGGGTTGAGCGAGCAGAGAGAGATCGAGGTGGGCAGGAGCAGTTCTACCAGTAGGGTGGTAGACAGAGAGTTCCTCGACATAGAGAGAGGCCAGAGTCCAGGACACGTCGTGTAGGTGGTGGTAGAGGAGACGGTTTTTATGATCGTGCTCCGGAGGGTGGTTTCTGTTCTGGTAGAGTTCCAGATCGTTATGGATACGGTGTTGGACCTCGTGACCGTGATTTTAGGAAAAACAGAGGACCGCACTTTGATCCACGTTTCAGTCCAGACTCATATGATTCCTTTTGCTTTCATACATATGCGCAGATGGCTCGACACTGGTTCAACACTTTTACTAAACCTGGCATTGGACCGTTTGGTCCCACTCATGATTATTAATCGTGATTTGGGAGTTGTGTATCCTTATTAGGATACTTTGTGTCAGTTTTTCTTTCTTCTTTATTTTTATTGAGTCTTTTGTGTGCGTTCATATCATGCATAATCATCAATCACATTTTGAGCTTGCTTCTGCTATATGATTAATCTGCTTTACTTTCTCTAGCTAGTATATGTTTTTGATTACTTGTCGATGATCATGTTCTGTTTCAGTTCACATGATATATCTGATATTTGTCATATGCATGGCTTTTATGCTTTAAAATTGAAAAATGATCACCATTGCTTCTGGTAACTAGCATGTGTAGGCTGAATGCTTTCGCTATCTTTTACATGCCTTGTAGCTAGATCCTTACTTAGATGCAGATATGCAACTTGGACATCTATATGCTTTAAATATGAAAAATGTGCTATAAAAATGATAAAAAAAACTAGAAAAATGAAAAAATTTATGCATTTTTATGATTATTAGAAAAGATCCAGGTGGGTTTGCTTTGTCGCATTGCGTTGTTCTGGACTGCTTACCATAGCACTTTGGTATGAACTAGGATGGTGTAATGTATACCAAGACCCATATCTTAATCTTTTGATGGTCCAGTTCTGGCCTAGGCTTGACTTGGTCGGTTAGCATAAGGTTTGACATGCAAATAACCCCTGGCAGAAATGAAAAATATAAAGAAAAAGTCTGAAAAATTTAAAAAGATGACAAGTTTGTTGAAGCACTTTGTTTGGGACAATGCTTTTGTTGGTAGATATCAGTTAGCCTTTGCATCTCATGCTTTACTTTGCTTGTCTACTAGAAAAAGTGGTGATGCTTTTGTTTGCAAAAATCGAAAAATTGCAGTTAATGACTCTCCTTAGATATCATCTGTTGTACTGATCATGTCATGTATCTTAGACAATATATCTTTTGCTATACCTGTTAGATGTTGTAATTGCAGTTAATCATATCTAAGAAGCATGCTTTTCACACTCCACCTGCACCCCATCTGCATTCATGGCATATTTTTAGGGGGAGCTGCATTTCAGGAGGAATTTGTGTTTATGTCTCTTTAGAGTGCATTTAGTCTCACTTGATGAGTCCAATTGTCAACAAGGGGGAGAAATTTTGGATATTTTTTTAGCTTTCTCTAGGATTTATTTCAGGGGGAGTTCCTTGTTGGTAATTCTGAGATTGCACTTGTTTTTGAGTCTTTATTTTTGGTTAACCATAATGACCCATTTTTCTTGCTTCTGTCTGGCTTTTGGTCATTAGGGTTAAACTTTTATTTTCTTTCTTCTATTTTCTTTTGTCTTTGTTTTTCTGTTTCCACATGTTTTGCAGGTGCTGGAGATGAGCTGAAAAGGGTGTTGACAATGCACTCATCAAGGGGGAGATTGAGAAACCATGTTGAAGAATATGGTTTTGATATTCCAGATGTGATGAGTGATTGTCAACGAAAGTCAAAGGAAGGGAGAGATGAAGACCTGCCGACTCTGAGGCGCATGTGACTCAGGTACACGGGCAGTGAGCGACGGCCGGGCAGAGGAGCCATGGAGTCGGGCTGGCCCAATCCGAGTACATGGCTAGGAGCGGCAGAGGATCCACCGGTCTGTTGACTGGGTTTGACTCAGGTACACGGGTGGCGAGCGATTGCCAGGCTGAGGAAGCTACGGGGTCGGGTCGGCCCAATCTGGGTACCCGGTGCGAAGACGGTGGACGCTTTGTCAGTTTCGACGCAAAACTGACAATCTATGATTTATTCGTTTTTAGAATATTAATATTTAGTTTTTAAGTTTAGAATAATTTCATTTGAGTCAGGTATTTTTTTCTAAGAATATTTTAGTAATTTTCGAAATTTATTTTAGAGTCAGTTTATTTTACCCGAGGGTAAATTAGTCTTTTCATGTATTAGGATTCGCCTATAAATAGGCCCCTATCCCCTTGGGGATAGATGACTGTTTTTCTCATATCAATCTACAATCTACAGTCCATTGTTCAGTTTTTTGTCTTCCACCGAAAACTTTTTTGTCTTCTCCGATAATTTTCGCCGGCATGGATATCGAGCCCTACGACGGCCGCAAGTCTTTTCCTACGGCGCTCTTCCATTGTGTCCTGCCAGCGATCGTGCGCACGCCCCGCGGCAGCAAGGCGAAAAGGCAACATTGCCAAATTTTCCTTGCGAAATATCTCCGGTGTGCTGTACTTGCGCCTGCCGCATGTGGGCCCCACGGGCTTGTCTTTTTCGGCGACGCGGGCTTTGATGCATAGGCTCGGCACGGCAGCTTGGCCAGCTACAAGGCTACAACGGCGCATACGGCAGGAATTAATTCCCCACGCGGCCATGCCAGCGTGAAGACAAATTCGGCTCCTGGCGCGCGGCGCGAGATGATCCATGACGCAAGTTAGTTTGTTTAATCCCCTATTTTTTGTAGATCAGTGTTAGAGATAATCATCTATTAATCAATTAGCTGAAAATTTATTTAGAAATTTCGTGGGTATTTTAATCTATCAAAATACTTTTAGTACTCGACTATTTTTATTTAAATATTATTTAATCTGCTTGTATAAAAAGAAAAATTTATTATTAGTCGCAGTACTATTTTCATTCTAGATTTACATGAAATATTTCAGATTTATTTTTGAATTAATTTTTGGATGATCCATATTTTATCCAGTTAATTATTATTTTATTTTCAGACTGCAATCTGAACATTTTATTAAGATATTTAGTTTTTCTATTACGTCATTCTTTTTAGTTTAGCTTTAATATCATTTTGATTAGGATAGACATTTTTAATACCAGTAATTTTCCTTGCTAATATTATTTGTCTGGTTAAGTTTGTTTAGGTAGTGGGTTTAAATCATAGTTCAACAAGAAATTTTTAGGCGCCCATTCACCCCCTCTGGTCGCTACTTTCGGTCCTACACTTTGGCTACCCTCTTAGCCAACTTGCCACGCTTGCCCTTCACAAAGGGTTTCCTATCCTTTTTGTGGTATTTGGGGCGCTCACTCTCATCTCTCTTCTTGAGTTTGGGATAGTTGGCCTTGATGTCAGAAGTGTCGCCACACTCAAAACAACCACTAAAACCACTTCTCCTCTAATCCCGTCTCTCATTGTGAAAACGGGTTAACCTTCTGGCAATGAGAGAAAGCTCGTCATCATCCAGAGTATCCACATGCTCCTTAGTAATGGAGACCAGGGAGGACAAGGCAAAACCACCTGCTAGAAACTAGTGCCAATAGCTGTGGCAAGGAGTTCCTATGCATTGCAAGAGATGCCTTGGCAATCTTTGTGGACTTCAGCTTGCTGAAGAGCTCATCACAGGCCAATGTGTCATAACCTGTGGACTCATCAATGCTAGATATCTTCATTTCCCATATGCTACGATCAAGAGCATAGAGAAGCTTGATAGCCCTATCATGATCATTGTATGCAAACGTCCCGTTGGACCGCAAGTTACTCACTGTCGCATCAAAGAGAGAAAAC
This sequence comes from Zizania palustris, assembly GCA_019279435.1. NCBI lineage: Eukaryota > Viridiplantae > Streptophyta > Magnoliopsida > Poales > Poaceae > Zizania > Zizania palustris. The sequence goes on from JAAALK010000080.1 coordinate 54,508,601, forward strand.
ATGGCATCTATAGATTCACCAGGCGCCTGCACAAACAGCTGATACTGTTGATTGTACGTGCTTTGACGCCTAGCCTTAATCTGTGTAGAGTCCTCATGAAAAATAGTGTGTGTAGTCCAAATCTCCCTAGTTGTCCTAAGGTGCTATACCCTATCAAACTCACTCCGACTCAAACCAATGAACAATATATTTCTAGCCTTGGAGTTAGCATTATACTGATCCTTTTCTGTTTGAGAAGTGCGAGTTTAAGGGATGGAGTATTGTGAGTCCACAATCTCCCAAATTGCATTTCCTTGGCTTAGCAAGTAAGCCTCCATGCGCACCTTCCAGTATGCAAAATCAGTCCCATCGAACAGAGGTATTTTACTAACTCTGTCCATGTCGCCAACAGATCACAAAACCGGTTAAGGTCAAGTGGTGATCTTAACCTGCTCTGATACCAATTGTTGGACCGAAAACTGGCGACCAGAGAGGGTGAATGGGAGCTTTTAAAATTTTAGGCTAAAAATAGACTTCTGTTTTAGTTCTGTCTTCTGCGGAAAAGGCTTCGAACACACCCTTTGAAGTTCTGGTTCGGAGGTATTTCACAGCTCCGAAACCAGGCTTCGTAAGGAGTAAAAGTTCAAAGTCAAGAAGACTTCGCTCCACCCACAAAACCAAACCCACAATTCTGCTAAGTAAGTGCAGGCTCTGCACACTAGGTGCCTTGAGCAGACTTCGCACTTCACCCTTCGAAGGAGGTGGTTCCCTCTAAGGACTTCGACCAAATACTCTGCACTAGCAACTAGTACTAGGCTTCGTATCCCGAAGAACAAAACTCACACAGAGCACACTGCGCTAAGGACTTCGACAAGAGACGGGCTTCGATTTAAGCCACGGATAGTGCTTCACTAGTAATCAGAGAGGACTAGCCTCTAGTTTACACAGAATGAACACACACTGAGAAAAACACACTTCTCAAGCACAGATCACTTTCACACTTCTTCAAAGACACCACAGTGCACAAGTTCAAAGACACTTCATCCAAGGCCTCCGCATGAAGCATTCCATGAGCACTTCATCACAGTATCTCTCCCCGAGCACACTCCTCGACGAACCTCACCCGGACCATGCCTTCGATGCACCTCGACTTCTGAGACCTCCGTCGGGTGAACCTTCGAGTGCCTCCTTTTGGAGCACACTTTGAATACCTTGCCTCATTACTATGGACTTTGTCCACCATACTTCGAAGTCACTCCTTTTGGAGTACCCTTCGAAGTGCCTCGCCTCTGAGGACTTCGTCTCAGGGTACCTTCAGCCGGAGCCACGCTCCGCACTCTCTGCCTTCGTCTGGCGCACCTTGACCCGAGGACTGACCTTGACCACACGCACCCTCCGTGACTGAGCTCCCCGCTCGCCTGGCATCAAGCCTCCCACTTGACCCAGGTTCACTTGCTGCAAACCGTCTCTTGCCTCCGAAGTCACCTGCGTACCACAGACAAACAGACAAGTGTATCTAGTACCCCGGAGACCTCTCTAGATAAACAACCTTCGGCACACACTCTAGTGTACCACCCAAAGTACCGAACACTTCAGTACACATGTCATCGTGCTCTATCGGACTCCTCCGACAGAAATACTCCGCTGCAAGCAGACCCACCGAACCCTTCGATGAAACATCCTCTGAACCATTTCGGAGGAACCCCTTCGAATCAAGAGGATAAAATCTGTCAATCACTCATCACAGACTTCGAAACCAACCCTTGGTTTCTCAACTACCTAGTTATGGAATAGCGTTAGGAATCATCAAAGTGTGCCGCTATGCATTCTGGAATCAAATGATGATCTCATGTTTGAGGATTCTACAAGTACACCATTTGAGATGACAATTGATGGCACATCACAATCCCAACAGTATCTCAAGTGGGTCTATCCAACACTGTGTTCTCCAACATGTGTCCACATCTCTAATTTGACATCCTCATGTCAATGATCCATGAAACATGATCATTAGTCAGCTAGATGTGCTAATCTATGTATCATCACTATCCCACGTGATGATAAGATCAGGGATACCTTTTCAAAAACATCATTATAAAATAAAGAGTCTCATAGATAAGTCATCAATTAATCAATCAAAGTAAATGATGTTTATTCATTGAACAAGATAACAATTATCCTCTTAAATAAGCATAGACACTACTAACATATTCCACATACACATGACTCACTCACGTAAGTATCTAATACATATGGTGCTCAAGTGCACCTCATGCTTGGGCAGTGGAAGAGGTTTTGTCAACGGATCTGCCATGTTCAAATCCGTGTGCACCTTGCAAATCTTCACATCACCTCTTTCTATGATCTCGTGGATCAAGTGATTTCGCCGAAGTATGTGTTTGGACTTTTGATGTGACCTAGAATCCTTGGCTTGTGCAATGGCACCACTATTATCACAATGGAGGTCCACTAGACTAGACGCACTAGGGGGAACACCTAGCTCAAAAACAAACTTTCTAATCCAAACAGCCTCCTTTGTAGCTTCCAAAGCTGCAATATACTCAGCTTCTGTCGTTGAATCGACCAACGTATCTTGCTTGGTAATATTCCAACTCACTACACCTCCATTGAGGCAGAACATAAAACCAGATTGTGATCAAGAATCATATTTATTGGTCTGAAAGCTAACATTGGTGTTACCGCTTACAACGAGATCCTCTTCACCACCGTAAACTAGGAACATATCCTCAGTTCTTCTCAAGTACTCGAGGATACTTTTTACAATTGCCTAGTCATTTTCACCCGGATTTGACTAGTATGTGCTTGTAAAACATAGATCATAGAACACATCTGGGCATATACATAGCATGGCATACATGATGGACTTGATCTCGTAGGCATATGGGATCACACTCATTTTCTCTAGCTCATCAGGTGTCGAGGCACATTGACTCTTAATGAGAGAAATACCATGTGACATTGGGAGAAAACCCTTCTTGGAATTCTCCATTTTGAACCGCTTCAAAACATTGTTAATGTACATACTCTGGCTTAATCCAATTAGCCGCTTTGATATATCTCTATAGATCTTTATGCCCAAAATGTATGTTGCCTCTCCAATATCGTTCATTGAGAAACTATTTTTCAACGAAGTCTTGACAGCATTCAACAAAGGAATGTCATTTCTGATCAACAATATGTCATCCATTCAGCAAAGCCGTCTTTACATCCATTTGCCATATCTAATAATCATAAAATACGACAATTGCTAGGATTATGTGAATAAACTTAAGCATGTTGACGAGTGAAAACGTTTCATCATAATCAACACCTTGAATCTGCCTGAAACCTATCGCTACCGATCATGCTTTATAGATGTGAACATTTCCATCAACGTCTATCTTTTTCTTAAAGATCCATTTGCACTCAATAGTTTTTACACCATCGGGTGGATCGATCAACTCCCAAACTTGATTCTATCTCTTGAAGTCTAACTCAAATCTAAAGGCTCCAAGTCATTTCTCCTAGTCTAGTCCCATCACTACTTCCACATTGTTCTTGGGCTCATCGTTGTCCAACAACAATACGTCACACTACCCGATGGTCAAAAACATGAACCACTCCGATGCGTGACTTGCCCTCTCAGACCTTCGTGGGGCCGGTATCTCAATAGAAGGTTCTACAACCCCTTACATGTCCTATTTTGGTTTATTGGGATCTGGAAAATTTCCAGTGGCTCTCGAACTTCTTCAAGATGCACTGTTCTCCCACTAACCCCTTTCGAGAGAAACTCTTTCTCAAGAAACACATCATTTCGAGCAACAAACACTTTTCCCTCTTCTCTATTATAGAAATAGTATCCTTTGGTTTCCCTAGGATATCTCACAAAAAAGTACTTGTCAGATTTAGGAGTGAGATTGTCAGACGTCAAATGTTTGACATACGCCTCATAACCCCAAATCTTTAGAAAATACAAACTAGGACGCCGCCCAAACCACATCTCATATGGCGTCTTCTCTACTGAGTTAGATGGAACTCTATTTAATGTAAAAGTTGTAGTTTCAAGAGCGAGTCCCCGAAAGGATAATGGAAGATCAACATGACTCATCATAGACCGAACCATGTCCAACAAAGTGTGGTTTCTCCACTCATTCACCCCATTCCCCTAGGGCATGTCGGGTGGAGTCAGTTGTGGAACAATTCCACATTGCTTTAGATGATCACTAAACTCACGGCTCAAAAATTCACCTCCACGATCAAATTGTAGAAATTTGATTGTCTTGCCCATATTATTTGTACCTCATTTTGGAACTCCCTGAACTTTTCATAGGATTCTCACTTATGCCTCGTTTAGTAGACATAACCATATCTACTCTAGTCATTGAAAAAAAGTGATAAAGTACTGAAAACCACCTCTAGCGGTATGATTCATTGTTCCACATACATCAGTATGTACAATGGCCAATAGCTCATTCGCCCTCTCACTTTGACTAGTGAAAGGCATCTTTGTCATTTTGCCAAGTAAGAAAAACTCACATGTGTCATATGATTCAAAATCAAATGACTCCAAAAGTCCATCTCTATGGTGCTTCTACATGTGCTTCTCATTTATATGACCCAAACGACAATTCTAGATGTAGGTGGGATTCAAATCATTGAGTCATTATTTCTTTATACTAATGTTATAAACGTTTGTATCTTCAAGACTCAGAATATATAATCCATTCACCGATTGACAAACAGCATAGAGCATACCATTCGAAAATATTGAACAACACTTGTTCTTTATTAAGGATTTAAAATCATCTTCTTCTAAAAATGAAGAAGAGATAATGTTTCTGCCTAAGGCGGGAATGAAATAACAATTATTCAACTACAAAACTAATACTGAAGTTAGCAATAGTGAATAAACGTTGACGACCAACGCTGCAACTTTTGCACCATTTTCGATGCGGACATCCAGTTCGCCGCTAGCACACTTTCTTGACCTACTCAGCCACTGAAATGATTTTCAAGTATGAATCATTGAACCAATATAAAATAGCCATGAATCATATGGACAAGTAGTAAGATTAATTTTTATAACATTTATACCTGAAGTGGAAGTCACACTTCCCTTCTTGTTCTTCTGCTCTTGCAGATACACCCTATAGTTGCGCTTTCAATGCCTAGGCTTGTGGAAATGGCGGCAAAAATCAGAGTTAGCAGGACCTGACTTGGACTTTCTAGTCGGTTTAGGCTTTGCACTAGAGATCGTATCTGAAGTCTTAACCTTCTCGTTCCTCATTCTCTTTTTGCCTTCCTTCTGAACCATCATCACATGATTGTGAGCTTACTTGATACTCTCCTTAGCAGTTTTAAGCATCTCATGCAACTTGGCCATTGTTTTCTCCAGTCCATTCATATGAAAATTCATGATAAATGGCTCAAAACTCAAGGGGAGCGACTAGAGAATCACGTATATAGCCAAGTATGGATCCAATGGAGAACTCAGTCTCTCCAAGGTCTCAATGTAATCAATCCTCATGATCACATGAGGATTCACTGGGCTCCCTTCTACCAACCTGCTTCCAAAAAAGGACCTAGATACATAGTACCTCTCAGTCCGTGTCTAGTTTTGAAACATGCCCCTGAGGTCTACTTTCATATCGTAAGCATCTCTTTCCTCATATTGTTTCTGAAACTTAGCGGACATGCTGGCAAGCATCGGACAACTCACATTCATGAAATCACTAGCTTGCTTCTCATAAGCATGCTTATCTATTGTAGAGGCATCTTTCCCTAGTTCATTAGGATGGGGTTCCTCTAGAACATAATCCTTTTTCTTCTGCTTGAGAACAGTTCTCAAGTTTTTGGGTCAATCCATAAAATTTGTTCCAAATAATTTCTCTCATTCAAGAATAGATTACAAATTAAAAACAGAAGTGCTCTTAACATTAGTCGGTGCCATGATCTATAAAATTAAATGCAAGGTTCAAAACTATGCTATGTTTATCTTCTATCCAATAAAACATGTATCACTATTAAAACCAATCACTTTCCCTATAATGACTAATAGTGTGACAAGATCCATATTCAACTAACTCCTAGTGAGCTTTAGCATCACTGCTAGAAGCTAACTGACATAGGTAAGCAACACTTTGCTAATCACATCATACGTGACTCTTGTTCGTTGGAGTAGCATCCAATGCTCAACGTCGAACACCATGCCCCAAGGCCTAAAACGATTTTGATGGCCTCGTTAAGCAAAGTAATACTATGCATGTGGAAGTCTGACTTCCAGACTAACTGGTCAAGGTAAAAGATAGCACCCCACTTTGGTAGACTCACTATTGATGATCGAGATCCTTGGTAGGTGCAAGTATTGGAAAGAGCATCAATACTTAATTTTTGAGGAAAAACTATTCTAGCAAGGTGATGTTCCTTAGCACGCACAAAGCATGCGAGAATAGTATTACATTAACATAAGTAAGCACCACAGACAACACATTGACCGTGACATAGTATGGCCCCCATCACATGGTTATCTCCATCTCTATGGCTCCCATCATTGAGTATGTGCTTCTGGCCTCCATGAACCTGTACTAGCCCATTAAATTAGCACTTATACTAGTTACATGAGCTTAAGCATCACAAATCGACACGTAGGTCATATGAATGTACACAAGCCTTGAGTTGTAAATAATCATGACACACAAGTCATATTTAATTTGCATTCAATGCATCTCATACATCACATTCAACATGGCCATAGCAGTCACAACATTCTCTCCAAAATAAAGTTAGGCGAAGAATATACAAGTGACCGATATTTGGATTTGAAAACATTAGCTTAACAGGCTCAAACTTTTCAGTTATGTGTGGATTGGAACTTCCAATCTGGCATCTGATCCACTGAAATTTCTAGCAGCTAATTGCTCTCTGTATCGATTAAAAACCAACATCGAAACTTCCGATCGATATCGAAATTTCCGATCCAACGAAAACTTCCAATATGTATCAAAACTTACGAAATCCAACGAACATAAAATAGATCTAATCTATTTTTTGCCACGTATCTCCATACGTTATCAATCCAGATCGAACACTATGGACATAGCACTACAGGAAAACGACAAACTTCCGTCGGCCAATTTAACTTCCGTCGGCCCCTGGAGGCTGACGGAAGTTAACTTAACTTCCGTCAGCTTCTGACAGTGGCCGACGGAAGTTAGCGGGGGTTTTTCCGCGGCCGATCGGATCCCCCTAACTTCTGTCGGCCAGCATTAAAGCCGACGGAAGTTAGCAAACTTCCGTCGGCTTTAATGCTGGCCGACGGAAGTTATGGGGCTTTTCCCCCAACCGCGCGCGCGTACAGGGAGCCCTAACTCCCTGTACACGCGCGCCCGACCCGTTCCCCACCGCCGCCGCTCCTACGCCCGTCGCCTCCTGCGCCTGCCGCCTCCCGCCGCCGCCGGCCGCCCGGTCCCGCGCGCTCCACGCCGCCGCCGCCTCCCGCGCCCAGCCCGCCGCCGCTTCGCCGCCTCGGGCCGTAGCCCGCCTCGGCCGCCGCCCGCCCGCTCGGCCGCCTCCCGGCCACCTCGACCGCCGGCCACCGCCCCCTCCCGGCCATCGCCGCCGATCGCCCCACCGCCGTCTCCAACACCGCTGCCCGGCCCGCGCCACCCGTCCCGGCCGCTGTCCCCGATCCGACCGCCACGAGCCGTCGCCGTCCGCCGGCCTACGCAAATCACAAAGTAATTTTTTCACCGCTTTACGAATTTTTCGCTTTTATTTGTGAATTGTTTCATTGGTAAATTGAATTTGTAGATATGGATTAAATTTTGTCAATTGATGAATTAAATGATTGATATGGATTATTCCAATATTAAATTATGGAGACATATAGATAGCTTTATAGTCCACTAATATCTTTTTTTAATTTGTACTATTATAGTTAAGAAAAAACACTTGTACATGCATTCTACAAAAGGATTTAAAACACTCAAATTAAGTGGCTTTGATTATTTGATATTCTAGACCGTCATGATCATACATGAATTTTATGAATTTTGTCATTGGTATGCATGAGCAGATACACTCTAATAGACGTGTATAGAGAGGAAATGTTGAATGATAGTATGAATCTTGTTTTATATGTGATATTCTTTTTTCATATGCAATATATGTTGTGATATTATGTATAAATTATGCATGATTTCATTGGGTGATTAGTATTATATCTATATATACTTTATTATATATACTTCTTTTCGTATGCAATTTTTTATTTTACAACAACGTAGATAGTGTAACGAAACCTATGCTTCACCCGTTTCGGACCAACATGTCTCACACGTGTCATACGTGTGAGATGTGTAGGTCTGGAATTGTCCCTTTTTGGACAGCCTCAGAGTGGGCGACAGAGCGTGGTTTTATGATGAGTCATGAGTCCAAATGTGATTTCAGTAACATAACCTTGTTGTTCTCCATTGCACCACTATCAGGCGTGCAATTGGAGAACAGCGGGGTTATGCTGCTGAAATTTCGTTCGGACTCATGGCTCGTCATAAATACCACGTTTTGTCGGTCACTCTTGGGTGGGTTTAGGACCTATCTTTTCCTATAGACCATAGTTGTCACCGGCATCGCCTGCGCCGACTAGGCGTCCAGGCGGTCACCGCCGGACGCCATGGTGAATCGCGTCGCCGGCGGGCTCTGCTTCCCCTTGCGTCGCCGGCCGCCCGGCCGCCTCTACTTCCCCTCCGTTGTCCGGAGGCGGAGGCGGGGGGTGGCCAGGGTGTGTGTATGTTGCGAGCCCCTTGATTGAATGAATGTTTTGCATATAGAATGGCTGAGGACGACCGACGGTGGATGTATAGTGGTTGGATGAAAAGTGGAGCTCACACGAGGGAGTGGGTAATCAACGCTGAGAAATTTGTTGATCGTGCATTCACTTTGACAACAAACACTGGCGCGAGGTGCACATGCATGAAGTGCAGAAATTCTCGTTGGCAAGACAAGAGGACGTTGTCATTGCATATTTGCAAATATGGTTTCGTGCCAGGTTATGGTTTCCCTAGACTCATGTGTGTGAGGGATCATAAATCTTTACCTTCTAACGTGAAATGCGCTAGTGCAGCGGAAGAATATGTTTGTTGCAAATACCATATTTGCAAATATGCAATGACAACGTCCTCTTGTCTTGCCAACGAGAATTTCTGCACTTCATGCATGGGCACCTCGCGCCAGTGTTTGTTGTCAAAGTGAATGCACGATCAACAAATTTCTCAGCGTTGATTACCCACTCCCTCGTGTGAGCTCCACTTTTCATCCAACCACTATACATCCACCGTCGGTCGTCCTCAGCCATTCTATATGCAAAACATTCATTCAATCAAGGGGCTCGCAACATACACACACCCTGGCCACCCCCCGCCTCCGCCTCCGGACAACGGAGGGGAAGTAGAGGCGGCCGGGCGGCCGGCGACGCAAGGGGAAGCAGAGCCCGCCGGCGACGCGATTCACCATGGCGTCCGGCGGTGACCGCCTGGACGCCTAGTCGGCGCAGGCGATGCCGTGACAACCATGGTCTATAGGAAAAGATAGGTCCTAAACCCACCCAAGAGTGACCGACAAAATGTGGTATTTATGACGAGCCATGAGTCCGAACAAAATTTCAGCAGCATAACCCCGCTGTTCTCCAATTGCACGCCTGATAGTGGTGCAATGGAGAACAACAAGGTTATGTTACTGGAATCCCATTCGGACTCATGACTCATCATAAAACCACGCTCTGTCGCCCACTCTGAGGCTGTCCAAAAAGGGACAATTCCGGACCTACACATCTCACACGCATGACACGTGTGAGACATGTTGGTCCGAAACGGGTGACGCATAGGTTTCGTTACACTATCTACGTTGTTGTAAAATAAAAAATTGCATACGAAAAGAAGTATATATAATAAAGTATATAGATATAATACTAATCACCCAATGAAATCATGCATAATTTATACATAATATCACAACATATATTGCATATGAAAAAAGAATATCACATATAAAACAAGATTCATACTATCATTCAACATTTCCTCTCTATACACGTCTATTAGAGTGTATCTGCTCATGCATACCAATGAAAAAATTCATAAAATTCATGTATGATCATGACGGTCTAGAATATCAAATAATCAAAGCCACTTAATTTGAGTGTTTTAAATCCTTTTGTAGAATGCATGTACAAGTGTTTTTTCTTAACTATAATAGTACAAATTAAAAAAAGATATTAGTGGACTATAAAGCTATCTATATGTCTCCATAATTTAATATTGGAATAATCCATATCAATCATTTAATTCATCAATTGACAAAATTTAATCCATATCTACCAATTCAATTTACCAATGAAACAATTCACAAATAAAAAGCGAAAAAATTCGTAAAGCGGTGAAAAAAATTACTTTGTGATTTGCGTAGGCCGGCGGACGGCGACGGCTCGTGGCGGTCGGATCGGGGACAGCGGCCGGGACGGGTGGCGCGGGCCGGGCAGCGGTGTTGGAGACGGTGGTGGGGCGGACGGCGGCGATGGCCGGGAGGGGGCGGTGGCCGGCAGTCGAGGCGGCCAGGAGGCGGGCGGGCGTGCGGGCGGGCGGCGGGCGGGCGGGCGGGCGGCGGCGGCCGAGGCAGGCTGCGGCCCGAGGTGGCGATGCGGCGGCAGGCTGGGCGCGGGAGGCGGCAGCGGCGTGGAGCGCGCGGGACCGGGCGGCCGGCGGCGGCGGGGAACGGGTTAGGCGTGCGTGTACAGGGAGTTAGGGCTCCCTGTACACGCGCGCGGTTGGGGGAAAAGCCCCATAACTTCCGTCAGCCAGCATTAAAGCCGACGGAAGTTAGCTAACTTCCGTCGGCTTTAATGCTGGCCGACGGAAGTTAGGGGGATCCGATCGGCCGCGGAAAAACCCCCACTAACTTCCGTCGGCCACTGTCAGAAGCCGACGGAAGTTAAGTTAACTTCTGCCGGCCTCCAGGGGCCGACGGAAGTTATTTAACTTCCGTCGGCTTTCCCAAAAGCCGACGGAAGTTAAATTGGCCGACGGAAGTTTATCGTTTTCCTGTAGTGATCCCACTCCCCCCATTTTCTGGCGATCCAATGGGCAAAGACCGGCGATGTCCACATGAAAAATCCACGAGCACCGCTATTCAAGTAGCACCTCTACAGAGTCCACACGTATAGGGATGAGATTGATCTCACACTGGTGTGCTAGTACCGCTCATGAAATGTTGGGGAGAAATCTCAATCTCAACTATTGAGATCAAGAAGGAAGGGAGAGGAGAGGTGTGGAGGCTAGGGTGGAGAAATTGGATTTTTTTGAAAACCTATATCGATGACTTCCTCCTCCCTATTTATAATGTCAAGGTGTGGGCCTTTAACCATAATTAAATCCCTAACAGATCCAATCTGTTATGTCCTGATTGGAACTTCCGATACCCCTATCAGAACTTACGATCTATCCTTTCAAACTACAAACCATAACACATCAGAACTTCTGATACCCCTATCGAAACTTCTGATCAACCGATTCTAAAACGGAACTTCCAATTTGGGCTCTCCGTTTCTCAAACCATAAATTATTGGAACTTTCGATACAATATCAAAACTTTTGATTTGAGCTATAGGTTTCTAATTTAGAAAATAATCAAAACTTCTGATTCCAAATCAGAACTTCTGATCTTCCGAAAATTTTGTTGGACACAATTCCTTCAGATCGGACGGGTGAAATAAATTTGATGACGTGGCCTTAATGAGTTTGAATTTCATACATGACGCACGCATAAATTACTGCTTATATTGTATAAAATCCATATGCCTCCTGTAGTAGCACATATACATGTCAGGTTTAGACCGCTATCATGATGTAATACTCTTAATATATTTTCTTACATGCGAGACATGGCCAACGACTATTATTTGTGATTAATGTCAGCATCACACATAAAAAATATTAATAACTTTATAATTATGCGGATACTTAGGGAAAAGCCTAAGCGTGACGCAACACTGACGTCGCGTTCTGACTATCCTTCGTCGTGAAAGGGGGTGGAGTCGCCAGGCAATCAGATCACACAAAATAACCCAATTAGTCGAAAGAAATATATTACACAGAATAAAATCAAGAAACTGGTCGGAGCCTGTCTGCTTCGAAGTCTGATGCGAAGGGGTCACCGAAGTGTACCTTCGGCGTCTAGTGCGAAGTGTCCCGCCGAAGAGTGCTTCGGCGTTCGGACTGATCCGGCCGAAGATGGACTCCGAACGGATCTGGACGCGATAATGACCTCCGAACAGCGGGGTTCGGCGTGAGGTTTCTGATACAACAAACTACAGAATAATGACGCGAGAGCCACGCACGAGCGTACTTCGTCTAGTGCAGAGTATGGTCGTGGCGAAGCCCATTGTGACGAAGTGTGATGGCGAAGCCTATTGCCGGAGTAATAGGGGGATTGGTCCCGATCTTACGCTAGGTAAGGATAACTTTTATTGGTGGAGAATCTCGACGTTGACGATCCAAGGCTCCGGTCCGGCGGATCAAAACCTTACAATCGCTACACCACCGTCTCTGTCGGTTATCAACCACGCAGGGCGCGATTGACCTTGCCACGAAGGCTAGTTCCTGCAAGCGAATCCAAGAACACAAGCAAGAACAGGAAGAACACAAGTCGAATGCCAAATCACAGATGAACTATGATGAGGTGAGGTTTCACAAACGTCGTTGTAGCAGCCAATCGGTCCGGTGCAAGAGCAGGATCTAAACACACGAGTGTAGATGCAAACAAAGCAAAACCTCACCCTAATGACGGCTGTCATGATTATATAGGGCGTGGGCATCCTTTAGGAGGCACACATGACTCGGAATATGGGCCAACACAGCCTCCAACTCAGTACAAGGTCCAACTCGGCCCAATTCTATCACGCAGGACTGTTTCAGTCGCACAGGACGACTCGAGAATCCAAATGAGGCGAAACCAATGCCAAAAGATCCGTCTACTCCTTAGCTTTCCAAAAAGTCCAAGAACGTGCCAATCGGACTTCGTATGAGGGAGTTATGCCCATTTTGGTGCATAGTGGTTGATGTAGTCCGAACCAGTGACATCATGACTTCAAATCATCCGTGCGACTCCGTCTTCAACTCCAACTCTCCTATTCCATCTCCCATGTTCCTAAGCAACAAAATATGACTAGTATTCAGTAGCATCCGATCCAAACAAATATTAACATAGTTGCTAAGGAAAGAATTAACCTCATGGTTCAAGCGACGGGCACAACGCGTGTGATTGGTCCTTGTAATTGAATTGTAGGTGGAGGCTCCATGTGTGTATCATGTGAAGTGATGTCCTCATCATCCTCCCCCTCTTGAATTGGAGTCGTCCTCGACTCAAGCTCATCGTCATCTCCAAATAGGGCTTTAAATCTGAAATGTTAAATGTGGGACTAACCCCAAAAGCTACAGGCAACTCAAGTTTATATGCATTATCATTTATCTTCTCAAGTACACGGAAAGGACCATCAGCACGGGGCATCAATTTAGACTTTCTCAAATCAGGAAAACGATCCTTGCGCAGGTGCAACCAAACAAGATCACCCGGTTCAAATGTTATCTATTTTCTACCCTTACTACCATAAGCACGATATTTCAAATTCATTTTCTCTATGTTTGCTTTAGTAGTTTCATGCATCTTAAGCAATAATTCAGCACGTGTAGTAGCATCAAAATTCAATTTTTCAGATGGTGGCAATGGTAGCAAATCAATAGGAGCACGCGGAATAAAGCCATAGACCACTTGAAACGGATTTATCTTAGTAGTGGAGTGTACTGACCTATTGTATGCAAACTCAATATGAGGTAGACACTCTTCCCAGAGCTTCAAGTTGGTCTTCAAAACAGCCCTAAACACGGTGGATAATGTACGGTTGATGACCTTCGTTTGCCCATCCATTTGTGGGTGACAAGTAGTAGAAAACAGCAGCCTCGTCCCCAACTTATGCCACAACGTCCTCCAAAAATGACTTAAGAATTTAGCATCACTATCTGAAATGATGGTATTGGGAACTCCATGCAAGCGTACGACCTCTCTGAAAAACAAATCAGCAACATTGGTAGCGTCGTCGCTCTTGTGACAAGGTATAAAATGTGCCATTTTAGAGAACTGATCTACCACCACAAAAATACTATCCCTCCCCCTCTTAGTTCTAGGTAATCCTAACACAAAATCCATAGAAATATCGTCCCAAGGTACACTAGGAACAGGCAGAGACATATAAAGACCATGTGGGTTTAGACGGGACTTAGCTTTATTGCAAGTAGTGCATCGTGCCACGTAGCGCTCAACATCTCGTCTCATCCTAGGCCAATAGAAGTGTGTGAACATCACATCTTCAGTTTTCTTTGATCCAAAATGACCCATCAAACCACCACCATGTGTTTCGTGCAATAACAACAAGCGAAGAGAACTAGCCGGCACACATAATTTGTTAGCACGAAAAAGATATCCATTATTCAGCACATATTTGTTCCAAGCACGGTCATCTGTATAATTTGCAAAAGCATCTTTGAAGTCCAAATCATTAGCATACATGTCCTTCAATGTTTCTAAACCAAAGATCTTATAATCAAGTTGAGAAAGCAATGTATAACGTCTAGATAAAGCATCGGCAATCACATTATCTTTCCCTTTCTTATGCTTAATGATATATGGAAAATTCTCAATAAATTCTACCCATTTAGCATGTCGTTTATTCAGATTTGCTTGACTACGTATATGCTTCAATGCTTCATGATCCGAATGAATAATAAACTCCTTAGACAAAAGGTAATGTTGCCAAGTTTCAAGCACATACACTAAGGCATATAATTCCTTATCATAGGTAGAATAATTCAACTGTGGACCATGTAATTTCTCACTAAAATAGGCCACGGGTTTACCTCCTTGTAGCAGCACACCTCCTATTCCAAAACCACTAGCATCATATTCTAACTCAAAAGTCTTACCAAAGTCGGGTAGCTGAAGTAGAGGTGCATGTGTAAGGCGATCCTTGAGTGTGGCAAAAGCTTGTTCTTGTGCTGGTTTCCAAGTAAAAGTAACTCCCTTCTTGGTCAACTCATTCAAAGGACCGGCTATGGTGCTGAAATCTTTCACAAAACGCCTGTAGAAACCTGCAAGACCAAGAAAACTACGTACTTGTGTGATTTTTGAGGTTGCGGCCAGCTGTTGATTGCTTCTACCTTCGCCGCGTCAACCTCAATGCCCTGTGAAGTGACAACATATCCAAGAAACACAACTCGATCCGTGAAAAACGTGCACTTCTCAAGGTTACCAAACAATCTAGCCTCACGTAGGACAGAAAAGACAGCACGTAGGTGTTCAACATGTTCAGTGGGAGACTTGTTGTAAATCAAGATATCATCAAAGTATACTACCACAAAGCGTCCTATAAAGGGCCGTAGGATTTCATTCATCAAGCGCATGAAGGTAGTAGGTGCATTAGTAAGTCCAAAAGGCATGACAAGCCACTCATATAATCCAAACTTTGTTTTAAAAGCAGTTTTCCATTCATCACCTAGTTTCATGCGAATTTGGTGGTAGCCACTACGGAGATCAATCTTAGTAAAGATAATGGCACCACTAAGCTCATCAAGCATGTCATCCAATCTAGGAATAGGGTGTCGATATCGAATGGTGATATTATTAATAGCACGACAATCAACACACATGCGCCAACTACCATCTTTCTTAGGCACCAAAAGAATGGGTACTGCACAAGGACTAAGGCTTTCACGGACATACCCACGATCAAGAAGGTCCTGTACTTGGCGCTGAATTTGTTTTGTCTCCTCTGGATTGGTACGGTACGCTGCACGATTAGGAAGAGATGCTCCCGGGATCAAATCAATTTGGTGCTCGATCCCACGTATCGGTGGCAGCCCGGGTGGTATGTCAGCAGGAAAAACATCGTTAAACTCCTGCAAAAGGTCAGTGACTGCAACGGGAACAGAGCTAGGAATGTTCACAAGTGAAAACAACACGTTCATGCAAATCAAGCCATATATCATGGAAGTATCATCACAAATTTCAGCAAGGTCAGTTTTAGTTGCAAGCATGACACGTCCTTTCAGATTAATAACTTGTGATGAAGAAGGAGAAGAAACTTTATCTTTCTGTTGCCTCAAAAGCGTCTTAGCTACTTGCTGATTTTCAGAAGGTTTTTTGCTCGTTTGTGCGTCCTTAGCATGTTTTTCTTGTTCAAATTTCACAATTTCAGCAGGAGTCATCGGAAGCAAAGTAACTGTCTTTCCTTTATACATAAATGTGTACTTATTGCTCCTACCATGGTGTGTAGCATCAATATCATACTCCCAAGGTCTACCAAGTAATAGAGAACATGCTTGCATTGGTACTACATCAAAATCAGCAACTCCGAAGTATGTACCAATGGAAAATCTGATGTGAGCAGTTTGTGTTACCTTCACCTTACTGCTATTGTTGAACCATTGCACGTGGTAAGGGTGTGGATGCGCACGTGTGGGAAGTTGAAGCTTCGTTACCATGTCGTGGCTCACCAAATTATTGCAACTACCGCTGTCGATGATGACACGTACACGACGGTCATTGACGATGAAGAAGGTCTGAAATAGATTGTTTCGTTGTGCCCGGTCGTCCTGCTCCATGTGAGTGCTCAAAACACGTTGTACAATAAGTGCTTCATGGTCGGTAGAGGCATCCGGTGCAAAAACAACATCATCGTCGGAAGCATCGTAATCTCCTGCAATGTTAGCAGCAAGTGCATATTCATCTTCAACATCACTAGCACTTACATAGCCACCGTCTTCCGTAGCAATATAAGCCCGCTGACTAGGGCAGTCCTTCATAACGTGGCCGAATCCTTTGCATCGGTGACACTGGATCGCTGTAGAACGTGCAGTAGAGGCCGCCGAGGAGGTGGGCTTGGCTGGTGCCTTGGATGCTGCAGCTTTAGAGCTCTCAGCCTGGGCTGTAGATGCAGAAGGTGCTGATGTAACCACCGGTCGAGAAGGAGGTGGTGGTCGCTGCTTCTGCCCACTTGAGCGTGAAGTGGCACCACCAATGTTGGTCCTCATGCTGCGTTGTGGTTGTTGGCGACCCTGCAATTCTTTTTCTGCAAGTATAGCAAGGTGGAAAAGACAAGTGATAGTATTGTATTCTGTATAATCAATGATATCCTAAATTTCACGTCTTAAACCACCATAAAAACGGGCCATTTTATCCTCATTGTCCTCCTCAATTTCAGCACGCATGCAACCTATTTGTAGCTCCTGATAATACTCCTCTACCGATTTATTTCCTTGGTTTAGGCGCTGCAATTTTTTTCTCAAATCACGTTTATATGAAGGAGGAACCCATCTACCACGCATTTGCCGTTTTAACATACCCCAATTTTGTGGTTCATTGCCAACCTGAACTATTTAAGTCCACCAAAGAAGAGCATATCCAGTGAAGTCACTAGTAGCTAAGCGCACGCGGTGGATAGCAGGAACCATGTGAGCATTAAATTTTTGTTCGACTGACATCTCCCAATCTAAATATGCATCTGGATCATAGGTGCCAGCAAAATGAGGTACTAAAAATTTTACCTTGGAGTAGGGATCATTGTTCCCGCGGTTGCCATTGTTACCTCGTGGATGGCGGTTGCGGTGGCCGCCCATACCTTGACAATTGAACTGAAATCGATGATGTGCAGCCTCGTCAGGGTCAATGCCATTGTTCCTGGCATCGGATAGGTTGTCTTCCTCTTCAACATGGTCGTCTTCCTCCTCAACATGGTCGTCGTCGGCTTGTGCAGCAGGCAAATGTGTCTACAAGGCAGTCATCCGGTCCACTAGGTCAGCCACAGTACGCGCGAGACGTTCGATGGAGTGTTGGGTCTGTCACTGAGACTCCAGTAGAGCACGTCGTTAGACACAGTCATTAAAATCGGATGGAGGGGTACCATTGTTATTTGCGATGTTAGTGAAAAGACAAACAATAAAGAATAATCCTTGTGGAATGCAACTAGGTGGAGTGGTGGGTGTGTGGTGGAAGCAATCTGTCAAGCGCCTTACCCACGCTTGCAAGTGTTCTTACCATGCCGCAGTGAGGTCACTGGCCTACAGGTGAAGAACCAAGTGGAGGGTGGTGGGCGATTGCAAGACTTGAACCTGTCATGACCAAGAGAAGGTGTATCTTGGAAGGCAAAGTACGTAGCAAGGACTAGCGATAGTAATAACAGTTAAACCAAGTTCAATAAGTGTTCCCTAGTACTCATCAAAGTTGCTGGTCTAAGTGCTCCCTAGGTGAAATTCAAGCAATAGAGGGAAAACTATGTGCCCAAAACTCAAGTGGAAGGCAGAACAAGGTAGCAAACGACAGGACCAGTTCTCTTTTGCTTCTTTACTTCTTGTTTTTTTGTTTTTTACTATATTTTTTTGAACAAGGATGACAAGAGATGCAACCACAAAAATTGGCACCTGCAACTGAGGTGGGATATGGTTCACAGAAATTCAACAAGTTCTCTGAACAGCGTGCAAAAACTTTGACCAATTTTTTTTATCTTCCTGATTTTTTTGGCAATTCTAATGAAACCAAATAGGACGACGTCTAGTTTAGGTCAGCTCCAAATTGAGAGAAGAAGATGCTCAAAAAATTTCAGATTTTTCTGACAAACGAGCCAAAAGTTATGCCAGTTTTACCGAAGTGAAAACCGACTAGGGTTGTGGAGGGAGGTTTCGGGTGGGGATTTTTTTTGAGACACAAGATCAACTACTACTCAAACGACACAAAGGGATGACTAAACCAGCAACAAGACTCGACCAAGAACACAAACTAAACAAAGCTAAAAACTGAAATTAAAATCGCAAGGCACAAAGGGGTTCTCGGTGGGGATTTTTTGTGAGGGTTTTCTGGACTCTAGGTAAAAATAAAAGAAGATCGAGATTACCTAACGGGAAACCTGAAATCTGATACCAACTAATAGGGGGATTGGTCCCGATCTTCCGCTAGGTAAGGATAACTTGGATTGGTGGAGAATCTCGATGTTGACGATCCAAGGCTCCGGTCCGGCGGATCAAAACCTTACAATCGCTACACCATCGTCTCTGTCGGTTATCAACCACGCAGGGCGCGATTGACCTCGCCACGAAGGCTAGTTCCTGCAAGCGAATCCAAGAACACAAGCAAGAATAGGAAGAACACGAGTCGAATGCCAAATCACAGATGAACTATGATGAGGTGAGGTTTCACAAACGTCGTTGCAGCAACCAATCGGTCCGGTGCAAGAGCGGGATCTAAACACACGAGTGTAGATGCAGACGAAGCAAAACCTCACCCTAATGACGGCTATCATGAGTATATATGGCGTGGGCATCCTTTAGGAGGCGCACATGACTTGGACTATGGGCCAACACGGCCTCCAACTCAGTACAAGGTCCAACTCGGCCCAATTCTGTTACACAGGACTGTTTCAGTCACACAGGACGACTCGAGACTCCAAATGAGGCGAAACCAACGCCAAAAGATCCGTCTTCTCCTTAGCTTTCCAAAAAGTCCAAGAACGCGCCAATCGGACTTCGTATGAGGGAGTTACGCCCATTTTGGCGCATAGTAGTTGATGTAGTCCGAACCAGCAAATTCATGACTTCAAATCATCCGGGCGACTCCGTTTTCAACCCCAACTCTCCTATTCCATCTCCCATGTTCCTAAGCAACAAAATATGACTAGTATTCAGTAGCATCCGATCCAAACAAATATTAACATAGTTGCTAAGGAAAGAATTAACCTCATGGTTCAAGCGACGGGCATGGGCGCGTGTGATTGGTCCTTGTAATTAAATTGTAGGTGGAGGCTCCATGTGTGTATCATGTGAAGTGATGTCCTCATCACGGAGCCTGCAGTCCTGTCGAAGGGTGTCCTAGTGACCTCCGAAACCGATCTCTCCGCTCCGGACACCTCTGCCGAAGTAGCTTCGAACGTGGGAACCTGCAACAAAGAGAGTTCGAAGTATCAATTCGGCCTGAGGACCGAATTCTGCTAAGTGTTGCACTAGTAGCGAAGGCAGCAATCTGTTACACAGATTAGCGGATACTTCAGGGGCGAAGTAACAAGGCGATAGCAATCTATTACGTAGATTAATGGATACTTCACAAGCGAAGTAACAAGAGTTACCACTGTTCCGTACTGGCCGGCGGAGGACTTCCATGCAAACCCACGAAGAAGTACAGGAAAATAAAGGTAAAGTAAATACGATCAAAGCTAGGGCTTTGGTTTGGTTTGAGTTGGGGGGGGGGCCTCTACGCTGGCCTCGCCTCTCTATTTATAGGGCTTAATCTCTGATCTAATCTGCTATTAACCCGGCCGGATGGAGATAAAAACTGAGCTAGAATTGCATACAACTTTATCTCTGTTGAAGTGGGCTTCAGCCAAGCCCGTCGAGGCCTGCTCCTCGGGCCGAAGCTTCGGTGGTGTGGGCCTCCGAAGGCTTCCCGGCCGAAGCCCATGGGCTGGCTAGAGCCTTTCGGAGCCCATAGCTCAATGGACCTTCGGCCCTGTAGGGCTTCGGATGGACCCTGAACATGTGTATTTTTGGCCCAAATCACCAAAATTGATATTTTGACAATCTAGCCATTAATGCCATTTTTTCTATTAATAGACCCATTTTAGCCTTGGTGCTACTAGAAATGTTTCCTAGAATATTCCCGTGCAACATATTCAGATGGAACAATTTTAATTTTGCATCCTTAATGCACTATTTGTAAAACTACTAAGGAATTTCATGGACTCGAACTCATTTAACACAGTATGTTCTTAGGTGGCATTTGGTTTGTTCAAGTTAACGTAAATGGTAATAGAATTAATTACAGTGCCAAGTGATAACAATATATCATATTACTAGATTTGTTTGGTTAACAAGTGTAATATATTTTGTTTACATTACAATGTTTGGTTGACAAGTATAATGTATTCTGGTAACGTAATCTGATACCGGTTTAGTTAGAATGTCGTGGACTGATTACTAGATTGCAATCTAATTATGTGATATCTAATACCAGCACATTCAAACCAAATAAAATCAAACGTAATTTTTTTGCACTGTAAATAGATAACACCTAAAATAAACTCAACCAAACACCTTCTTAGGCGCAAATATGAGTGTTATGCATGAATGCTATTAGACTTGTACCAAGAGGCTGAGTCCAAGAATTATGATGTGTATTTCTTATAATCATATCAACAAGCCGAGCCTAAACATTATGATATGGTATGCATATCCTTGGACTTGTACCAACACACTGAGTCCAAGAATTATGATGTGTATTTCTTAGACTCATAACAATAGGTCGAGCCTAAGATTATGAAATATGTTTTCTTTGACTTGTACCAATTGGCTGAGTCTAAGAATTACGATATATGTTGGGGGAAATAATCCTATCAACAGTAAAGGAAGGATAACGAATCCCGAGGACAGCTAGGAAGCATGCGCGTGCGGATCCCTCTAGCGTCAGATACCGTACTGCAGGGCGGTCACCCCAGACTACTGAAAGCGCCCCCTGGACGGGAGCCTACGTGAGGGTCCGAGGCCTCCATAGGCATGCTGAAGATAGGTACACTGGAAGCTTCATCAGGGGTCGGACGAAGACCCCCTCGAGGACTAGAAGCCTCCGAAGGGGTTCCCGAAGATAGTCCCGCCGAAGGCTTGGGGCGGGACCCTTCGTACCGAGATGGCCTTTAGAAGACAACCACTAAAGTAAAGACGTGACGACTATAGTGCTAGGTGGATCCTGTTGAATGGGACATGAGAACTCTATAGCAATCAGGTCGTGACTAAACTCATGTCAGGGCCATACGTTCGCCGTCACTCCAACTGAACGTTAGCCCTACCCGAGCAGGTGTATAAAACTAGTACCGTTGTATCCGTACAAAGGCTAGGATATAGGGTCTGTAATGATGAATGTAACTCGGGGGTTAAAGTGTATTTTCCCCATGGGGTCCCTTCCTATAAATACCTTCCACTCATATTGTACAGGGACCACCTTTTTCCAAAAGAAAGAAATACAGTAAGACAACAGAGTTATTATTCCTCTCGGAGGCTCTACTGGAAGCAATCCATCCATATAGCTTAACCACTCAAACCTATTGGTGTACTCCTTTACGCCAATAGTTATCGCCATCCATGGGGATCCTAGCTCCAAAAGCTAGCGTCCGTTCCACTAAACACCATCCAAAAACTTGCCTCCCAAGAAGAGTGCGAGTGTGGTTCCCCTTCGAAGGTCCGCTCAGACCTCGCGACAGGAACCCCCACAAGTGAACACTGTCGCGACCGCCGAAGCCACCCCGGTTCAGAACCCAGGAGCAGCACTAAGAGCCGGAGACCCCTCTAACTCCGCAAACCCATATACGGACTTCCGAGTCTCTGTAGGTCAGGGACTCGTAGTCCTCCGCTCGTCCGGAGACCTCCCCACCATGGCCCTATGGACGGACTTCGTCTGGTCGCAAGACCCGGAGACTCACTCCAGAGGGAGTGGGAGCCAGGCCGATGTGTTGTCCGCCGAGAACGACTAGCTCAAGGTCGAGCTCATGAGGTGGTGGAAGGCGACCACGAACCAGTACCCCAACTAAAGTAGGCCGGTAAGAGCACCAGAAGCTAAAGCCGTGATAATAAGTGACACAGAACACCAAGAAGCCCAAAGGGGGAGCAGAACGCCTCCTTTGACGAAGAATCCCCACTACACCCGGATTTGCAGAGGGTGCGGTTCGAATCCATGTTCCATGCGGCTAAGCTCCCAAAGTACTACGGGGAGTCTAACCCTGGAGAATTCTATTGGTTGTACGCCCTAGCGATAGAAGCCTACGGAGGGGAGTGGGACACGATGGCAAAATTCTTTCCCCTCACGCTCGAAGGGATTGCTCTCCAATGGTTTTGGTCGCTGAAGCCAAGGTCCATCAGGTCTTGGGACAAATTGAAGAAGAAGTTCGCCAATAACTTCTAGGGGACCTTCGTGGCTCCCATGTCTATGGGGTGCCTCTTTTAGGTGAAGCAACAACCTGGCAAGACTCTTCGCCAGTACTCTTAGCGCTTCGCCCACACTAAGGCCCAGATTAAGGGGCTATCCGCCTCCTCGGTCATCGACGCAGCCCACGAAGGCGTCACCAACCTAGGCCTGCTCGACAAGCTCCATCAGAAACCAATATCTTTGGTGGCCCAACTGATGACGTACTTTGAAGTCTACGCCAGGTATTAGGAGGGGCAGCTCCGGAGGAAATCAATGATCGCCCGGTTTGGGCGCTGGAGGCCAAAATCCACGAAGCAAGAAGCCACAGCCCACCACTCACCACGCCGATGGAGCCTCTGCACCACGACTCTCAGAGGGGGCGGAAGCACTACTGGGGAGAGGTGCACAGCAGCGCCCCCCCATCTCGAAGCCTCCAAAATTCTAGCACACTCAAGGCGAGGTCAAACCATGAACTCAAAGCCGCGCGCAAGGGCCTCAGGCGGGGGCACAGTCTTCCACTATAGCATCCGTCAAAAAAATCGGAGCCACAACACTGATTCCTGCAGGACCATCCTCGCCCTTCGTAATGACTATCTCGAGCGAAGCTCCAGCCGAGGGTCTACCGATAGGGCGCCGCACGCCGCCCACTCCGAGCAGGTAAAAGTGGTCGGGAAGATCGAGGAGCATGAATCTCCCAGATACTTCCCAGACCCAAGCAAGCTGTGAACCCCAAAGACCAATGAAAACATGGATCGGGGGAAACGCATAGTGCTGCCCATCACCGGTGGGGGTGCTATGGGCAACATGTTGAAGCGGCAACGCCGGGAGTACATCCGTGAAGTAGGACACATCAGGACCTCGACATCGACTCCATCAATGTCTGAATGGTCGCTTATTCCCATCTCCTTCACCGACGACGATGTCGTCTCCGTCAAGTTCCCACACGCTGACCCCTTGTCATCACAACCGACATCATCGGCGTCGAGGTCCGTCGGGTACTAATCGATAGAGGAAGCTCCGCTGACATCATCTTTGTGCATGCCTTCGATCAACTCTGCATCTCAAGAAGGCACCTTCTCCCGGCCACTAGGCCGCTGTAGGGCTTCACCGGCCTACCCCTCGATGCCAATGACCAGATAGGCCTCAAAGTAACCTTCGGGGAAGGTCCCCTCGTGCGGACCGAGGAAGTCATGCTGAACTGGTTCGGAACCATCACACCACACAACTACCTCTGCATGAAGATGCTGACTCAAGGGTGATTCCACACCATCCTCGGTGACCAAGCTACATCTCGAAGGGTGGAGTACGGTGACTCCGCCCCACTGGAAACACAACAAGTCAACAATGTGTGGTAGCACCTAGAAGACCAAGGCCTCCAGCCCCAGCCCCACTCCGAGCATGTGAGGGGCCCACCCTCCAAGCCCCACCCGAAGGCCAGGCAATCACGAAGATCATCATCAACAAGGGAGAGAGTACCCCATCCAATTTGGCGGAGGGCTCGCTCCCGAAGTCTTGGCAATGCTGGAAGACGTGGTCTGGATAATCTAGATGTCTTCGCTTGGTCGGACGAGGACATCACAAGAGTGTACTGGAACATCATAGAGCACTCCTTATCGGTGAATCCGAAGGCATGACCAGTGCGCCGAGGGCTCTGGAAGATATCCGTAAAGTGGGCCAAGGTCACCAAAGTGGAAGTGGAAAAGCTGCTTCGAGCCGGAGTTATCAAAGAAATTAGCCATACGGGGTGGCTATCAAACCCGGTCTTCATAAAGAAGAAAAACTCTGGCAAATGGCGCATGTGTATTGAATTCACTTCTTTAAATAAAGCATGCCCTTGTGACGCATACCCCATGCCTCACATCGATCAACTAGTAGACTCCATAGCCGGCTCCGAGGTCCTTAGTTTTCTCAATGCCTACTCCGGCTACTATCAAATATGGTTGAAACGTGAAGATGAAGCTAAGACTAATTTTATCACTCCCTCCGGAGTATTCCGCTATGTAAGAATACCCTTCGGCTTAAGAAATGCTAGGGCTACTTTCTCTAGGCTAATTGCTAAGGCTCTAGGTCATCAGATAGGTCATAACATCGAGGCATACATGGACGACATTGTAATCAAGAGTGCATAGAAGCACCAGCATAGCCTAGACATAGTAGAAACATTTGATAGCCTTTTAGCCTATGGAGTCCGTCTAAACCCCAAAAATGTGTCTTCGGGGCACGAGCTGGTAAGCTATTAGGATACCTAGTTTTGAGCCGTGGTATCAAAGCTAGCCACACTCAAATCAGTGCACTGCAATAGATGGCTTCTCTAGAGAATCTAAAGAAAGTCCAGAATCTGGCCGGTCACCTAGTTGCCCTCAGCCGCTTCCTCACCAGATGTGCTGAGTGAAGCCTCCCAATCTTCAAGGCACTAAAAGGATCAACATATTTCACATGGACCCCCAAATGCTAGAAGTGCTTCGATGAAATCAAATAATACCTTGCCACCCTAGCCACTCTCACCACCCACCTTGACGGAGAGACCCTCCTCATATACCTCATGGCTATAGGCTCCACGGTAAGTGTGTGCTCATGCGAGAAGAAGAATACGAGGGGGAGCTGACCCAAAGAACAGTGTACTTTATGTTCGAAGCTTTTTCGAGGGCCAAAACAAGGTACACCGAGCTTGAAAAGATAGCTTACGCCCTCGTAATGGCTTCAAGGATGCTACGCCACTACTTCTTGGCCCATGACATCACCATCCCTACTTCGTACCCCCTCGGGGGCATGTTTAAAAACAAAGATGCCACTGGAATTAGAGGGAAGTGGGCGGTGGAGCTCGCCCCCTTCGACATCTCATTCGTTGCCCAAACGGCCATCGAATCTCAAGTCCTCACAGATTTCATCGCGGAATGGACTCCACCAGTAGTATGCGCCCCGAAAGAAGCCAGCGAAGGGGTCTAGATGGTCTACTCTGACGGGGCTTTCCAATCATCCGGAGTTGGCACAGGAGTGGTCGTCATTTCGCACTCCGGACAATAGGAATTGTACTCTGTAAGGCTAAACTTTAAAGCCAGAAATAAGATAGCTGAGTATGAAGGCGTGTTGTTAGGCCTTCAGAAGGAGCGCGCAATAGGCGCCACTTGGGTCATTATAAAAACGGATTCCCAGATTATCGCTGGGCATGTAGATAAGATCTTTCAAGCACGGCACCCTGACCTCGCCATGTACTTGGAAGCCATCTGAAAGACCGAAGCATTGTTGATGGGAATCTCTGTCCGAAGCATCCCAAGAACAGACAACTAGCAGGCAAACGTCCTTGCTAAGGCAGCAGTCAGAGGTCAAGACGTCCATCCAGGGGCTTTTTTCAAGGAGCTATCCAGGCCCTTGCTGCTATCTATAGAACCCACTGAGGTCCTCTGCATACCCCCAAAGACTACCGTAGGCCTCTAACTTTCAAGGCTTCAGCACAGGGTGCGACACTACCACATTGGCACCGGTGTGTTATACAAGTCAGGTGTATGCTCATCGTTACTCCGATGCATCTCTCAGGCTAAATGGAAATAGATACTGCAGGACATCCTTGCCGGCCTATGCGGTAGCCACCTAGCACCTCGAGCCTTAGTAGGGAAGACATTTCGTGAAGGTCTATTCTCTGGCCTACCATCATGTCTGATGCTGAAGCCCTGGTACGCACTTGCCAAGGATGCCAATGGATGGGGCGGTGGATCCACCAACCCCCCACCCCTCTCCAAGTTATAACTCTAGTATGGCCCTTGACTAGGTGGAGGATGGACCTGATATGACCATTCCCAAGAGCAAGAGGAAACCTCAAGTTCTCCATGGTTGCGATCAAGTATTTTTCGAAGTGGGTTGAGGCCGAGCCCATGACAGCCATCACCACGAAGAACATCCAAAAATTCTTCTAGCAAAATGTCATCTGCAGGTTTGGAGTATCAAGGCTAGTTATGATCGACAATGGCACCCAATTTGACGATGAACCATTCAGGCAATGATGTGAAGAGCAAGGAATCCAATTATGCTTTGCTGCTGTCAGACACCCACAGTCGAATGGAGCCGTCGAACGAGCCAATGGCAATATACTGTTCGACCTAAATTGCTAAATTGTAGGCCTCGCCAAAGGACTCTAGACAGCAGAATTGCCAAAGATTCTATGGTCCATCTGGACCACTCAAACTCGGTCAACCGTATTCACGCCGTTCTGGCTGCTATTCGGAGATGGATTTTATTTCAAAATAATACATTAGTTGGTAAAGAAAATCAATAATCACAAGACATTCATCACACGACGACGCACATATGTCAATCATTCATGGTTCGCAGACCACATAATTACACAAGTGTTAATATAAAAGAAACTAATGAAATAAACATCTAGATGAACATCTTCTACAGGATCGCTTCCTTGACTAGGTCTCTTCCTTGACTAGGCCGCTTCATCGGTCCATTAAGATAGGCCTTGCCTCTAGCGTGGCTAGGTATTCCCTAGTAGTGATCCCTAAGTTCAATATTTCCATTTCCTGGTACAACTGAGGAGATTGATCTTGCACCATGATGGCGTTGCAATATCCTTTTCGACTTAAAGCATCAGCCACTACGTTTGCCTTGCCTGGATGGTAGTGGATGCCTAAGTCAATCCTTGATTAATTCTAACCATCTTGTGGCTCTTGTGGTTGGTGAAAACTTCACATCTGTTATCGACAAGATAATGCCTCCATATCTTCAGCGCGTGGAATACTGCTGCTAGTTCTAAGTCATGTGTGGGGTAGTTCAGCTCGTGTAGTCTCAACTATTGAGAGGCGTATGATACCACTCTCCTGTCTTGCATGAGAACACACCCTAGTATAA
The DNA here is from genome assembly GCA_019279435.1 of Zizania palustris. Lineage (NCBI taxonomy): Eukaryota > Viridiplantae > Streptophyta > Magnoliopsida > Poales > Poaceae > Zizania > Zizania palustris. Next base: position 54,536,468 of record JAAALK010000080.1, read on the forward strand.
GGCTAGAGGCATCGTAGTAGACATGGAAGTATTTCTAGATGTCCAACAGTGTCAACACTACAACAAAACAGAACATTTTCGACGGCCAATTTAACTTCCGTCGGCATTTCAAAAAGCCGACGGAAGTTAAATAACTTCCGTTGGCCCGAAGTAGCCGACGAAAGGTAATTTAACTTCCTTCGGCTTTTAAATGTGGCCGACGGAAATTAAAGGGGATTTTTCCCGGCCGATTCACATCCCATATCTTCCATCGACCAAACTTCCGTCGACTTTAATGGTGGTCGACGGAAGTTAAGGGATATAATCCCCAACCCCCGCGCGTGCGTACAAGGAAACCTAATCCCTGTACACGCGCGCGCCCCCCAACTCCCACTGCCTGACACCACCGCCGCCGCCCACCACAGGCCGCCGCCCGCCCCCACCACCCGCCCCCGCAGCCACCCGCCGCCGTCGGTCTGCGCCGCCCACCGCCACCGGTCCGCTCTGCCCGCCGTCGCTGGCCGACGGCCGCCGCCCACTCTCAGCCATCACCGCCGACCTCCGGACACCGTCGCCCGTCGCCCGTCGCCGCTTGCCATCGCCGCCCGACGATTAAGTAATTTTATTCAGCTTTAATTTTTTTCGCTTTTTATTTGTGCATGATATGATATTGTCAATGTTATGATATGATATGATAACTACAAATCTACAATGGATCATCGAATTATTATTCCATCATGCATTATACAATCGACACCTTCATCCTTGTAGAATTGTCAAATTCTGTGGTCATGCCATTGGAAATTAACAGGGTCGTCTAGTGGCAGGGGGAGTATGGGCAGCGGCATGGCCCCCTAGAAAAGTTAGGGTCGTCCTAAATCCTAATTAACTAAAGTACGTAGTTAGTTAGAGAGAAACTAATAAAAGCCTACCAAATTAAGTTTAAATACCAATATGTTGATCGTTGGCGAGAAAATAATCCCATCAGTTGTAATTAAGCATGACATTTACTTTCTAGCTATGTTCAGACTAAATATTACTATTTTCCCTTATAAAGTCTTGTGAATAGAGTCCACTATTTTATTTGTGCATGATGGAATAATTTTTTTCGCTTTAATTTTTTCCCTTTAAATATGTTTCATATGTGATGTTCTGTTTTCATATGCAATATATGTTGTGATATTATGTATATATGATTCTAATTATATTATTCTATTAATTTATAGTTTTTTTATGATTTCATTGGGTGATTAGTATTATATCTATATATACTTTCTTATATATATTTCTTTTCGTATGCAATTTTTTATTTGACAACAACGTAGATAGTGTAACAAAACCTATGCGTCACCCGTTTCGGACCAACATGTCTCACACGTGTCATGCGTGTGAGATGTGTAGGTCCGGAATTGTCCCTTTTTGGACAGCCTCGGAGTGGGCGACAAAGCGTGGTCTTTATGATGAGTCATGAGTCCGAATGGGATTTCAGTAACATAACCTTGTTGTTCTCCATTGCACCACTATAAGGCGTGCAATTGGAGAACAGCGGGGTTATGCTGCTGAAATTTTGTTCGGACTCATGGCTTGTCATAAATACCACGTTTTGTCGGTCACTCTTGGGTGGGTTTAGGACCTATCTTTTCCTATAGACATAGGCCCGTGGTACTTATGATACATTCTCGATTGAATGAATGTTTTGCCTATAGAATGGCTGAGGACGACCGACGGTGGATGTATAGTGGTTGGATGAAAAGTGGAGCTCACACGAGGGAGTGGGTAATCAACGCTGAGAAATTTGTTGATCGTGCATTCGCTTTGACAACAAACACTGGCGCGATGTGCCCATGCACGAAGAGCAGAAATTCTCATTGGCAAGACAAGAGGACATTGTCATTGCATATTCGCAAATATGGTTTCATGCCAGGTTATGAAGTTTGGACTTTTCACGGCGAGACAGGCCGTGAAAAAAACGGTATTAGTAGTGGAAGAAGAAGATGATAGCGTTGCTGACGATAGGATGGATGAGATGCTTGATGCTATACGACCGAAGTTTGAATGAAACCCTGAGGATCCTCTAACACCGGAGGTTCAAAATTTTTTCGACATCCTTCGAGCTGCAGAAGAGCCATTGCATGAGCATACCACCGTAAGCGTTCTCGCTTTCGTGACCCGTCTTATGGCCATTAAGTCAAAGTTTGCATTTTCAAACAATTGTTATAAGGAGCTCTTGAATCTGATCAGCGATATCCTTACTAAGAACCATAAGGTGCCGAAAGACATGTACTAGTCAAAGAAAATGCTTTCTACTCTCGGTATGGAGTATGATAAGATTGATGTGTGCCGAGATAATTGTATGCTGTTCTGGAAAGAACATAGTAATGAGGTGAAATGCTTAAAATGTGGTAAACCGAGATTCGTAGAGGTCGTAAATGAAGACAGAGAGAAGGTGACGACAGAGGTTGCTCATAAGCAACTTCGTTACATGCCTCTTACACCTCGGGTGAAACAATTGTTTCTCTCAAAGAAAACCGCTAGACATATGCGATGGCATAAAGAAGGTGTACATGAGAATAATCAAGTAATGGTGCACCCATCTGATGGTGAGGCATGGAAGGCTCTTGATGATTTTGATGCAGACTTTGCTAGTGATGCAAGGAATGTTCGCATCAGGTTGGCAACAGATGAATTCACGCCTTTCAATGTAACCGCATCGTCGTACTCTTGTTGGCCCGTGTTTGCTATTCCATACAACCTTCCACCTTCGTTTTGTATGAAATATGAATTTATGTTCCAGTGTCTCACTATACCCGGTCCAGAGTATCCTGGAACACGACTAAACGTGATGCTGAAGCCCTTAATTGAAGAGTTGAAACAATTGTGGAAAGGAGTTGAAACATATGACTATGACCAGAAGCAAAAATTCAATCTTCGAGTTGCCTGTCTATGGTCGGTCCACGATTTTCCAGCATACACATTTTTTCTGGTTGGAGTTGTCATGGAAGGTTGACATGTCCGATATGTGAAAAGGACCTAGATTGTTTCCGTCTGAACTTCGGGGGAAAGATTTATTACTTTGATTGCCATATATGCTTTTTTCCCTTGAATCACCCATTTAGGTTACAGAGGAAAAATTTCAAGAAGGACAATATTGTTGTAAAGGGACCACCAATGCGTTTAAATGGTAGAGAAATCGCTGATATGCTGAATGAGTTGGTCCTTAATGAAAATGAGGATGGATTTGTAGGATTCGGAACCGAACATAATTGGACCCACATATGTGGCTTATGGGAACTGCCGTATGTCAAATCACTAATTCTGATGCACAACATTGACGTTATGCATCAGGAACGTAATGTTGGTGAAAGCATTATAAGTACATGTAAGGATTTTACTGACAGTTCAAAAGATAATGTAAAGGCGAGAAGAGATTTAGCTGAGATTTGTAATCAACCAACCCTTAAGTTGATGAATAGTGGTGGCAAGCCACGTGCCCCATTTTGTTTCTTTCAGGAGGAGGGGGCTGAGGCTTTCGGGTCCTTAGTATCTTTAAGTGGAGCCAAGATCGAGATTACGCCTGTAGGTGACGGGTAAGTCTAATACTCTTCTGTTATTTTGCTTATTTTTTTCAAAAAATTTCTTTCGGTAAACTGACTTTATTTATTATGTATTTCTAGATCTTGGATTGACTCTCGGTTTGATGGCACTTCGAGGGTCAGGCAGGTTAACTAGATATTGGGTAACCTATGTCGTCTACACTACCCAGGGGTGATGACATTGCCGACCGGTGAGCACGTTCTATGCTAGACATGGGACCAGTACCGGTTTTCTCCTGACGGGTGCCACGGAACTGCTCAGGGGGCGGTGTCTCATGACTTCTGGGTATGTGTTTTTTCAATCTTCTTTTAGTTTTAACACAAAGCTTTTCGAGTTACAACACTTTACTAATCATGACTTTTGCAGTTACGCTTTTGCTTACCAGAAGTCGGCAATCACCATAATCATGCCCTTCAAGTCTTCAACAATAATGCACACAAGGTGGTGAAGGACGCTATTTCGTATGCCCGCATTCAAGCGAACAATGCTTACTACAAGGAGAAGCTAGGGCAACGAATGAGCAAGGCGATGGGTGCATCAACAATATACATGACTGAAGAACAATACCGTTCGGTAAACAATTCTAACTTTTTAAATCTTCGATTGTTGAGATTTGTTGTCATATAATACAAATAGCATCTATGTTCAGGTGAGGATTCCGTGGTTTGCAAACCGCGAGGATGCATATTTCGAATTCTGCAAGATTTGGTCTTCAGCTGCATTCAAGAAGACTTCCAAGCAGAAAAGACAATGTCGTGGGACGGATCCGAAGCACAGATATGGTGCCGATGGACATATTCACCACACTAAACGCATGGTAAGACCTCTTTCTGTCACTCTCTATCTATAGATACATTGTAATGTGACTAACTCATTTCTATTGTACAGGAAGCTAAATCTGGCAACGTGCCAAGTGACATAGAGGTGTATACTTCTGGTCACAAAGGAAGCGATCCTACACAGCCAGATGTCTTATGTAGCCAGACAGCCACGAACCATTTGGTGAGATGTTAGCAATGTTAAGAGTTTGCGTAATTTCATTTTTCTCCGTCTAATCGGACATGTTGTTTTTTGCAGGCGCAGTATGGTGAACACATGGTTTGACTCCATGGAGAGGACAATGATTGGCGGAGAGAACGTGTCGACCAAATGGTCGTGTACTTCAGCGGAGGTGGAAAAAGCCATGGATGGTGAGATAGTGTTTTTATCAATGTTTTGTGTATGTTATTGTGATGGTAACTAACTCATTCAATGTTGCAGGTACTCCATGTTCAATGGAGTTATTGACTCGAGAGCGGTGAGAGCTCAGAAGTCAGCTCAGTCATCGCAGAGCTCCGTCGGAGTTGGCTCCAGCTATCGTCGCTCAAAAGCAAACCCGGAGGTGGTTCAGCTGAGGGAGGAAATGAGGCGGCGCGACGAGCACAGCAAGCGATGATCCAAGTAAGTTTAGTTTACAGTGTTACAGTTAAAAAGTATTAAGAAATAGGTTTAGAACTAACTAATTACATTACAACATGTTTAGCAACTAGCCCAACAACATGGTGGATTTGACATGTCCTTGTTCCAACCACTACCTCCCCCGCCACCACCAATACCTCCTACATCACCTGAGGTACCTCCTGACATATCGTTACTTCAGATACTTAAGATAGCGTTTAGAAGGGTAGTTGAGTTCGTTCTCTAATTTTGTCTATTTCTTCAGAGGTTCCGTACGCCTGGTCAGGATGGAGCCTCCGGGGCAAATGTGGATGAAGCGGGAGGCAGCGGCGGCACCCACGACCCAAATGTGGGCGATCAATGAGTATATGGACAAATGTGACTTTGTATGTGGATCTCGATGTGTTATGTAACTTTGTATGTGAATTTGGATGGTATATGTTAATTCAGATGTGTACTGTGACTTTCGATGTGAATTTAGTTGTGTTATGTGATTTTGGATGTGATGTGTGAAGTTTGGATGTGAATTTGGATGTGAGATTGATTTTGGATGTTATATGTGAAGTTTGAATGTGATTTTGGATGTTATATGTGAATGTGATATAAATTGTGGTTGGATGTGATTGTGAGTAGGGGAACCAAGAAAAACAAAAAAATACCATCGAACATCCGTCAGCTTTGACCATAGCCGACAGAAGTTAGCTGCTTTCGGTCACGTGGGCAGAAAGGCTAACTTCCGTCGGCTAGGGCCAAAGCCGATGGAAGTTAGGGGCACCTAACTTCCGTTGGCTAGGCTGGCCGACGGAAGTTAGCGCGCCTCTGCTGACGTGGCAGAGTTCGGCACTAACTTCCGTCGGCCACATGAAGCCGACTCTAACTTTCGTCGGTGGCCGACGAAAGTTAGCTAACTTCCGTCTATCCACTTCCGTCGGCCAAATGCTGATGGAAGTTAACTTCTTCCATCGGGAAATGGCTAACTTCCGTCAGCTTTGGCCGATGGAAGTTCCCTGTTTTCTTGTAGTGCAACACTAGGGCTGATACAAGCTTCTTCTTGAGGGTCTAGAAGCTTTCTTCGCAGGCTGGAGTCCATTCGATCTTTACTTCCTTCTGAAGCAATCTAGTCATGGGCTTGGTAATCTTGGACAAAATTTCGATGAATCATCGGTAATATACGACTAGTCCTAGAAAACTCTTGATCTCCGATAAATTTTGGGCTGCAACCAATTTGTTACTGCTTCCATGGTGGTTGGGTCCACGACTATCCCTCTAGTAGATATGACATGCCCTCAGAATTTTACCTAAGACGACCAGAATTCGCACATGCTATACTTAGCATATAACTGATGCTCCCATAACTTTCCCAAGGTCAGACGGAGATGAGTTTCATGTTCTTCCTTGTCCTTGGAGTATATGAGGATGTCATCGATGAATACTACGATGAATTTGTCTAGAAATTTCATGAAGACGCTGTTCATCATATTCATGAAGAATACAAGGGCATTTGTGAGTCCGAACGACATCACTGTATAATCATATAAGCCATATCTGGATGTGATTGCGGTCTTGGGGATGTCCTCCTCTCCGATCCTAAGCTGATGGTAGCCTGATTGGAGGTCGATCTTGGAGAAGATTGAGGATCCCTTGAGTTGATCGAACTGGTCGTCGATCCGTGGTAAAGGGTACTTGTTCTTAATGGTTACATCATTCAAAGCCCTATAATCCACACATATCCTCTTTGTCTTATGCTTCTTCATGGCGAATATGACCAGTGCACCCCAAAGTGAGGTATTCGGTCAAATATATCCCTTTTGTTCGAGCTCTTCAATGTTACTTTTCACTTCGGCTAATTCGTTTGCGGCCATCCGATATGGTCGCTTGGAGATGGGCGTGGTTCCAGGGACAAGTTAGATCCTAAATTCAATGTTCCTCTTGGGTGGCATTCTTGGCAATTCTTCTGGAAAAATGTCTGCATACTCTTGGACTACCGGTACTTCTTTTACTGCCATCTGGTAGAGAGAAGTCCTTCTCAAACCCTATGTGGCCATCTTAAAGGTGACGGTGATTCCATCCTCGTTGGTTACAGTGATGGACTTGCTAGCGCAATCAATTATTCCATTCTGCTTCATTAACCAGTCCATACCAAGGATAAGGTCTAGACCCTTGCAATCTATAAGGATTGGGTTGGCCCAAAATAATACCCCTTATATCTTTATCCTTGTTCTTCAGCTAAACAGGGTGGCTAGATTTTGGTTGCCGGGGGTGGCAATTACCAAGGGTTTTGGGTAGTTGGAGTACTTATAATCCATTATTTATCACAAAGTTTTTGGATATGAAAGAGTGGGTTTCTCCTAAGTCAAATAATATTACTGTGGGTATGGAGTTTGTAGTAAACATACAGAGGACGACCTCTGGAGCCTCTTGGGATTCTTCGGTGGAGACATGGTTGACGTGGGCATGGACCACCAGGTTGGGAGCAGCTTCTTGGGATTGCTTGGGGTGAGGACACTAGCGGGAGTAGTGCCCTTCCTTACACGAAGCATACAACTGGCTTTCCATTTAGGTCCCTTAGAGTGTTGGCCTTGGCGGCCAGTGCTGGTGGAGCTAATGGTGTTGGTAGAGCAGGTGGAGCTAGACGGGGGTTTCTGGTGCTCGAACCGATAGAGTTGTACTACGGCCTGAAGGCGGGACGAGGGTGATGGCTCAGCGCATGGGCCGGAGGAGTGAAGCAGGGCCGTTGAAGGATCCCCTGGTTGTGTCTGATGGCTATCATATTCCTCTTCTTAAGGTCCAGCTGGTTTTGCTCGGTTTCTTGGACGATAGCCTTGTTCACCAACTGTTAAAAGTTGGTGTAGTCCACTACTACAAGTTGGACGGACAGTTCGTCCTTTAGTCCTCGGAGGAACTTGGCCAGACGGTTGGTGTCAGTGCGGACTTCTTCTTGCGCATAACGAGCCAAGCGATTGAACTCGTGGAGATAGTCCGTGACTGACTTGCCTCCTTGCTGCAAGTCACGAAATTCTTGTTTCTTCTGTGCCACGACACCAGCTGGAATGTGGGTGGCTCAGAAGGAGTTGGAGAACTCCAGCCAAGTGACTATGTGACCCTCGGGCTTGGACTCACGGTAGTGTTCCCACCACTCGGCAGGCGGGCCTTAGAGTTGGTGGGCTGCAAAAGCCACTCGCTCCGCGTCAGAGCAAGGGAGCAGATCCAACTTCTTTCCCATGGTCCTCAACCAATCCCCTGCCTCCATTGGGTTGGTTGTGCTTGAGAACGTGGGAGGTCGCACACATAGGAACTCTGAAAGTTGGGTCGCGGGGGCCGGTGTGGGGGCTTGAGGGCGTGGAGGTAGCTCCATGTGGTGTTGCCGCTGCAGACGATTTATCTGAGCCTGCTGCTCATGCATGTGAGCCTGGTACTATTGCATCTAGGCCAATAGAGCGGTGATGAGTTGATTTTGGTTGGCCATCATCTGTGTGGATAGGCAGGTTGGGGGTTGCGGATGGGTTTTGGTCGTTTGCCATTCTGAAGGTGATAATACTCCACGAACATAAGAGAAGACTTAGAAAGATGTACCCCAAAATAATTCACAGATTCTTTATTGAAAGTGATACAAAATAGTTCATTACAATTCAGCTCTTATTTTTATCTCACACATGGCACAATTCGCTATGGATGGTACCACAAACAAGAAAAACAATCATCTGAAATCTAACGTCTAGCACAACTACTCACCGTTAGAGGCAGTCTCGGTGCTCTCTGATCCATGGGCATCTCAAGGAACACTGGGCTCGATGAAGTTCTCTATCATGGGGTCTAAAGCGATGACCGGTCCCGGATCAGCTGTGCTGGAGGAGGGAGGCCCAATGGGTGTTGGAGGTGGGGTGATCCGCTTAGGTCGAGGGCTGGGCTTCCTTATGGCCTTCTTCCCGCGAGGAGGCAGTGGCGCCAATTCTTCAACATCCTTATTGAGCTCCTGAATCTAGTGCCGAAGCTCGGTGTTCTCGGTGACGCTCTGCTGTAACTCATACCTTGCGTGCTGACATGCCACCTCGAAGGTCGGGCTACCGAAAGCTGATATGAAGAAGGGGGTGCTCTCCTGAGGAACGAATGGTGATGGAGACATCACATGCGCCTGCGAACTCCTCTAGGTAGAGTCCATGGAACTGGGGCTCGTGGACAAATCCGAGGAAGGTCACAAGCATCCAAAGCTCGTGGACAAATCCATCGTGGTCCCGAAGGTATCCATGCACATGGTGACCAGACATCTACAAAGAAGACAAAGTTTCAAGTGTAAGGGAGAGAAGAAAAATATGGCGCGGGTCCGTTTCACTTCCTACAGTCAAGTCTGCTCTGATACCATCTTGTAGTGCCCGGATTTAATAAAACCAAGACTTTATTGAAATTCCAAAGAAAATCAATAATCACAAGACGTTCATCACACGACAATGCACACACGTCAATCATTCGTGGTTCGTAGACCACATTATTACACAAGTGTTAATATAAAAGAAACTAATAAAATAAACATCTAGATGAACATCTTCTCCAGGATCGCTTCCTTGACTAAGTTGTTACTCCAGACCATCCTCGTCATAGTACACCATCTCTAAAGTGGGTTTTCCAGTGGGTATAAGTACGAAAGTTCTCAACATGCCACCGAGAAATGTTGTAATAATGTAAGGTAATAACAAGGCAAGGTACTGGTTCAAAGTGTGGAAGAGTACATTTTTATCTTGCAACCTTTAATGTTAGTTAGGTTTAATCATATAGAGTAATTAAATTATGGATGATGCAACATCTTCTAACTCGAGGACTACAGTCAGCCCTCCTCACTCAATGGCCCTTACATGACCAATCAACATGCAACACTTCTCAAACATATGCTCTGCCGTGACATGGGCTACGTCCGCCGAGGGCTCTGAGAGAACCCTCGAGGATTCGGTAGACTTTGAGGCCTCGGGCTCCTCCTCGTCCACTCTTTTCCTCTTCGAGCAGCTCGCCGAAGGTGCCAGGCCGGCGAAGTGTGGGAGTGTTTGGACCCCCTCGGCGCTGAGCCAGGTCCACACGCGGTTCCATCGCTCCCAAGACCCCACTAGAGCGAGCCTTTGGTTTTGCTCGTCCGGTGTCGGAGCCCCCACGATGCGTTTGGCGGCCACTATAGCCTCCTCTAGAGGCCCCACGTTGCGCGCAGCTTCATCAAAGACTCCAAATTAGCACAAGTTAAACTTCACAAGTACGAAGGTAAAAGAGTTCGAAGACTTACCAAGACGCTCCGCGGATACTTCACTCGGACCCTCCCTGCCTTGAGCCAGGAACAAGTCCTCCGACTAGGAGACTGCGAGGGGGCTGAGTCAAAGGGTGATGAACTCTTCGGCCAAGTCCCGCATACTCATCTTTGAGGCCACCCTTCGTAGGAGCAGGATCCTCGATTGGAAGCTCTCAGAGCTCAACTTCACTATGCCTTCGCGATGGTAGGAGATGAGCGCATTGGTACTCCGAAGGGGGGAGTCCGCACCCAATGAAGCATAAAACCATTCCTCATCCCACTTCGAATACCACTTGTTGTTGACGGCCCTCACTGGGAAGTTGTCCAAGAACTCTCTACGGAGCTGGAAGCTGGCGCATCCGAAGGCTAGGGCCCTCTCGACGCCATCGTCCCCCTCCATCCGCTTCGGCTATAAGCTCACGTCGTGAAGGGCGATGAAGACGTCCGCGCACCCCACGCAGCCTTCGGCCCTCATGGACCACTCAAAAATTGCAAGCCTCACCACGGCGTTCGGGGACAGGTGAGGGAGCTCGAAGTTGTAAGCCTTCAGCACCACGTTCAACATGTCCAGTGCTGATAGTCCGAGCCCTGCCTCGAAGAAGGCCTCAAAGATGACGACTTCGTTGGGCTGGGGCCTCAGGATTGTCTCTATCTTCTCGGGCACTCGAAGCCGGATGCCCTAGGAAATCTTCCCCTCGTAGATCCACTGAACGGACTCCTCCGTCGAGACCGAAGCCTTCAGCTCCAAAGTTTCTTGAACCTGTCTGACGATGACCGAAGGTCCCTCGACCCGAGTGTAACACCCCAATTTTTCAACACAATAAATATATTATTAAATTCAATTTCTTGGAATTATTATTTCAGAAAATACTTTTAATTCCCTTTTATACCCTTTTTGAACTACAACCTAGAGTAGATGACCAAATTAGGAGGTGAAACTTTTTGTATATGATCCTAAGACCAAAATATAATTTTGGGAATTTTTATAAATTTTTATCAACCTTGGAAGTAGCCCTAATATTTTAATCTATTTTCTGGAATTATTTTTATTCAGAAAAGTATTAGAACAGTAATGGGCTCCCCTCCCTCCCTTCTCTCTCTCCCGGCCGGCCCAGCCCGTTACCGCGCTCGCCTCTGGCTGACAAACGGACCCCACCTGTCGGCGCCGAAACCTTCCCCTCGCGCGCGCACCCGACACCACGGCCCCACCCGTCAGCCTTCCCGTTCGCTCGCTCGCGCTCACTAGCCCGTGGACCCCGCCTGTTAGACTCGTCGTCTACCTCCCGCCATCGCCCCCAAATCCCGCCGGCCGACGACCCCGCCTCGGATCCGCCTCGCTGGCCCCTCCCGCATTAAATTGGCGCCATTAACAGCCCCCCCGCGCTCGGCCGACCGTTTCCCCGCTTTAATCCTCGCGTTTACGCCACGGGATCACCGCTACGCGTGCATGGCCGAGCCATCGCCGGCGAGTAAAGGCCCCCTCCCGGTTTCCTTGCATGCGAGCCCTCTCCGGTGTCCTATTTAAGCCCCCAGCCTGAGCCGCGTCCGACCCCCACGCTTAATCGCCTCGAGAACGAGCAGAGCACCCACAATTCGTCGTTTAGCGCATTCCCTCTGGTTCGTCTCCGGCCACCGCTCGCCGTCGCACCGGACCACCTCCGCCCGTGCCTTCGCCACCATCGTGACCACCGGGACCTCCCCAACGCCGGCCACCACTCCGTCGACAAGAACCCTCGCCGGATCGCCGTCGCCGCCCAGAACCCGAACACCTCCACCGCCCCCGCTCGTCGCCGGCCTCGCTCCGTCGACCTTTTCTCACTGCCAAGGTACCCTCGTGATCCCCGTAGCACCCTCGTTCCATTTTAGGCCTTAGCCTAGGTCGCTGTCGCTCGCCGTGGGCGCTGGCCCGCTCGCCGTCGTCGGAGAAGACGACCGGCACGGGTCGAGTACCCGTGCCGTGTCGGATTCACGCGCAACCGTGCGATCTGGATCCGACGGTGATGGTTAATCCCCGCGTGCGGTTTAATCTGATCCGTTAGATCTCGGCGAAGGGGTACGTTTTAATCCCGTGCGTCCGTTTGTTTTAAAACCCCGCGTTTAATCTCGTGCGTCCACGTGGTACCCCTTCGAACGTTTTAATCCTGGCCGTCCGTAGCCACTTACGCGTCCCGCCTCGCCCTCGCGCGTCGGATCTGGATCCGACGGTCCAGATCGACCCGGCGCACGCGCACAGTGCGCGGGTTCACCGTGAGCCTGGCTCACCGTGGACCCGAGGAGTTTAAAAATTGAAAATGAATTTCAGAAATACTTTTAAACTTGTAAAATTCATATCTAATGCATTTGAACTCTAAAAATTACCATTCCAATTTCAGAAAATTCATAAAATTATTCTCTACATATTTATGCAATAAAAACAGTAGGTTTACTTTGACATTTTCATGTTTATTTAAATAAGTATTCAAATGCCCTTAGGATTAAAATGCAAATTTAAATATTTAAACTCCAGAAAATTCATATATTTGTTCCCTTCTGTTTAAACACTAGAACCACAGAGTTTTCTCTGAATCATTCATATTAAATTTATTAGAAAACTTAATGTGGTATTATTCACACTTAGAAGCCCTTTTATGAAAAGCAATAATTCATTTTAATTCATTTTAAATTAATTGTGAAATAAATTTCAGAACCTTAACAACTGATTTTCTTTAAAATCAAACCAACTAAAACCCACATGCTTGTTGTGTGATTTTACGTTGTTTATATCGAATGTTGTATTTATTCTACTTTATTATTATTGAAAAGACTACGACGCCGTCGAGGAGCCGGAATACTTCCCGGAAGTCCCTCCCTCGCCTTTCGCTGAACAAGGCAAGTCACCAAACAATTCTTTTGAACATATTGAACCCATGTTTGAATTGACTATCGCTAAAACACATAGGTTATATATGCATTAGTCAAATGAACCCTTACATTATATTTATTTAGGATCCCCCGACCTTGATGTGCAACCCAAGCCATGCTATCTCGCCTAACCTCCTTGTCACCATATGATCAATGATATTAGCTAGTGTCCAAAGTATTGACACGGCCGCTATAGGATAAAAATGAGTCGTAGTAAAATGGTTCTATTATATGATCCCCGTTACTTCTTATCCTTGGAAATTCTGTTGGTGATGAGTCATGGTTGTGAGTGTATGCATGGTGGGTTCCGGGTGCAAGCTAGGGCATTGGTCGGTAGCACCCGGGGCACTATAAGGACCGGTCTGAGGGATCCGTTGCAATACACTTACGTACTAACCACAAGTCTAGTAGGTAAGTCCTAACTAAGGTATGGGTTGTTCCAAACCGAGGCCACCATTTGGAGATGGGTCAAGTTGCATCTGCGGGTGACTTGTACCAATGTGGCGCAAAAGGGGGTGCGACGTTAGCCGGGATGCGGCCCGGCGCGCCGGCGAAACCTAGAGCGGGTGGTTATCGCTTGGAACATCTCATATTGAGGTTTTGGCATGAGTTCCCGTGAAATGGGTCATCTCGTTGAGATGAGTGCGTGCCTTGTGGGTACAGTAGTACATCTCTGATCAGAGTCTTAAATCTTTTCGAAAAGCCGAGCCCACGGTCAAGGGCGGGTTGCGTAACATCCCCCAGTTAGTTTACTTTGAATATGAATGTGCATGATGGATTGACATGTAAGGACTGTTGTGCGAGGAGGTAAAACGTACTCCTCGAGTTAGTTGATGTTGATGATGTTCATATTTACTTTCCGCATGATTAAAATATGATTACACTAAATGCCATAACTGCAACTGCTTGATTCCGCATTGTTAGCCTTTATCCTTCCTTGTTTATTATCCTGCATTATTATTTGCATTTGCGGTGGCTTGTTGAGTACATTTTGTACTCATACCCGTTGGACCCCACAGAGGATGCTTATCTTGAAGACGGTCTGGAGTAGCGACCCAGTCGAGAAGAGAGATCCTGAAGAAGACGTTTGTCATGCCGCTGTTTAATTATCTTATTACCGTTTTTATTAAAACAATGTTGTAATAAATATGGTCTGCGTACCATGGATTTTATCGTATGTACGTTGTCGCATGATGAACCTCTTGTATTATTGTTTTTCTTATGAAATTCAATAATGTCTCGATTTTGTTAAATCGGGGCGCTACACCGAGGCGCCTCGCAGCTGGCTTCACCGCCGCCACTGCTTGGGCCTGGACCAAGCTCGAACTCACGCCCGGAACCAAGGCCGTCTTCAACATCTTGTGAAGGGCTTCGACGCGAAGGGCGCTAAGGGGCTTCAGATCAGATTGCGTGCTGAACCGAAGGTGGATAACAGCGAGCGAAGGTGTCTAGGGGCTAAAGTAGAAAGCAAATGAAGGTGTGGGCGGAGCCGTGGTACGTTAAGCCCCTTTTATAGGCGGTAAAAAGCGACCGCGCGCCCTGCACCGAGTTCTTTTTTCACCGGTTCCCCAACCCCCGCAGTCTCTGATCGCTAGGGCCAGGGTGAAAAACTGAAGTGAACCGTCGCACCCCCCGCTTTGCAACGGACCGATTTCTGACCATTGCGGGGCCGCTTGGACTCCCCGGGGGCATCCCATTGCTTTGTACAAGCATTTATTGCCTACACGGTTCGAAGCCAGCCTTCGACCCCATGCTCCAAAGGCCTGCCTTACCCGAAGCATCATTCTTTTAGGTCATTTGTCATGAGGCGCACGCACCCCTTCACTCCAAAGGGCTACGTGTGAGGGGCTACTGTTGGGGGAAATAAGTTTTCCCTTTATCAGGGGCCAAATGACATCATCCTCCGAAGGCCTCGGGTTCGGAGCCCGTCAACTAGCAAAGACTCAAGAGGAGCTCTAGCCCCCTCCGACTAAGTTAACTCAAGTACAGCCAACTAAGCCTCTAGGACCCCTCTGGAGCCAAGCCTCTAGTACCCCTCCGGTCCCCTCCGTTCTCCGGAGCCAAGCGTTTGGGACCCCTCCGGGTCCCCTTCGAAGCCCTCTCCGGAGCGTTTCTAAGCCAACTTCGGAGCCCACTTCGGGGTCCGCTTCGGAGTCCTCTTCGGAGCCCCCTCAGCTAGCTCCGGCTGAAGCCCACCGGCAGGTACTCCGGTCTAGAAGAAATATCCAAGTGTTGCTACAATGTAAAGCCATACCAAGGCCACAACCCCTGGTATGCCGCATACCTACTCCAGAAGTGATGTATATCCACCACGTCTATAATGCCACATGTACAGTAGTATAGCTTTTTTCCCTTCTTGACACTATAAAGCCTACAACTTGTTGAGGGCAATTAGGTCTTTTCCTTTGGCCTGCATGGATATAAAAGTAGGGCCATGTCCTTGTAACAGGCAGGATGTTCAATAGAGGCAAAACTATGCCAAATCCACTATAAACTGGATGTAGGGCTATTATCCCTTTCAGGAGGCCTGAACTGGTATAAATCCTCTCTCTCTCTCTATGAGAACCCTTCGAGATTCATCCCATACACCATACACTACCACATAAAACCTTTTATAACTAACGCAATTGTTACAACACTTTACAAATTTAATAAAACTTTTGAGCTTGAACGTGATGTTAGTAGCATTGGTTTGGGAGGTGTGTTGTTACAAGAAGACAAACTTGTTGCATATTTTAGTGAGAAATTGATTGGGCCTAGTCTGAATTATTATACTTGTGATAAGGAATTATATGCTCTTATTCATACATTAGAAACATGGCAACATTATTTATAGCCTAAATAATTTGTCATATATTCTGATCATGAATATTTGAAGTATATTCGTACTCAAGCTAAACTGAATAAGCATCATGCTAAGTGTGTTGAGTTTATTGAATCTTTTCCGTATGTCATTAAACACAAAATGGTAAAGATAATATTATTGTCGATGCATTGTCTCGCCGTTATACCATGTTATCCCAGCTTGCTTATAAGATTTCTGGTTTGGAAACCATCAAATAACAATATGTGCATGGTGCTGATTTTAAAGATGTACTACTGAATTGTAAAAATGGGAGAACATGGCATACATGCATCCTTAATAATGGATTTGTGTTCCGTGCTAACAAGCTATGCATTCTAGATAGCTCTGTTCATCTTTTGTTATTACACGAGGCACGTGGAGGAGGCTTGATGGGTTACTTTGGAGTAACGAACACGCATGATGTACTTGATGCACACCTCTTTTGGCCACAGATGTGTTGAGATGTTTAAAGATGCGTTCCTCGCTGCACTAAATACCAAAAACTAAGTCACACCTTAATCCACATGATTTATACATACCTCTTCCTATTCCTATTGTTCTTTGGGTGGATATATCTATGGACTTTGTTTTGGGATTACCTTAAACACAGAAGGGGAGGGGTAGTATTTTTGTTGTGGTGGATAGATTTTCTAAAATGACACATTTTATTCCTTGTCCTAAGAGTGATGATGTTGCACATGTTGCCGATTTGTTCTTCCGTGAAATTGTTCATTTGCATGGGGTGCCAAATACTATTATTTTAGATTGTGACAATAAATTTCTTAGCCACTTTTTGAGGTGTTTATGGGCTAAGTTGGGGACTAAGTTATTGTTTAGTACTACATGACATCTACAAAATAGATGGACAAACTAAAGTAGCCAATAGAACATTGCCAACTATGTTAAGAGATATTTTAAAGAAGAATGTAAAAATGTGGAAAGATTGCTTACCTCATATAGAATTTGCTTATAATCGTTCACTACATTTCACCACTAACTTGTGTCCTTTTGAGGTTGTGTATGGTTTTGTTCCACGTGCTCCTATTAATTTATTGTGTCTTCCTTCTTTGGTACAACCTAACTTTGATGCTACACAGCGTGCATGACTGATTCTAAAGTTGCATGAGATGCTAAATATAAAATTACTAGGGATAAAGGAAGAAAGCATGTTGTGTTTGATGTTGGTGAATTTGTTTGGTTGCATTTGTGCAAAGATCATTTTCCTAATTTGTGTAAGTCCAAGTTAATGCCATGTGTTGGTCATGTTGTTGGTCCTTTCAAAGTTTTATAGAGGATAAATGATTATGCATATACACTTGAGCTTCTAGTAGAGTTTAGTATGGTAAGTCCCACATTTAACATTGCATGATTTGAAGTTGTACTTTGGAGAAGAGGATGAAATAGCATCGAGGATTACTTTAATTCATTTAAGGGAGGATGATGAGGACATACCAACTACAGATACAACTGTTGTACCAATAGCTACACATCATAGCAGGCCATAATTACAAGGACCTATCACAATAGCTCGTGCACAATAAATAAATCATCAGGTACTTTCGTTTAAATGAACTCTTCATAATATACATGAGAATATGATGTTACCTAAATTACATGTGTTTGTTCTATTTAAGAATGAAGGACCTAACATAGATGAGAAAGACAAGCATTGGTGCATGGTCATGCATAGAAATGATCGAAGATGATGATACAAGTGGTGAATTCAGAACTTTGATTCACCATACATAATTTCATCATACTACATGTTGTTGTATCACTTTTAGTTGGGCCGAGCCCATGTAATTTTCGTCCAAAATTAATAACCAAAATTTTGTTAGAGTCCTTAGTCATGGGGAAAACCTAATTAGAGTCAAATTCAGACAGATTATGCTAGAGATTTTTGTTGAGTACTTATTCAACGGAAAAAGCTAATTAGAGTCCAATTAAACAACCTCCATAGGCTGGCCAAAATTCATCTTTGTTATCCTTATATAAACCCCTTAGGTGCCAATAGAACTTAGATTTTGTTTAGTTTAAGATCTATCTATTTTTGCTATCTTCGTCATTAACACGAGTGTCATCTAGACCTCCTATACTAGTGTTGATTCCAAATTTTGGTAAAGGCCGAGGCCCATCAGTAGTGCCACATGGTCAACAGAGGTTAAAGGAGTCCGGCCAAATATTGGTCAAAGAAGCCCGTCCATATGGTTATATGTGACCAGATATGAAGGAGCCAATAGAGGTGGAGGGTGGAGATAAATCTAGAATCGGTTATGGTTATTGTAATGGACAGCAAGTCTTTAGACTATAAATATGTACCTATTATCTAGGTAAAAATATAGATAAACTGAGAAACCAAGTGTTGGCTTCGGTGTTTGTGATGAGTGATTGACAGGCTTTTAACCCCTGGTTCGAAGGGGTACCTCCGAAGGTGTTCAGAGGAGGGTACCTTCGAAGGGGGTTCGGAGGTTGGACCTCCGAAGGGTGCTCGGAGGTGGTTTCACCGAAGTGTGTTAGGTGGTGTGGTTGCTGCAGCTGTTGCAGCGGTGTGCGTGTCGGAGGGGTCCGACAGTACACGATGACTGGGTGTGTATCGAAGGCTTCGGTACTTTGGGCGGTACACCGGAGTGTGTGCCGGAGGTTGCTAACCCGGAGAGGTCACCGGAGTACTGGATACACTTGTCTGTTTGTCTGTGGTGCGCAGGGACTTCGGAGGCGACGGACAGGTTCGCAACAGGTGAACCTGGGTCAAGCGGGAGGCTTGATGCCAGGGGAGCAGGGAGCTCCGTCACGGTGGCTGCGAAGGGGGTCCGGGTCGGTCCTCGGGTCGAGGTGCGCCAGGTGAAGGCAGAGAGTGCGGAGCGTGGCTCCGGCTGAAGGTACTCCGAGACAAAGTCCTCGGAGGTGAGGCACTTCGAAGGTACTCCGGATGGAGTGACTTCGGAGTTGGATGGATCAAGTCCTCTGCGGAGGCAAGGCGTTCGAAGTGTGCTCCGGAGGGAGACATTCGAAGGTGCCCGACGAAGGTCTCAGAAGTCGAGGCGCATCGAAGGCATGGTCCGGGTGAGGCTCGTCGAGGAGTGTGCTCGGGGACAAACACTGCGACGAAGGGCTCATGGAATGCTTCGTGCGGAGGCCTTGGACGAAGGAGGGACTTCGAAGGGTGGTACTCCGAAGGTGAGGCTTCGGAGTGTGGTTGTCTTGTGGTGCTTCGGCCTGCATGGCTTCGGTACACGGACTGACGGAGTTCAAGCTGAGAGTAGCTGCGAAGCCGTGGTGGTCCACTCCGGAGGTGTTGGTGCGAAGGCCCAAGGGCTTTGACGGCTTCGGCTCAAAACCGTCACTGTATCGAAGGCTGACTTCGGTGAAGCAAAGGCCGTCTGGCTCAAGGCTTCTCACCGAAGCTACCACACCCCTCGCGTGCGAAGGGGGGCTTCGGAAAAGGTCAAAGGCTGCAAGTCTGACAGTGTCTGCTCTGCAAAAAGCTGGCGCTGTCCCCTCTGCAAAGGCTGACAGAGAAGCCTCCAATAAAGTTGACTACCTTTTGTACCCCTCAGTTCTGTAGAGACAAAACCAATGTAAACCCTAGGGGTAAATTAGTCAATTCCTTTGGGTGAACTGTGGGCTATAAATATGGGGGCTCGGTAGGTAACATTTAACACTTTGAGCATTTACTGTTGAGCTCCTGTAGCCACACACTTCGTTGTATTTCATCCAGAGAGTTCATTTATGTGTTCCTTGTTCAATCGGCGAAGCCCTGCTTCTATGTGCTTTTTGCTTGAGCTCGCATTA
Source organism: Zizania palustris (assembly GCA_019279435.1). Taxonomy (NCBI): domain Eukaryota; kingdom Viridiplantae; phylum Streptophyta; class Magnoliopsida; order Poales; family Poaceae; genus Zizania; species Zizania palustris. Next base: position 54,556,282 of record JAAALK010000080.1, read on the forward strand.
CATACCTCGCTAGTTATAGTTCACCGAAGCCTGTCTAGGCGAAGGGTGTTTTGTGCGAAGTGTGTTTTTCAGTGTGCCGTCGCTCTGTGTAACAGGAGGCAAGACCTCGCTGCTTACTAGCGAAGCCCTGATCGAAGACCGTTTTGCTTCTTATGTCGAAGCCCTAGCGAAGTCTATTAGTATGCGTTTAGACCTTCGTGTACGAAGCCCAGCACCAGTTGCTGCTGCCAAGTACTTAGTCGAAGTCCTCAGTGGGGTGTCCACTCTTGCGAAAGGTGAAGTGCGAAGCCTGCTCGAAGCACCCTGTGTGCGGAGCCTGCACTGACTTAGCTGAGTAGATTTTCGAGGGTCGTTAGTGGAGCGAAGTCTTCTTGGCTTTGAACTTTTGCTCCTGCGAAGCTATGTTCGGAGCTGTCAAAGCACCTCCGAACCAGACCTCCGAAGGTAGTGTTCGAAGCCTGTTCCGCGGAAGACAGAACTGAAACCGAAGGCTAGTTTTTAGCTCAAAATTTTAAAAGCTCCCATTCACCCCCCCTCTGGTCGCTGTTTCCGGTCCAACAATTGGTATCAGAGCGGGTTAAGATCACCAGTTGACCTTAACCGGTTTTGTGATCTGTTGGCGACATGGATAGAGGCAGTAAAATTCCTCTGTTCGATGGGACAAATTTTGCATACTGGAAGGTGCGCATGGAGGCTTACTTGCTAAGCCAAGGAAATGCAATTTGGGAGATTGTGGACTCACAATACTCCATCCCTGATACTCGCACCACTCAAACAGAAAAAAGATCAGTATAATGCCAACTCCAAGGCTAGGAATATACTGTTCATTGGTTTGAGCCGGAGTGAGTTTGATAGGGTGCAGCACCTTAGGACTGCTAGGGAGATTTGGACAACACTCACTATTTTTCATGAGGGCTCTACACAGATCAAGGCCAGACGCCAAAGCACATACAATCAACAGTATCAGCTGTTTGTGCAGGCACCTGGTGAATCTATAGATGCCATGTTTTCTCGCTTTGATGCGATAGTGAGTAACTTGCGGTCCAACGGGACGCTTGCTTACAATGATCACGATAGGGCTATCAAGCTTCTCTATGCTCTTGACCGTAGCATATGGGAAGTAAAGATATCCAGCATTGAGGAGTCCGCAGGTTATGACACATTAACCTGTGATGAGCTCTTTAGCAAGCTAAAGTCCACAGAGATTGCCAAGGCATCTCTTGCAGTGCACAGAGGCTCTTTGCCACAGCCATTGGCATTGGTTTCTAGCACTAGCCATGGCACCACTGCAGAACCAAGCACATCTGGCACTTGTGTTCTTGCAGATGGTTTTTCTTTGTCCTCCCTGGTCTCCGTCACAAAGGAGCAGGTGGACACTCTAGATGATGATGAGCTTGCTCTCATTGCCCGGAGGTTCACCCGTTTTCACCATGAGAGACGGGATCAGAGGAGAAGTGGTTTTAGTGGTTGCTTTGAGTGTGGCGACACTTCTCATATTAAGGCTAACTGCCCTAAGCTCAAGAAGAAAGATGAGAGTGAGCGCCCCAAATACCACAAAAAGGAGAGGAAGCCTTTTGTAAAGGGCAAGCGCGGTAAGATGGCTAAGAAAGTAGCCAAAGCCGCTTCCAGAACTTAATTGTTGCTGCTCTCAGCGACATCGACACTTCCTCAACTGAGGAGTCGAGCTCTGAGGAGGAGGAGTCCCCAAGGAAGGAGGACAAGAAGGACAAGAAGGGACGAGATTTCACCGGCCTTTGCTTCATGGCCGACAGCGATCACAGCGGCGATGAGCTTGACTCATCTGAGGTAACTCTATCATCTGACCAGCTATTGATTAAATTAGATGAGCTGAATGAAGTAGTTCTTGGTCAGGATAGATTGCTTGTGCAAGCCGCTAGAGAAAGAAAAGACCTTAGACTTAGGCTAGAATCTGTTTCTACTGAATATGCCATGCTTAAGTCTAAAGTTAATGATGCTGAATGTGATTCTTGTACCACTGTCATGGGTGAGTTTGCTCAGTTGCGTTCTGTACATGCTCAAACTCTTTCTGAGCTTGAGACTGCACAGAAGCAGCTTTTGGAGGTGGATTCTAGACCTCATGATATTATTGAATGCATGAACTGTTCTTTATTGCGCGAGAGCATTAATTTACGTGATAAACATATTCATGATTTAGAGGCTAGACTGGAGAGGGCCGGTAGTTCTAAGGATGTGCAGCCTGTGTGTGACACTTGCATCACCCTTAAGGACCAGCTAGGCACTCTTAGAGAGCGAGCTGAAAACCTCATGTCTGAAAATGAGTACCTTCTTTCTGTGGTTAATAAATGCACTGAGGGAAAGGGTAGGATGGATTTTCTCTTGGCCAAGACCAAGTTGTGTGCTGACAGAGCAGGGGTAGCTCTAGGTTTGGGTTTTGAGAGGATACCTTCAGACAGTAAGACCAAAACTGTTTTTACCTCTCCCACTACCTTAGAGAAAGAGAGAGCTCTGTTAGACACCCCTTCAGCCAAAAAGCCTACCCGACCACCAAAGAAAGCCACACCTCCTGCCAAGAAAAATCCTCTCAAGAAAACCACTCAGAAAAAGCCCAAGGAGTCTGTGAGAGTTGCTCCTGTGACCCATGAGAGTGCCCCTAGGAGATTGTTTCACTGTTCTTACTGTCAGCGGGCGGGTCATTTGGTTGGGTTCTGTTTTCGTCGCATCAAGGATGAGTGACGCGCTCAGGCGATGAGTTACCAGGACATGCATTACCCATCTTTAGGTATGCATGAGTCTGAGTTTTACTATCGTCCTGCTTTTGAGGCTCCTCGTACTTCTCGGAGAGGTTTTGCTCCTCGAGGTGTTCACCATGTTCCATATGGTGGTAGACCCCGGGCGAGTAGCTTTGTACCTCATCAGAGTAGGAGACCTCGACATGTTGTTCGATCACAGCATGTAGGTAGACCTCGCACTTTGCATCATTCCGATTATCATGTGCGTAGACCGTCTATTTTTACTGTGCCTACTACTCATGTCACTCAGTGCTGGATGCCTCGTCATTTTTTCACTCACCCCAGCACTGAGCGATCGAGATATTCTTATCATGTGTAGGTGACAGATCGAGGCTTGGAGGGCACGTGGATCATGGACTCCGGTTGTTCGTGCCACATGACCGGAGATGCAGCATGGTTCTTCAGCCTCACCACAACTAAGCAAAGGGAACATATCACCTTCGGAAATAATCGAAGGAGTAGAGTGAAAGGTAAAGGTGTGGTAAGAATTAACTCGAATTTCACTCTCAAAGATGTTGCTTTGGTTGAGAACCTGGGATACAATTTGCTGTCTGTATCTCAGTTGCTTGATGAGGGCTTCGAAGTGCGATTTCATCGCGATACTTCGCAAGTGCTCAATTCTGATGGCGTTGTGGTGTGTAAGATCTTCAGAGTTGGGAGAGTTTTTGGAGCTGATTTTTCTGAGTCATCTGGATCTTCTCATTGTCTTGTTGCACATTCGACTTCTGAGCTTTGGAAGTGGCATAGGAGACTAGGGAATATGACCTTTGAGTTGCTCGCTCGTCTGAGCGCCCTAGGTCTGATCCGAGGATTGCCCAAGCTCAAGTTTGAGAAGAATTTAGTTTGCGCTCCGTGTCGACATGGAAAAATGATTGCCGCTTCGCATTCACCAGTCACCACAGTGATGACTGAACAGCCCGGAGAACTTCTCCACATGGACACTGTAGGTCCTTCTCGGGTTAGTTCTTTAGGCGGCAAGTGCTATGTATTAGTCATTGTCGACGATTTCTCTCGCTACTCTTCGGTCTTCTTTCTTGCCAGCAAGGATGAAGTGTTTTCACACTTTCGGAGCTTGGCTTTGAGACTTTTTACTGAACTCCCAGGTGCATTGAAATTCATTCGTAGTGATAATGGCACCGAGTTCAAAAACAGTCTCTTTGTTGACTTTTGCATGGAGCATGGCATAGAACATCAATTCTCTGCTCCGCGGGTTCCTCAACAGAACGGTGTTGTCGAGAGGAAAAACCGCACTTTGGTTGAGATGGCTAGGACGATGCTTGATGAGCACAGGACTCCTAGAAAATTCTGGGCTGAGGCCATGAACACAGCATGTTACATCTCAAACCGAATCTTCTTGCGCTCAATTTTAAACTTGACATCTTATGAGCTACGTTTTGGGAGACAGCCCAAGGTTACTCATCTTCGAGTTTTTGGCTGTCGCTGCTTCATCCTAAAACGTGGAAATTTGGATAAATTTGAGTCGCGATCTTCTGACGGGATCTTTTTGGGTTACACTACACATGGTCATTCTTATCGTGTTTATAACTTGGAGACTAACACTGTCATCGAGTCATGTGATGTGACTTTTGATGAATCAACCCCCTCTGTTAGTTCTGCTTTTGAACAGGCAAATGAACACGACATGGAACAGACCTTATTCGAAGAAGAAGATCCCAGAGAATTCGAGGATGAACCCTTGCTACCCTCAACATCTACCCCCGAAGCTGACCCCGCCTCAACAACTTCGGCACGAGGTCCCAAAGCAACTACCTCGACATCGGTCATCTTGGACCACTCCAACGCACAAGTTGAGGGGGAGACTGCATCCCGCCGCGAGGCTCCACACCATGTTCAAAGGATGCACCCTCCCGAGCAGATCATTGGTGAGCTTGATCAAAGGGTAACACGTTCTCATGCTCATTTCATTGATTCCGCTTTTGTTGCTTCTTTCGAGCCCTTAGATGTTAGTCATGCACTTTCTGATTCTAGTTGGATCAATGCCATGCATGAGGAACTTGAAAATTTTGAGAGAAACCAAGTTTGGTCATTAGTTGATCCTCCACCAAATGTTCATTTCATTGGAACAAAATGGATTTTCAAAAATAAACAAGGGGAGGATGGGACTATAGTTAGAAACAAGGCTAGACTTGTCGCTCAGGGCTTTTCTCAACTAGAAGGGATTGATTTTACTGAAACTTTTGCACCTGTTGCTCGCCTTGAGGCCATTAGGATTTTTCTTGCCTTTGCGACATCCCGGGGATTCAAACTCTATCAAATGGATGTCAAAAGTGCTTTTCTTAATGGCTTCATAGGTGAAGATGTTTATGTAAAACAACCCCCTGGTTTTGAAAACCCCAAGTACCCACATAAAGTCCTTAAACTTCATAAGGCTCTTTATGGACTCAAGCAGGCCCCTCGGGCTTGGTATGATAGACTTAAGTCTTTTCTGCTTGAGCGAGGGTATTTGATGGGCTCTGTTGATAAAACACTGTCTACTCTCAAGCATGGCAAAGATTTCCTCCTAGTTCAGATTTATGTGGATGATATCATCTTTGGAGGCTCTTCTCATGCTTTGGTTGCCGAGTTTGCAGATACCATGAGCAGGGAATTTGAAATGTCCATGATGGGCGAGCTTACATATTTCCTTGGTTTCCAAATCAAGCAAAGCAAACAAGGTACTTTCAGTCCACCAGACGAAGTACACCAAGGAACCTGCTCAAGAAGTTCGACATGTCCGATGCGAAGCCACTCGCCACTCCAATGGCTACATCTGTAGCATTGGACCCTGACGAAGATGGAGAAGCCGTAGATCAGAAGGAGTTCTGAAGCATGATCGGCTCCCTCCTCTACTTGACTGCCACGAGGCCGGACATACACTTCGTAGTGTGTCTGTGCGCTCGTTTTCAGGCTTCACCACGAGCTTCGCACCGCCAAGCGGTAAAGCGCATTCTAAGGTATCTCAAACACACCCTTGAATTCGGCATTTGGTATTCAGCGTCATCCTCTTTGTGTCTTCGAGGTTATTCCGATGCGGACTTTGCTGGGTGTAGGATTGATAGGAAGAGTACATCTAGTACTTGTCATTTTCTGGGTACTTCTCTGGTTTGCTGGTCTTCCCGCAAACAGTCTAGTGTTGCACAATCGACGGTTGAGGCCGAATATGTTGCTGCAGCTAGCTGTTGCTCTCAGATTTTGTGGATGGTTTCCACTTTGCGGGATTTCGGGTTAGATTATAAGAGTGTTCCACTTTTTTGTGATAACACTAGCGCTATTTGTATTGCAAACAACCCGGTTCAGCATTCCAGAACCAAACACATTGATGTGCGGTATCATTTTCTCAGAGATCAGAATGAGAAGGGTGATATTGAACTTCAATATGTTGATACCCAACACCAGCTAGCCGACATTTTTACAAAACCCCTCGATGCTTCTCGATTTGCCTACTTGCGTGGGGAACTTGGCATTTGTCACCCTTACGGCATTTTGTGATGGGGAGCAGTTTTAGATTGATGTGCATTTGCTACTTGTGGGCTGAAATTGCATTTACATCTTTTGCACTTATATGCCTGCTTATAATTCATGAAATCATGACAGCTCAGCTCTTTTTAATTCATCTGAAACATTCATGTGCATGATGTTTTCTTTTCAACATCAAATCGTGCTCACTGCTTAGTCTTGATTCTAGCATGTTTAGGCAGGACTGCTCTCGCTATCTTTTATCTACTTGACAGCAAGACACATTTCTTTGGATGCTAAAATTGCAACTTGAAAAACTGTTCTACATTTTCATGGATATTCATAAAATACCAAACAATTGGTTCACTTAGTTAAAATCAAAAATTCCATGACTTGCTTGCTTTAAGTTAAAAGATCCAGGTGGGTTTGTTTGTCGCACTACCCTATTCTAGACTGCTTACCATTGCACATTGGTCTGAACTGGAATAGTGTAGTGTATGCCAAAATCATTGCTTTAAGCTTCTAATGGCTTTCATGCCTAGGCTTGGCCAGATTGGAAAGTATAAGGTGGACAAACAAATAACCCCTGGCACTAAGAAAAGAACAACAAAATTAATTGATCATCAAGCTTGCTTTTCATGCTCCATTTGAACTGGACTTGTCTGTCTCGAGTAGAAATTGACTAGCTTTGCGCAGTCCTTGCTTTTACTTGTCTAGTTTCCTTGACTAAGAGGTGATGCTTTTATTTCCAAAATGATCAACTTCATATGCTTCATCATGTTTTTAGAGTATTAATTTGCGCCGAGCACACGATAATTGGTATTAATGTTGGCATATTTTTGCTTCATATGTCTTTGCAATTCTACTCATTTCGAAGCTTTGCATCTTTTACATGCTCCTTGATGCTTGCATTGCCAAAGGGGGAGAAATTCCTCAAGGGGGAGAGACTTGCTACGTTCTCTGCCGCAAAGGGGTATAATTTCCAAAGAGGGAGAAAAGTTGACATGAAGGGGGAGTTTTTATTTGCCGAAGGGGCTTTTACTCTTTTGAGAAAGGGGGAGGAAAATTCTTCTGTCAAGTGACATGATTTGACTCTTTTCTTAGTTTTTATGGTCACTTGTGTGCTGAAAGTCTTTTAATTTTTCTTGAACTTAAAGTTGGTTGTCAATGCACTCATCAAGGGGGAGATTGAGAAACCAAGTGATGGTTTCGGTGTTTGTGATGAGTGATTGACAGGCTTTTAACCCCTGGTTCGAAGGGGTACCTCCGAAGGTGTTCGGAGGAGGGTACCTCCGAAGGGGGTTCGGAGGTTGGACCTCCGAAGGGTGCTCGGAGGTGGTTTCACCGAAGTGTGTTCGGTGGTGTGGTTGCTGCAGCTGTTGCAGCGGTGTGCGTGTCGGAGGGGTCGACAGTACACGATGACTGGGTGTGTACCGAAGGCTTCGGTACTTTGGGCGGTACACCGGAGTGTGTGCCGGAGGTTGCTAACCCGGAGAGGTCACCGGAGTACTGGATACACTTGTCTGTTTGTCTGTGGTGCGCAGGGACTTCGGAGGCGACGGACAGGTTCACAGCAGGTGAACCTGGGTCAAGCGGGAGGCTTGATGCCAGGGGAGTAGGGAGCTCCGTCACGGTGGCTGCGAAGGGGGTCCGGGTCGGTCCTCGGGTCGAGGTGCGCCAGGTGAAGGCAGAGAGTGCGGAGCGTGGCTCCGGCTGAAGGTACTCCGAGACAAAGTCCTCGGAGGTGAGGCACTTCGAAGGTACTTTGGATGGAGTGACTTCGGAGTTGGATGGATCAAGTCCTCTGCGGAGGCAAGGCGTTCGAAGTGTGCTCCGGAGGGAGACATTCGAAGGTGCCCGACGAAGGTCTCAGAAGTCGAGGCGCATCGAAGGCATGGTCCGGGTGAGGCTCGTCGAGGAGTGTGCTCGGGGAGAGACACTGCGACAAAGGGCTCATGGAATGCTTCGTGCGGAGGCCTTGGACGAAGGAGGGACTTCGAAGGGTGGTACTCCGAAGGTGAGGCTTCGGAGTGTGGTTGTCTTGTGGTGCTTCGGCCTGCATGGCTTCGGTACACGGACTGACGGAGTTCAAGCTGAGAGTAGCTGCGAAGCCGTGGTGGTCCACTCCGGAGGTGTTGGTGCGAAGGCCCAAGGGCTTTGACGGCTTCGGCTCAAAACCGTCACTGTATCGAAGGCTGACTTCGGTGAAGCAAAGGCCGTCTGGCTCAAGGCTTCTCACCGAAGCTACCGCACCCCTCGCGTGCGAAGGGGGGCTTCGGAAAGGTCAAAGGCTGCAAGTCTAACAGTGTCTGCTCTGCAAAAAGCTGGCGTTGTCCCCTCTGCAAAGGCTGACAGAGAAGCCTCCAATAAAGTTGACTACCTTTTGTACCCCTCAGTTCTATAGAGACAAAACCAATGTAAACCCTAGGGGTACAGTAGTCAATTCCTTTGGGTGAACTGTGGGCTATAAATATGGGGGCTCGGTAGGTAACATTTAACACTTTGAGCATTTACTGTTGAGCTCCTATAGCCACACACTTCGTTGTATTTCATCCAGAGAGTTCATTTCTGTGTTCCTTGTTCAAGCGGCGAAGCCCTGCTTCTATGTGCTTTTTGCTTAAGCCCGCATTACATACCTCGCTAGTTATAGTTCACCGAAGCCTGTCTAGGCGAAGGGTGTTTTGTGCGAAGTGTGTTTTTCAGTGTGCTGTCGCTCTGTGTAACAGGAGGCAAGACCTCGCTGCTTACTAGTGAAGCCCTGATCGAAGACCGTTTTGCTTCTTATGTCGAAGCCCCTAGCAAAGTCTATTAGTGTGCGTTTAGACCTTCGTGTACGAAGCCCAGCACCAGTTGCTGCTGCCAAGTACTTCGTCGAAGTCCTCAGTGGGGTGTCCACTCTTGCGAAGGGTGAAGTGCGAAGCCTGCTCGAAGCACCCTGTGTGCGGAGCCTGCACTGACTTAGCTGAGTAGATTTTCGAGGGTCGTTAGTGGAGCGAATGTCTTCTTGGCTTCGAACTTTTGCTCCTACGAAGCCTGTGTTCGGAGCTGTCAAAGCACCTCCGAACCATACCTCCGAAGGTAGTGTTCGAAGCCTGTTCCGCAGAAGACAGAACTGAAACCGAAGGCTAGTTTTTAGCTCAAAATTTTAAAAGCTCCCATTCACCCCCCCCCTCTAGGTCGCCGTTTCCGGTCCAACATAAACACAACGACAAACTACTTTCGGCGCATCGCCACCCTTTGTTTTCAAGGTTAATCCCGGCGAGACTTGGCACTTGGAGCTGGGCTACATTTTCGATCTCCAGAGAAGAGGTGAGTCCCACCACCCCGACAATCGTATCGACCGATTGGTGTCCTTCAAGGCTGCATCGTTGCAATCTCTTGGAGTCCTGGCTCGATTGGTACGATTACTAGTTTTATCTTGTTGTATTTACTAGGCCAAAGGCTGCATCGTCATGATCCCTTAGGTTGATGTGAGTTAGGTCTCGTGGTTCAAGGCTTCATCGGTTGAGTCCGACATCTTAATCTATTGTATTTGATTTGCATTGTACACCATTCATTTGAATAAAACACGCCCGATGTGTTAAAGTACTATTAATCAATCGTTATTTAGCAACTGTCTTGGTTGATTCCAATCTTGTTGTTACATAGTTTAATTGTATGGATGCACTTTCTGGTATGCTAGATTTAGTTTCTATTAGAGTAAAATATGATAGGTTATCTTTAATTCTATGTTATATCTCATTAACGTCAGGGGTTTTTCATCAGCCTTTGCACGTGAAGCGCTATCTGCGTGTACATGGCCTTATGGTAGGTTGTATGCATTGGTTGATGGTGTAACCGAATCCTGATGGTCTGGTTGCCGCTATCGGCCTAGTAGTCGATAAGCGCCGGTTTTCATGGGTATTTCTTATCACCATAGTCATCGGCTCGATAGACGATTGGCGTTGCTACTAATATTTCTATTTTCCCTTATTAGTTGCATGAGTCAAACTGATTGGCACGCTGAGAACCCTTTCTAAGATTGTAGGACCTGCAACGGAGTTAAGCAAACCTCCCAGGCCATGCATGTGACCAAAAATGACACCGACAACTATGCACTTGTGGAATCCCACCAATCGAAGTCTTCACCTCTATTCGCAATATCTTGATTGCACTTTTAGTTCTTGTTCTCAATTTCAGCAAGGGATTATGATCTTCATGATTAGGGTGATCGGGCATCCACAAGATCGGTAACCTTTAGGGGATTGTCCTAGTGATTGTATTGGCGCAACGTACGCTACACATTGGATTCGGAACATCAAGTTCAGCCTCCACCAAATCGATTTATCCCATCTCACCGAAAGATCAGGCGTCTTTGCCTCTATTAGGTAAAAAATCAACACTAGTTGTGCTGTTGTTGAGTAGATGTTTTATGCCAATGGTTTGAATTATATTTGAGAGCCATTTATGAATTATATATAATTATATTGGAATAGAGCTGACGACACTTAGCTACATAATTTGAATTTGTTATATGCATCGTTTGTGGATGACTTGTGTTGCCAGCGACCAAAACTTGTTTTACGGGCCAAGAGCACAAAATATGCCTATGTGATGGGCTAAGTCGGTACAATCCACACCACTGCGTGCCCACATACCTGCCGCACAACGCCATCCCGCACACCCATGATGGTGAAAGAAACACGTGGGTAGGCCAAGCCTTGGATAGAGATTGTAATGGGCACCCGATACCCGTTTACTGGTGGGTAATTACGCTATTAGATGACAAGTATGTCAACAAATTAATACTCACATGTATATAAAATGGGTAAAATTTTATACCCATCGGGTAATCAGGTACAAGTATGGAAAAACACTAGCAATACTTGTTTACCCGTATAACTAAATATTTACTATGCTAAAATAAAAAGGCTAATACTACAATAGCTTACAACCCAATGTAAACCCTACAATCCCTCTTCTCTCCACCCCTCTTGATGAAGAAATCACCGGTTAGGATATGACCATGCTTATGCTTTATAATAAATAACCCAAGGTGCATGCATTCTATATTAGATTTACATTTTATATATTTGATATAAGGATGCTACACCATGTGATGGCTTTGCTTTCAATTACAGAAATTCTTTCATGGATCAAGTGACACGTTGAGAGAACATAAAAGGCATGGAACATCATGGAAGTTTATTAGAGACCAAGTCAAGGCCATCCAAAGATAATATACAAGTTTAGAATGTTACTTTTGTGCCGAGAGAACGTGGAGATAAAGTTCTAGATTCCATTCGAGGATATTACAATCACCAAAACAAAGTGTGTTTCCTTTTCAGTCCAAACATTTTAAGCCCACGAGCCTTGTAACCGAATTGTATTCATCTAGGGCTCTCTTTGATGACAACATCCCTACCAATGATACAACCATACATGAATACCAAGATCCAATTATTAAAGTTCGATCACGAAGATTAAATCTCTAGGTCAACTCGTTTCTATATATCTTAGTATATTATCATGGGAATAAATTACTACCTATTGTTATTATTGTTGTTAAGAACCATGGAGATGATGAAAATTACTTGGAGATAAACAAAGATTTGTTAAAGAATCAAGAAGGACGTCGAAGCTAATTCGAGAGTCTTATCCAACTACAATTTGTATCCAACTCGGATGCACTAAATCATCGCCCAGGCCACATACGGACTCCATTTTTAATGTTCCACATAGAAACAGAATGATAACTTCAGAACCTTTCCAATGCCACCAGTTTCATCTCAAAATTACTTCTAGATCAACGGGAATCATCAAAAAAAGATAGAGTCCAGAATCCATCAGCATGCTATTTTCTGCGTTATTTGGCCTTTGGGTCGTGTATCCAGTTGAGCCCATTAGGGGTGCATCCCAACTACTATATAAGGTGTTTCTATAGACATATAGGGTTTTTGGGTTTAGTTTACACGTTGCTTTGATAGCCACCGCTTCACCGGATTTGTAAGTGAACCCCAACTCGTAGATTCCAATAGAATTTCAATTCGATTGCATTTTCTGCGTTCGTGCTTGTGTTCTTCGATTCACATGCAAGGATTAGCTTTCTTCAAGAGGTCAATCAGGCTATTCTTGGCTTATAACAAATGGAGCAGTGGTGTGGCGATTGCAAGGGCCGATCTCTTGGATCAGAAGCTAGATCGTCAACGTCGAGTTCTCCACAAATCGTTGTTTATCCCCCACCTGACGGAAGATCGGGCACCCCCTCCTCCATCACTCTTTGGACAACCTCCACATGCCCCTAGCCTCTTAAATACCCCTTGGCCACCACTTTTAAGTTGATTTTTGTTTAGATGAATGTTTAGCCTTACTACTTTACCGTGTAATACTGTGATCGTCTAGTTCACTAGATTCATGTTACAGAACTCCATCATTGGTATTGAGTTTAGTGATTGTTCATAATTTTCTTACTACTTCTCGATTGCTTGTAGGTATTACCCTCGTGGTTGAGCTAGTTGTTCCCCCGTTGAGTTGCAGCCGCCATTGGAGTTGGTATAACGATTGCTAAGCCACGTCTCTAGACAGTTGTAGTCGGATCACCAACATCGCTCCATCAAAATTGACTTATCTTCTTATCATCAAAAGATTGCGACACCCTCGCCTCATCAAGTGGTATCAGAGCTTTCGTTGCTCAGTGAGAGATCTCTATATCATATTTTATTTTCCTACAGTCAAAAAGGAGCGAATACATATATAGATTAGTTTTCCCTTGATCTGAGACAAATTTGTGTCTTTTACTAGTACCACTTAGTTCTGGTTTGTTGAGTTTTTGGTTGCATCGTTGTGTCAAGTTGCTCGTGTTAGCATTTAGTTCATTTAGAGTTTTGAGTTTTCATCACCTTTCTACCACTATGTTTTGGTCTTTTTATCGAGTGTTTAGGGTATTTTTATTCCTTAATTTTTTGAATATAAATAAAATTGGAGTCGGATTTGTTATTGGAATTCGAGTAGGATATGGGCAGGCTATGTAGGTGTTAATAAAACTGACATATCTCACACATGAAAACTCTGATTGGAGAGTTTAGATACTTTTTGGAAATCTTACAATAAGATATCTAGTTTTTCTTTCACAATCATCTTCTGATTCGGTCATTTAGTTTCAGTTTTGGAACACACAAAGTTGTCAAATCCTAAAGTTTGTTTCTATATATAGAAGTTTTTGTCCTTAGTTACTGTTGTTGCCACACCAAAAAAGTGGGAAGAAGAAAAAAAGAAAAAAGAGGAGAAATAAAACTTGTGAGAAAATAGGAGTAAAGTCAGCTCTACCTTTGTCAGTTTGGTGGTATCGTTTGTGTCTAGGCTGGTGTCTTTAGTATGTTCTAGCCTAGGACTAGCTCAGTATTGACTCTGAATGATCATTCAACTTACAATGACTAATGTGGTTCTAGTATTTCCTTTGTTAGTATATTACCCTACCTATAGCTCTACATACTCTACTACCACTATACAAGGCTAACAACAAAGTATAGTTACACCATCCTCTAGGTGTTGTCCACTTCGACGATTGCCGCTACCCCCTGTTGAGTAAGGTGAGAATTGGTTAGAGCTTTGTTGGGGGAAAATATTCCATCTTCAGGGTTATTGCACTGACGAGATAAAGACTGGTGATTAAGACGAAGACTTCCAACATATAATTTCGGAGATGCATCAAGTCAAGTTTGAAGTATGATGACGGGCTCTAGTTCGGAGTATATCTTCGAACTTGGACTCTTTCGAGAACTTCTTTGCCAGCTAAGATGGAAGACTTATCTTCTTTCTCATTAGATTAGTATTTTACCATTTTAGCCCTATTAAGGGTACAAAATAGTTTCCACTATGTCGGTTGTAATAGAGGGGTAAAAAGGTCTTTTCCTTAATGTTTGGACCTATAAATACACCCCGTTTTACCCTGTAATTGGGACCGAATACAAGTTATTCAATACACACTTTTGAACAATTCTAAGTTATTATCCTTTCGGAGGCTTGGAATAGTTTTCTTCGCAAACACTTCGTTTGTTAGTTTCTAATCTTTAGAAACCTGTTAGCGTAATCTTTTACGCCAACAGTTGGCGCCGTCCGTGGGGAACCTAGTCCAAGAAACTTCATTCTCTACCAACTTCTTACACCATGCCTCCTAAGCGAAGTGCAGCCGGTAATCCTGTTCGGAGGTCCCCTCGGACCTCCGGAGTAAGATCTTCAGATACAGTTGAGATCGGAGGACCTTCGACGTTTCCTCCACCCCAAACCCCGGAAGGGATTTCCCTTCCTCGAGCATACGGAGTTCCTCCGCCAACTCCATCCATACTTCGGCCACCCGGAGTCACTCTTCCACCTCAGGTTCCACTTCGAACTGATCCCTACAGTTCTCAAGACCCGGAAGATCCTTCCAGAGGAGATGAAGACAATCTCGGTGATATGGCCGCTCAAATGGCTAGTCTCCAAGCCGAAGTTGCAAGGTGGCGGCAAGAAGCCGCAAATAGGCTTCACTCTCAACCCACCCCAACCATTCCCAAAGTGCCTGAAGACGACGAGGTTATTTATCCTGAAGCCCGAGAGAATGCCTCCTTCGATACCGAGTCTCCGCTGCATCCCGAGTTGCAGAAAGTACGCTTCGACCCCAAGTTCAAAACTTCGAAGCTTTGCAAGTATGCCGGAGATGAAGATCCTGTAGAATTTGTCCGTTCTTATGCTCTAGCAATTGAAGCTAGTGGAGGAGTGCGGGACACCATGGCAAAATGCTTTCCCCTAGCTCTTCAAGGAGTGGCATTGCGGTGGTTCTATTCCTTGAAGCCAGGATCAATTAATTCGTGGGGGCAGCTGAAGAAGAAGTTTGTAAGCAAATTCCAAGGCACCTTCGTGCCCCCAATGTCAACGGGAAGTCTTTTCCAGGTGAAGCAGCTCCCTGGAGAGACATTGAGACAATACTTCAAGCGCTTCACTCATACGAAGTCACAGATCCAAGGGTTGACTACGTCTTCAGTAGTTGACGCAGCTCGAGAGGGAGTCATTCATCCAGGCCTCCTTGATAAACTTCACCGGAAAAGCATATCTTCTGTTTCTCAGTTGATGTCATATTTCGAAGAGTATGCGAGGTCAGAAGAAGGATGGCTTCGGAGAACCGCTGCAACCCCGGCGATATTGCAAGAAGTGAAATTGGAAGTGAAAACTTTAGCACGACAACAAGAGCCTAGCTTCGAGGTTCAACATGACAGGCGTAGGGGGCAAAAGCATCCTCGTTCGGAAGTTCTGAACATTGCACCCCCGCAGAAGTTTGCCCAAAGAGCTCCGCAACCATCAGGAACCAAGACCAGCGGCTGGAGGCCGCCAGGGAAACCGGCTGGCAAAGGCCAGACCCTTTTCTACTGTATCCATGGTGAAAACCAAAGCCATGCAACTGATACTTGCAAGGCTATACTTGCTTTGAGAGGAGAGTATCTGGAAAGAACTTCAGGTCGAGGCACTACTGACTGAGTTCTAGTTGAAGTGTGTCCGGAGCCCGTCCAGGCTGTTGCGCGGATAGAAAACTTCGATTCGGCAAGACGCCCTCCGGTGGGCAATATTATGCCACCTCCGAAGCAAGAAGAGGGGCAAGATCGAGGAAAAAAAGTGGTCCTCCCAATCTCCGGAGGAGGTACTATCGGAAGTATGTCAAAGAGGCAGAGAAGAGAGTATGTCAAAGAGGTGGGCCATATTGGAACCTCTTCATCTGCAGCTGCTATGCCTGAATGGTCTCATGTGCCAATATCTTTCTCCGCAGAAGATGTAGTTGGTGTTAAATTTCCACATGCAGACCCACTTGTCATCACTGCTGACATAGCAGGAACTGAGGTGCGGAGAGTGCTAGTTGACGGAGGGAGTTCGGCGGATATTATTTTTGTTCAAGCGTTTGACCAACTCTGTATCTCCAGAAAGCATCTTCTCCCAGCAGCCCGTCCTTTGCAAGGGTTTGCAGGACCCCCTCTTGATGCCCTCGGCCAAATTGGCCTGGATGTTACTTTCCGAGAGGGGCTAATGGCCAGGACAGAGAAGTAATCTTTGACGTCGTAGATGCTCCATATGCATATAATGTCATCTTCGGAAGAGGCATGTTAAATCAATTCGGAGTTGTGGCGCATCATAATTACTTGTGTATGAAGATGCCCACACAAGAAGGAGTACTCACTGTCTTCAGAGATCAGGCCATCGCAAGAAGGGCAGAGTATGGTCATGGCCCTCCTCTTGACCCAAGGCAAGTGAACAGTGTGCAAGATGATCCGGAGAATTTTTCTACTCCTAGCGAATCCTCAAAAATATCCTTCCCGGGACCAAGTCCTGAAGGAGAGATTGCAACGAAGATTATTGTCAAAGATGGCAAGGATTATTCATTTCAATTTGGTAAAGACTTGCCTCCAGAAGTTGCTACCTCCTTAGAAAAAGTAGTTGAGGAAAATTTGGATGTCTTTGCTTGGTCTGATGAAGACATCACCGGAGTCAGTCGGGACATTATTGAACACAGTTTACTTGTGAACCCGAAGGCTCGACCTGTTAGGCAAGGACTCCGAAAGATGTCTACGGAGAGAGCTGTTCTTGCTAAAGACGAAGTTGAAAAGTTACTGAAGGCTGGGATTATCAGAGAAGTGGCTCATACGGAGTGGTTAGCCAACCCAGTCTTCGTTAAGAAGAAATCTTCAGGGAAGTGGCGCATGTGTATTGATTTTACATCTCTGAATAAAGCATGCCCCCGCGACCCCTACCCCATGCCCCGAATTGATCAATTGGTCGACTCCACTGCTGGTTCGGAGTTATTAAGCTTCCTCGACGCGTATTCCGGCTACCATCAAATTTGGTTGAAGCGCGAAGATGAAATCAAGACAAGCTTCGTAACTCCTTCAGGAGTCTTTTGTTATGTAAGAATGCCCTTTGGCTTAAGAAATGCCGGGGCTACATTTTCGAGGTTAATTGCTAAGGCTCTAGGTCATCAGCTAGGTCGTAATGTAGAGGCCTACATGGATGATATTGTAATCAAGAGTGCTTTTAAGCACCAACATAGCCTAGACTTAGAAGAAACATTTAATAGCCTTCGGGCATGTGGGATCCGTCTCAACCCCAAAAAATGTATCTTCGGGGCGCAGGCTGGTAAATTGTTAGGGTACCTAGTTTCAAGCAGAGGGATCGAAGCTAGCCCCACTCAAATAACTGCGTTGCAAAAGATGGCTCCCCTAGAGAATTTGAAGCAAGTGCAAAAGCTGACCGGTCGTCTAGCAGCACTTAGCAGATTTCTGGCAAGGTCTGCGGAGAGAAGTTTGCCTATTTTCAAAGCATTGAAAGGGTCCGAGGATTTTGCATGGACATCGGAGTGTCAAAAGAGCTTTGAAGATATTAAAGAGTATCTCAGTAATCTTGCTACACTCACGGTACCTACTGCGGACGAAACCCTACTCCTTTACCTTGCGGCTACAGGCTCTGCTGTAAGCGCAGTCCTTGTCAGAGAAATGGATTTCAATGGAAAGTTGGTACAAAATCCAGTTTATTTTGTGTCCGAAGCATTGTCAGGAGCAAAGACAAGATATTCTGAGCTTGAAAAGTTCACTTATGCTCTGATAATGGCTTCGAGGAAATTGAGACATTATTTTTTGGCTCATAATGTAATCGTACCAACTTCATATCCTTTGGGAGATATGCTCCAAAGTAAAGAGTCCACTGGGAGAATTTGAATGTGGGCAGTTGAACTAGCACCCTTTGGCATATCCTTTGTGGCAAGGACAGCAATTAAGTCGCAAGTATTGGCTGACTTCGTAGCAGAGTGGACTCCCCCTGCAACATGGGCTCCAGAGAAGCCAAGCGAAGAAATTTGGACTATTTACTCCGATGGAGCTTTTCAAGCATCTGGAGGAGGTGTCGGAGCTGAAATAATTTCACCTTTAGGCCAAAAGGCTTTGTACTCCGCAAGACTCAACTTTAAGTCTACCAATAATACAGCGGAGTATGAAGGAATTCTGTTGGGACTTCGCAAGGCACGTGATCTAGGGGCTACAAGAGTTGTTATTAAAACAAATTCTCAGATTGTAGCAGGGCACGTGGACAAGAGTTTCCAAGTCCGACATCCGCAACTTGCAAAGTACTTAGAAGAAATCCGAAAGATCGAAGCAGCATTTAAAGGGATTTCCATTCGAAGTATACCTAGAGCAGAAAATATGCAAGCAGACATCTTAGCGAAAGCTGCAGCCGGAGCTATGGATATACCCGAAGAAGCTTTTTATGAAGAACTTAATACACCTTCGGTACCACAAATTCCTGCTGCAGAAGTCCTTTGCATTCCAAGTACAGATTGACGAAGTTCAATCATGAAAGTATTACAAGGAGAGGTAGATATGTCCGAAGAGCCACAACTTTCAAGGTTAAAGCTTAGAACTCGGAATTTTCAAATAATCAACGGTATTTTATACAAGGCCGGAGTATGTTCCCCTCTACTCCGATGTATATCTCAAGCCGAAGGTCAAGAAATTCTTCGAGAAATCCATGAAGTACTTTGCGGTAGCCATTTGGCCCCTCGAGCTTTGGCATGAAAAACACTTCGCCAGGGGCTTTATTGGCCTACAATAGTAGCTGATGCGGAGAGCTTGGTCCGCACTTGTCAAGGATGTTAGTGGATGGGATGAAGGAGTCATCGCCCACCAACAACCCTTCAAGTTATAGCTCTAGTATGGCCCATGGCCAGATGGGGTATGGATCTTATTGGCCCCTTCCCAACAGCAAAAGGAAATTTGAAGTTCGCAGTGGTAACAATTGAATATTTTTCAAAGTGGGTCGAAGCAGAACCTCTAACAGCTATTACTTCGAACAATGTACAGAAATTTTTCTGGAAGAATATCATTTGCCGGTTCGGAGTGCCTAGACAACACATAGTTGACAATGGAACACAATTCGACGCAGAACCTTTCAAGAAATTTTGCGAAGATCTAGGCATCCAATTATGTTTCGCTGTAGTGAGACATCCTCAGTCTAACGGAGCTGTAGAAAGAGCCAATGGTAATATTTTGTCAGGGCTAAATCGAAGGATAGTAGGATTGGCAAAAGGACTCTAGACCAAAGAACTTCCGAAGATTTTGTGGTCCATTTGGACCACTCAAATGAGGTCCACGGGTTTCACTCCATTCAGACTATTATTCGGAGATGAAGTTATGACACCAACAGAGCTCAAAGGAGGATCACTTCGCAGCACCGAACCGGAAATGGAAGGAGAAAGACAAGCTTCGCTGGATTTAACAGAGGAAACAAGACTTCGAGTTGTGGCCAACTTATCAAAGTATCACCAGCAGACGAAGGCTTGGTTTGACCCGAAGGTTAAGATTAATGAACTTAGGCTGGGTCATCTCGTTTTGCGAAGTATCATAGCACCAGGAAAATTAGGAAATAAATGGGAAGGTCCATACTTAATTGTTCGCTCCAGGCGTCCTGGTTCTTTTAAATTAGCTAATTTGGAAGGTGAAGAGTTAGTACATACCTGGCATACGGAGCACCTAAAGCGATACTTCGCATAAGGGCTCCTTGTAATCATGTGTAATCACTTTTCGAATCAATAAAGCATATGGTTCAAATAGTGCCTACCCCTCATAAACTTCCAGCTTCCGAGTGGACGCACTGGAACCGCGGAGTTGACTGAGAGGGAAGTGTCATTAATTTGAATCATATTTTCCGAGGTGGTGGACTGACATAATCCGGAGTCCAAGCCACCGGCTTGAAGACATCCGTAAAAGAGCCCAAAAACCACAGAATGCGGAGTCCAAGCCACCGGCTGGAAGACATCCGTAAAAAGAGTCCAAATAGACCAAATGATGCGGAGCCCAAGCCACCAGCTTGTAGGTATCCATAAAAAGAGTCCAAAGAGACCACTGCGAACTCCAAACCACTGGTTTGACAAAATTCGCAAAAAAGAGCCGAAGGAGGCCAAAACAAAATAGAGTTTGAGCCATGAGCTTCGAATGTCTGTTAAAAAAGTCCAAAGTGACAAATTATCTAAGACACTAACGTGTCCGGAAAGTTATCTCAAGTGATTTCTTTCAAAAACATAAGGTACTAAGTTGCCAATCTTCAGACTACAAATAGTCGAAGGGGTCAGAGCGTAAGCTAGTGATGCTTTCGGCTACTGGACTTTAGCCATCTAGGGTGCGGGACTCAACCGCTTCGCCTAGCAGCACAACGCTTGTGTCCGGAAAGTTATCTCAAGTGATTTCTTTCAAAAACATAAGGTACTAAGTTGCCAATCTTCAGACTACAAATAGTCGAAGACATTTTATAAGATTTTAATCGATCTTTAAATTACTGAGGGGCTCCGAACCCCAAAATTGTACTCCTAAGTTTTTCTTTGCGCCTAACCATCTTTGAATACAGTTCGAAGTTGCTTACGCCCAAAGAGGGGCTAATAAATAGGGAGACAATTTTAAATCGATATTTATTATTCGAGCAAATATGATTACATCATGAAAAATTGGTATCTATACTAAGAAGGAATCGAAGACCTCTTCGATCTCTAGAGCTAGGGTTGGAACGACTAGTTCCTGTGTCGGGAGTTCTAACAACTTTGCGTTTAACTCTTCTGCCTCCCTTCGAAGCTCTAAAGTCTTTTTGTTCTTGTTGAAGCTCGGCCCAAGTTCGAAGCCGTTCGAGACTTCTTTCCCAGCTTCCAAGTTCTCCAGGCTTTTTACCTTGAGCTTCATTTTCGTCTTCGGACCATATAATGTCTTCAGAAGATGAAGTTTCCAAGTTAACTTCTTTTTCTTCCTCTTTAATACAAGATAATATATCTTTGCTTATTTCGGACGTAATCACTCCGGAACTATCTCGAGGAACTAGAAATCGAGGGCACTTGTGAAGTTTTAAGATATCGAAGGTAGCCTATAATAAGCGAAGTTCGTCATTAACATCTAACACTTCGACATCTTCCATATGAGGCAATGCCTAAAAACATGATAAACAAATCTTCATTCATAAATGTACAAAAGCGTAGTGCTTTACATAGTTGAAGATCCTAAGGTAATTCTAAACCTGCGGGTTTGGAGGAGGCTGACTGCTCGAAGCTTCGGACCGAGCCTGCTTCTGGCGTTGTCCTTCGTCAATCCAGGCCTTGATCGCAGAGCGACCTTCGGCTCTCCATGAAGTTTGAAAGGCTTGCCAAGCAGTGGCCATACCTTCGGAGGGAGTAAGAAGCTGGTCGTCATCGAAGGTAATGGGACCCTCTCCTGCGCTCAGAGTTATTGATCGGCCCAAATCTTCGTAGTAACGAAGTATGCCGACAGCAGCCACTTGTCCGGAGATTTCTCCGTATCGAATGCCTGCTGTCTTCATTTGCTTCACTGCTCCTTGGATCCTCTTCAGCCGGCACAGCAGAGAGATGTTGTCATCCGAAGGAAGTGTCCTAGTAGTACCGAAGTACTCCAGAACACCTAGCAATTGGTCCATGACCTCCGCAGCTACCTTCTCTGACTTCAGCTTATCTTCAATCAATGCATCCTTCGTCTAAGTTAGCTCTCCTACTACTCCAGAGAGCCTAGCTGCCTCCGTATCTAAAGAATTCTTCTGATTTAGTAGCTGGCTAGCCTCTTCTCGGAGTCTAACAAGCTCGGCCCCCGTAGTAGCGTGCTCCGCCCGCATCTTTTCAATTTCTGCTCGAAGCACAATTTTTTCTGCTTCGAGCTCTTTGTTCACAGCCTCCAAGCTTTGTCTGGCCCTGCGCTCCGTTGAAACCATGTTGTCCATGTGGGCCACTCGACCTCGGAGATAGTAAGATTTCGTTGAAGAGTTGCATTTTCTTCTCGAAGGCGAACGCTTCCACGTTCATTTGAGATGTTCACAGCTCGGGCCAAGACTGTTTGCTGCAAAAAGAAAAAACCAAGGTAAGAAATTATTTGTATATAAATTTGATGTTGTTTTGCAGATACTTCGTACCTGGTATGCTGCGCGTTCCATGGCAGCGTTAAGCTCCGAACTCTCCGCCTCGCTCAAGATAGCCACCAAGTCCGTCTCCCCGACTTCGCGACTAGCTCGATCCAAAGGCTCGAGCAAAGTCCGAAGCCCAGTTCTTTGCTCCAAAAAAGGAGCTAGAAGGGGGAGCATGCTCAAGGCTTGCTGGTCATCTTCGCTTATCGAAGGTCCGGAGTGCTGAACTGTGGTCTTCGGAGCCCCAGTAGACTGGCCCCCCTCAGTAGATTGGCTCTCGTCTGTTGATTCTGACGGAGTTGATCCTGAGCTTGGAGCAGGGAGGGGGTCCATCTTCCCTTTGCCTTTTCCAGGCCCCATTTGAGTGGCTCCTGGAATTGGCTCCGAAGTTGTCGAAGGTCCAGGAATTGTATCTTCGGGACGGACCTCTTCCATGGAAGTGGATCCTGTAAAAACAAAGGTATTATACATTGTATAATTTCGCAGGAAAAAAGAACAAAAGAATTATGCGAAGTTTACCTTTGACATTCTGGCGGTGGGTGAGCATTGGGATTCTTGGCGGGTCGAAGGCAAGGTCTTCGTCAGAGTCAACAGTCAAATCTTTGACTGTTGGAGCATCTCCTTGAACAGTCGTTGTTACTTCACCCGGAATCGAAGCTGCAGTAACTTCGACTCCGCTTTCATCCACATGGGGCTTCGTCTAGGACTCCCTCTTGAGGTAAATTTTCTTGAGCAGCCGGAGTCCTCACTTGTTCGAGGTTGACTTGAGACTCTGGCACGCTTACAGCATCTTCAATATGTGTATTTTGTTGGGCTGCATCCTCGTCAATCAGCCTCACGAGCAACCTGCCTTCATCCTCTTGAGAATCGGAGATTGAAGCTCTTGGACTCGAAGGCGCAAGAATTCTTGGCTTTCGAGCTACCTTCTTGACCGGAGTTTTGGCAGAGCTCGAATTTCCAGCTTCGGCTTTCCTCTTCTTAGGCCCTTTCTCCGAAGGCACCCAATCCACCAAAGGGGGCGGAACCACTTCGAGTAGCCCCCATACTCGGTTGGATCGCTACCAACTACCAACCAATTTGATTCTCCATTCTTTCTCGGTCGGAGTTGGGATGCCCAAAATCTTCTCTGAAGATCGTACGATTTGCTCCAAAGTTATAGGAGCTGAAGAAGCTGAAAAATGAGTTAAGTTCATTAACTCTTCGAATAAATATACATAGAGTATGTTGTTTTCGAAGTTACCTGCAGGACTCGAAGTTGAAGAAATTTTCCGAAGACCGCCTTCTGAATCCTCTTCGAAAGTGATTGGCCAGTTGGCCATTAGGGGAGGGATTTGAAGCCCGAGGAATTCTTCGTCTAAGTCTCGCATGCTCAACCGGTGACTAATTTTTTGAAGTAAGATGAGGCGAGCTTCGAGCTGACCCGGATCTGGATGCACAAGGGCTTCCTTTCGGAAGTTGATGTCTCGCAAAGGTCCGGCTAGACGGCTGCTCGCCCCAACTTCGGCGTAAAACCACTTCAGGATCCAATCGGTGTACCATCTAGCATTGATGGCCTTAGCGGGAAACCGGAGAGCATATTCGTCCCGGAGTCTGAAGTTGATGCTTCCAAAGGCCACTACTATTTTCTCACCTCCGGAGCCTACGAAAGTCTTCGGTTGGCATGAAGCTCTATGCAGTGCTGCGAAGATCTCTGCCCTTCCTTCGCAACCTTCGGCTCGCAATGCCCATTCGAAGATGGCAAGACGTGCTACCGCATTCGGAGAGAGTTGGGGGAGGGTGAAGTGGAACAAGTCTAATACTTCCGCCAAGAAGTCTACTGCCGGAAGCCCCAAACCAGCTTCGAAGACGACCACTTCTCCGGGTCTTGGTGACGGAATGATTTCCTTCCCAGGTTTGCGAATCATAACCCCCAAACTAATCTTGCCTTCTACTACAGCCGCAAGCGATTCCCTTCTGCAGGTTGATGGCCCCAGTTGATAAGACTGGTCCGTATACTTCATCGACGCTGGAAAGAGGTCTTGGGGGCCGACATTTTGGGGATTTCCTCCCACCGGCGCCATTGCCGCCACTGAAGGATTTGGAGTTACCGTTGCCGATGATGCAGCCGCTGCCGCCGCAGCAGCTTGCTGCCGAGCCAAAGCTGAAGTCGCTCTAGGACCCTTGAAACTAGTTTTCGCCATTGGATTTAGTGGATTGTTTCAGAGGAAAACGGCGGCTAGGGCTCGGGTGATGGCTTGTTTGCACGAAAGCAGTGAAAAGGTACTCAAGAAAGGTTTGGGCCCTCTATTTATAGCTAGACCCTGATTTTTTACCGTTTGCCTGTGTTGTTTCACATTCCCAACCGTTACTTTGCTCCAAAATTAAAGCATTCCGTCACTTCCGTTAGAAGAAAGAAACTAACGGCTATTTCTTCTAAGTCTAAAAAGACTTTCAGACTTTTCGAGTTAGTTCTAAGTTACTTCGAAAGTAATTTTATTAAAAACTGATTCAAAGTTTACATCTCTACGTAGTTCGGAGATGGTTTAAATCTGCTAACCCCTATGCATGATTATTTTTCTTGCGTATACTGCTCTCCTAACATTACAGATTTAGCGGAGAAGCGTATTCGAGGGTCTACTGGTGGGGGAAAATATTCTATCTTCAGGGTTATTGCAGTGACGAGATAAAGACTGGTGATTAAGACGAAGACTTCCAACATATAATTTCGGAGATGCATCAAGTCAAGTTCGAAGTATGATGACGGGCTCTAGTTCGGAGTATATCTTCGAACTTGGACTCTTCCGAGAACTTCTTTGCCAGCTAAGATGGAAGACTTATATTCTTTCTCATTAGATTAGTCTTTTACCATTTTAGCCCTATTAAGGGTACCAAATAGTTTCCACTATGTCGGTTGTAACAGAGGGGTAAAAAGGTCTTTTCCTTAATGTTTGGGCCTATAAATACCCCCCGTTTTACCCTGTAATAGGGAACGAATACAAGTTATTCAATACACACTTTCGAACTATTATAAGTTATTATCCTTTCGGAGGCTTGGAATAGTTTTCTTCGCAAACACTTCGTTTGTTAGTTTCTAATCTTCAGAAACCTGTTAGCGTAATCTTTTACGCCAACAAGCTTGTTCTCACAACATTGCGAGTGAGAGACTAGATAGGGTCACTTTCCCACTAGTTATAGCTCTTTCTTACTCTTTTGTGCTAACCACTACGATCTAGTTTTTGGCTTTGTCTTTTCTGCTAACCATGTCAGCCGAGGATGATATACCTTCCCTAGGAGTTTGTTTGTGTTTACGGGTGGCATCACCTCCTGTCTTTCTTGGTAAAAACTTGTAGGAGCTTGGTAAAAAGCTTGAGTCCTTGTGTTTAGCCTCCATAACCAAATAACCTAGTAATTGATAGGGACATGCATATTCTTATATATGTTTATTGTTCGTTACGAATCATGATCCGAATCCACAATAGTGGGAGTGCCCATGCTCTATATCTTCTTGGTCAGGTTTGCCACAACGTGGAGAGTGCACAACATGAAGGATGTGATATATTGAAATATTATCTAGCAAAAGTAGAAGCATATCTACTTTTGTTTGATGGTAAGTATGATTCTGAAGCATATGTCAACTGGGAACTAGCAGTAGATAAAGAATTCAATAGATACGATTTTTCTAATGCTCAAATGATTAGGGCTGCTAGCAAAACATTTATTGATTCTGCATCTTTTTGGTGGACTTATAGGTACAACAGACCTGAAACTTGGCATGAATGCAAAACAATGATGAGAAAGAGATTTGTGTTTTCTTATTACAAGCGTGCTCTTTGTGAGAAATTAGAAAATTTTAAATGAGCTAATAGAACTGTTAGAGAGTACTACCATGAAGAATGCCATGAAAACACAATGACTAGATTATTGAAAGGGCTTAATTTAGAAATACAAGTTTTGCTGGGTAATACCACATATTTAGGTCACTTGTTTTTGCTTGCTTGTAATGTTGAGAGTCAGCTTTTTCTTGAGTGGGTGTGCAATGATAGAAAACAAGAGCAATGTGAATTATTTGATGATGAAACTTCTCAATCTCCAATTTTAGTACACAAATATGATATAAAATCAAAGAAGTAGGAATCCCTTATGCATCCTATTACTAAAGTTGTGCATGATGTTCATAGCACAAGCCTGAATGAGGAAAATAAGACAGTGACTGTGCTGATTCCATCACTTGAGCAGGTAGACACTCCATTAGTTTTTGAGGCTACTAAAAGTAATAATGAGATGAACCAAGGTGAGTATGCTTATTCTTTACCACATTTGTCCACTTATCATGCTAATTTAGAGAAAACATTAGTGGAACCTATTTCAGAAATTTCCTAGTCACAATATAATTTTGATGTTATCCTTATGATAAGGAAGAATTGTGCAATGCTTTACTTATATTTGTCCCACAACTAGTGAATGAACATGTTGATCTTGCTGCTAAACCTTTAAGTGATTTGATAAATGTTGTTTACATTGCTAGTGAAAAGGAAGAACATAAATTGTTATATTCTTTAAATACTTGGGGTTATATTGAATTTTATTATGTTTGTGGACTTAATGCTTTATATGAGAAATTATTCACTAGAACTAACTTGTCATGTCCTGCTCATATCACTTTTCATGTAATTGACACATAACGATAAAGGAGTGTACTTTGTGCTTACAGTTTATGTATGTTCAGATTTGAAACTGCATGTAAAGCTTGAAAATAATAATCTGGAGCAAGGTGTTTTAACTAATCCTATTATTTCAAGAGACTCTTGTTTTGATTAAAATACACATGTTTGTTTTAAAGAAGGTGAGTGTGCTAAGCTATTCAACAACACCACAATTTTGTCTCCTTTCATCAAGGGTGGTTCTTCACTAACACTTGAGAAACTGAATGCTAAGGTGTGTTGGTTTCATCCTACTCTCAACGTAAGAAAGGAACAAGTGATATTACACAATGATATTTATTTTTCTAGGAGCTACAATGAATGCGAATACAATAACAAACCAAATGATAGAAGAGATATGACCATGCTTATGCTTTAGGAGCCATGCTGAATAGCGTGGGCCTCATGGCTCCAGATGTGATGAGTCATTGTCAACGATAGTCAAAGAGGACAGAAGAAGAGAGAAGATCTGCTGCGTCATGGGCCGCGTGTGACTCAGGTACACGGGCAGCGAGCGACTGTCGGGCAGAAGGGCCGCGAAGTCGAGCTGGCCCAATCCGGGTACATGGGCCAGAAGCAGCAGAAGACCTACTAGGCTGTTGACCAGGATTGACTCAGGTACACGGGCGGTGAGCGATTGCTGGGCTACGAGAGCTGCGGAGTCAGGCCGGCCCAACCCGGGTACCTGGTGCAAAGTCGGTGGATGCTTTGTCAGTTTCAGCGCAAAACTGACAACCGCTGATCTTGTATCGGACTGTCCAGAAGAGAATCCGTAGTCGCTATGAAAGCTTAGCTTCCGGATAATTCATCTGTAAATAGGAGTTTACTATTCTGTCCCTAGGCCCACAGTCAGTCAGTCGAGTCTGTAAAAATATCCTAAGGGCAATTTAGTCTTTTCCTTTTATTTTAGCATATGTAAAAAACCCTAATGGGCTGGTGGAATATTCCTAGTCATTGGTCAGCCTATAAATAGGGCCCCAATCCCTAGGGTTAAGTTACCCTTTCAAGAAATCACTTTTTAATCTATTGGGTCATTTTTGTTCCCTATATTCTCTCTCCTGTTTGTGCGCCGCCAGGTTCCTGTTCGTCCCATTTTTATTCCTGCATCCCCTCTGTTCTTCTTGATGCAGTGAGATTCTATTTCCTGTTCTTGTTGTGGGGTGTGCAGTGATTTCTCTGAATATGAAGCTACATTTGACGTGCGCAGCTATTTTATTCCTTAGCATTTGTGTCTCTGTTGCTTCTGTTCTTCACGTGAGGAGTACTAGTTCTTGCTTGTAGCAAGTAGTACCTACTCCCTGTAGCAACACTACACTAGTACTCTAGCTTGCTTTTCACTGCATAGCCTTTTTGATCGAGTAGACAGGTCTTATCTTTTCCCTGTCTGTTTCTGGTGGAGCCCCTTCGTTTTGGTTCAAAGCCCTTCAGCTCTGAGAGGCAGGCTTCGGCCAGACTCCTACGAAGGCATTGCTAAAATGTTCAACTTCGTCTTTGTACTATGAATCTAGCTTCGAAGTATGTTTTGTGCTTAGTGTCTGTTAGCTTGGCATACTTCGATAGACTTTGCGAAGGTATACTCTGACTCAAGCTTTTCGAAGTCAATACTTCGACAGGCTTCGAAGTTAGCTTCGAAGCTTGTCTCTTTAGTAGACTTCGCTCGATGTGTGGTCTCTGAGGTTCTTCTGTTGCTGTCTTTTCGAAGGTCTCAGTTTGTGAGTTCGAAGTTTGTCATTCGAAGTTAGCCCTCGAGTCGAAGGTTATCACTTCGTTTATCATACCTCCACCAAGCTAGCTTCGAAGGTAGAGTGTAGGCTTCGATTTTGTCTTACTGCTGTGTGTTTGGCTTCGCTTATCTTTCAAAGATCTTGTTTCTAAGCTTTCTGTTCGAAGTTTAGGCTTCGAAGTACACTGTTCGAAGCAAGCTTCAATACTGTCATACTTCGCTTCAAAGCATACTTCGCTCTCTGTCACACTCGAACTAGGATAGACTCAACAAACCTTCGGCACTTCATTGACAACCTTCGCGAGACTTCGACAAGGAACTCCGAAGCAGGCTTCGACACTGCAAAGCAGGCTTTGACACTGCAAAGCAGGCTTTGCCAAGTTTCGAACAGGAGACAAATTTCAACAGTAACTTCTCATCTCTTTTCATGAACTCTTAAATTACTTTACTGAGAAGTTTGATCTTCCACGTTTTTGAATATTTTGTTTATCTGCCTGTTAACACTATATTGGCGTTTCTCTATTTTGACACCGGTCATTTCTAGGCTAGATACTTTTAGATTTGGGTGATCTGTTCTATAGCTTAGTCTCTTGAGGTGCGTTGGGTGTTGGGAATAGGCCATTGATTCGAAAGAATTTTTAGGCGCCCATTCACCCCCCTATGGTCGCTACTTTTGGTCCTACAAGTGGTATCAGAGCCTGGTTAGGGTTTTTCCATACCTTAACTGGTTCTAAACCCTAGTAGTGATCATGACGTCTCTTGGCAAGGTCCTATCCTTGGAAGCCTATGGCTATAACTATTGGAAGACTCGCATGCGAGCCTATCTAATGAGCCAAGGCTCGGACATCTGGGACATTTGCGTTCACGCTACGTTCATTATATTGCCAGTAGCTGAGCATGGTACTGCAGGTATCATTGCCCAGCATCTGAGCAATAGTAAGGCAGTGAACATTTTGTTTTCTGGTTTAGGTCCCACTGAGTTTGAGCATGTGAGCCATCTCTCCACTGCGAGAGAGATCTGGGCTACCCTCAAGGCACACCATGAGGGGACAGCCCAGGTCAAGGCTCGGCTCTATCAGACCTACCGGCGTGAATATGAGAACTTCACACAAAAGACAGGTGAATCTGTTGAAGCGTTTTGTCGTTTTCAGTCGATCATAAACAAGCTTCAGGACAACAAGGCTGAGGGTGCTCAGTTAGTCTCAGATCATGAACAGGCGCTCAAGGTTCTCCATACCTGAGACCCAATGATCTGGGAGATCATGGTATCCTCTATCATTGAGAGCACTTCTTATGATACCTTGACAATTTCTGAGTTGTTTAGCAAGCTGAAGGCCACTGAGGTTGACACCCAGTTGAGATCAAATCTCACAGGCTCTGGATCACAGACTCTGGCCCTTGCTACACCTTCTATTGATCCCTCTTCTATGAGCTGTGCTGGGTTCTCTTTGATGTCTATCATTGAGGACCACCTTGAGTCTTTGGGAGATGATGATTTGTGTTTGTTTAACAACTGGGTGCGTCGTGTTTATGACAAAAGGATGTTCAAACGACACAGCACGAAAACTGGGTGCTTTGAGTGTGATGACCCAGGACACTTCATCGCCGACTACCCTAAGCGCAATTGACACAAGAAGGGCACCGGTGGTGGCTTCCACGAATCCGGCAAGCACGACAGCTCCTCCTTCAACAAGGGCAAGCCGAAGACCAGATTCTTTAGAAAGGCCTTGAAGGACTACCAGCGAGAGAACAAGAAGCGCGACAAGGCATTCTTCGCTGAGATGGAGAAGAGCTACTCCAAGCGGTCCACGTCTTCTTCCTCTTCATCGAGCTCAAGCGATGAGGAGATCATCATCAGGAAAGGGAAGGACAAGGACGATCCAGCGGGTCTTTGCTTCATGGCCTTTGGGGACAGACCGAAGAGTCGCTCACACCAACGCCGAAGATCCCGCAAGAGCTTCTGCTCAATGGCTCTCGGGGATAAGGAAGAAAAGAGCTCCTCCGATGACTCCGACGATGATGACAATGAAAAGGTATCATCCTATGAACGCAAAATCATTGATTTACTTGAAAGCAATCGTCAGGAGTTGAAATATCGGGAAAAACTGCTTAGGGGGGCCAAGAAGAGGATAGATGAGTTAGAGAGTGAGCTTGTCGTGGCCAACGGCAGAATTGAGAGTCTATCTTCTTCCCCGTGCTTGGGTGATAGCAGTGAGTGCCCAAAGTGTGAAGTGCTTCTATGTGACCTGTCGACTCTGAAGTCCAAGTACACAGAAAGGGTTGATGAGAGGGACGCTTTGGCCACTGAGCTTGAAAGCGGTCAGCTGGAGCTGAAAGATGCTCAATCCACTGTCGTCGTACCCTGTGCTGATTGCCCATCTCATCTTGCTAGTTTAGCTGAGCTGAAAGCCAAGGGCGATGAGCATCTGGGTGATTTGGAGAGAATGAGAGCTGAGCTAGCGCAGACTAGGCTAGAGCTTGAGACATTGTCAGTTCCACCCACTGTCTATGAGAACTGTCTATCTCTTAGAATTGAGTTGATTAAGCTGAAAGCCAAGAAGTCTGTCTAGGTAGATAGTGAGTGTGAGACCTGCTTGTCTCAGGTGGAGGTACTAGCATCCTTAAGAGAGGAGCTAGTCGATTCTCAGAATGAGAACTTTTACCTCCGTTCTATCCTGAGTTGGATCAGTGCCAGAGAGCCATAGCTCGGCATAATGATCCAGCAGTTTAAGAGGTAGGATGGGTTTGGGGTAGGTTACACCTACACCAAGGCTAACTTTGAGAGTGCCATTAGCCAGGCAGTGGAGTGGAGTAAAATGACTCCTGAGCAGAGATATCCCAAGACTCACTCCACTGAGTCTTCCCAGGCTAGTCAGCCCAAGGATGGAGTAATACATGAACAGCCCAAAGCTCCACCCAAGAAGCCCATCTGGGTTCCAAAGCCCAAACACCTCCACACTTTACTAGACTCTCTTACTGGACCCTCTCAACCCAAGAAGACTACACCAAACACCACTAAGCCCAAGAACCCCAAGCCTCAACCACATCCCAAGAAGCCCACCTATCATTGTGAGTATTCTCAGAAAGACAGGCATCTTGCGGAATTTTGCTTCAGGAGGAAGCGAGTTGAGAGAGCAGAGAGAGCTCGTGGTGGTCAGGAGCAGTTCTACCAGCAGGGTGGTAGACTGCGTGTTCCTCGACGTGGGGAGAGGCCAGAGGCCAGGCCGCGTCGTGTAGGTGGTGGTAGAGGAGACGACTTTCTTGCCCATGCTCCAGATGGTGGTGTCCATTCTGGCAGAGCTCCAGGTTGTTTTGGCTACAGTCATGGACCTCGTGGTCGAGGCTTTAGGCAGAACCTAGGACCATGCTTTGAGCCACGTCTTGGTCCAAACTTTTCTGGTGATTACTGCTTTCCGTCTTTTGAGCAGATGGCTCGACACTGGTTTAGCTTTTTTGCTAAACCTGGTGCCGGACCATTTGCTCCCCCTTACAACCACTGATTGTGCAGGATCGGGGACTGGAGGACGTTTGGATCATGGACTCAAGATGCTCTTGCCACATGACGGGACATCGCAGATGGTTCTCTAGTCTCACTCCCCCGAGCTCCAAAGAGTACATCACCTTCGGGAACAGTGGTCAAGGGAAAGTAAGTGGCATTGGCTCAATTCGCATTTCGGACCATTTTTCTTTGAAGAATGTTGCCTTGGTTAAAAATTTGAATTTTAACTTGATTTCTGTTTCGCAACTTCTTGAGGATGGTTTGGAAGTGCGTTTTAAGAAGGGGAATTATTCTGTGTTTGATTCTAGAGGGTCTTTGATTTGCCAGATCTTACCTTTCGGTAAAGTTTTTCGAATTGACTTCTCTAGTTCTTTTGGCCCTTCTCGCTGTTTGAGTGTTGGATCTTCTTCTGAGCTCTGGAAGTGGCATAGGAGGTTAGGTCATTTGAGTTTTGATCTGCTAGTCAGGTTAAGCTCTATGGACCTCATCCGAGAATTGCCCAAGCTTAAGATGGAGAAGGATCTAGTTTGCCATCCCTGTTGTCATGGGAAAATGGTTGCCGCTTCTCACTCACCTGTGACTCAGGTAATGACTTCGTATCCGGGCGAGCTATTACATTTGGACACTGTCGGTCCAGCTTGGGTACGCTCAGTCGGTGGGAAGTGGTACGCGCTTGTCATTGTTGATGACTTTTCTTGATTCTCGTGGGTTTTCTTTTTGGAGTCTAAGGATGAAACTTTTCAGTTTGTTCATGACCTGATTTTGAAGCTGAAGAATGAGAACAATGCTCGGATGCGAGCAATTCGCTCCGACAACGGCTCTGAGTTCAAGAACTCTCAGTTCGTTAGCTTCTGTAGTGATCAGGGTCTAGACCATCAGTTTTCTTCTCCTTACACTCCCCCACAGAACGACGTTGTGGAACGAAAGAACCGCATGCTAGTCGAGATGGCCAGGACGATGCTCGATGAGCACAGGACTCCTAGGCGTTTTTGGGCTGAAGCCATGAACACGGCCTGCTATCTAGCCAACCGCATTTTTCTTAGAGCTTACCTAGGTAAGACTTCATATGAATCGCGGTTTGGCAGACAGCCCAAAGTGAACTACTTGCGAGCATTTGGCTGCAAGTGCTTTGTGCTCAAGAAGGGAGGGCATTTGGATCAGTTTGAGTCTCATTGCTGGGATGGTGTTGTCCTTGGCTACGCTCTACATTCTCGAGGCTTCCGGGTTTGGAACCTCGAATCCTAGCAGCTTGTCGAGACTTGTGAGGTTTCTTTTGATGAGTCCTTGCCTTCTTTGACTCCTTTCGAGCTCTCTAGAGATGGTGAGCTCAGAGAGTCCATCTTCGAGGAAGATGAGGATACTCCAGCTGCTGATGAGGGTGGGCCTTCTGCACCTCCTGTAGAGCCCACACCTTCCGAGACTTCGACTGAGGACGAGGGCGGACCTCTGATCACTTCTTCCACTTCGATCGAGCCCCCTCAGTCAAGTCTAGAGGTGCTAGCTGCTGACTCCGGTGAGGTGACTTCAGATCACCAGGGATCCCGAGCAGTTCAGCGTGATCACCCCTTAGAGCTCATCATCGGTGATTTGACTGAGAAAACTTTGCGTTCATCTGGTACCTCTCTTGCGGTGTTTGCTGAATCTGCTTTTGTTGCATCTTTTGAGCCCAGAGACGTTTCTCATGCTCTTTCTGATTCTAATTGGATTAACGCTATGCAAGAAGAGCTTGAGAATTTTGTCCATAATCGGGTTTGGACACTAGTTGAGCCGTCACCAGGATGCAACCCCATAGGCACCAAGTGGGTGTTCAAGAACAAGCAAGGTGAAGATGGGGTTGTGGTGCGCAACAAGGCTCGATTAGTTGCCCAGGATTTTAGCCAGAAGGAAGGTATTGACTTTGAAGAAACCTTCACTCCTGTTTCCCGACTTGAGTCCATTCGCATTCTTTTAGCTTTTGCTGCTTCGAAGGGTTTTAAGCTTTTTCAAATGGACGTCAAGAGTGCTTTTCTGAACGGGTACATAGAGGAGGAGGTTTATGTTAGGCAGCCCCCGGTTTTGAGAACCCTAAGTTTCCTCGACATGTGTTTAAGCTGCAGAAAGCTTTATACGGGTTGAAGCAAGCCCCTAGGGCTTGGTATGACTGGTTGAAGCAATTTTTGTTGGGGAAGGGCTTTGTGATGGGTTATGTGGATAAGACTCATTTTTCTCAGAGTTGCTTCAGATTTCTTGGTTGCTCAGATTTACGTGGATGATATTATTTTTGGCGGTACTACTGATTCTCTTGTGTCCAAGTTTTCTGAGCTGATGCACAACGAGTTTGAGATGAGCCTCTTGGGTGAGCTCAAGTATTTTCTAGGGCTCCAGATCAAGCAGACCAAGGACGGCACTTTCATCCACTAGGGTAAGTACACTCGAGACATGCTGAAAAAGTTTGACTTTGGTGGAGAGTTGAAGCCTCAAATGACCCCAATGGGCACATCTGGGGGCATGGACATGGACGAGAGCGGCATCAAGGTCAATGAGAGGGAGTTTCGAGGCATGATCGGTTCACTGCTGTACTTGACGGCGACATGACCGGACATACAGTTCGCCGTGGGAGTTAGCGCGCGTTTCTAGTCTTCACCACACGCCTCTCATCGGTAGGCTGTCAAGCGCATCTTCAGGTATCTCACTTATGTGCCCGATCTCGGTCTTTACTATTCAGCATCATCATCTCTTGATTTATCTGGCTTTTTGGACGCTAATTTTGGTGGGTACCGGTTGGATCGCAAGTCGACTTCCGGTACTTGCCAGTTTCTTGGTTCGTCTCTTGTGTCTTGGTCTTCTCGAAAGCAATCTGGGGTTGCTCTTTCGACCACTGAGGCTGAGTATGTAGCTGCTGCTAGCTGCTGCTCACAGTTGGTTTGGATGATTTCCACTCTGCGAGATTTTGGGTTGTTCTTTCCTACCAGAGTTCCTTTGTTTTGCGATAGCACCAATGCTATTAGTGTAGGGAAAAACCCTTGTTTCCATTCAAAAACTAAACACATTGATGTGCGCTTTCATTTTTTGCGGGATCAATATGAGAAAGGTGTCATTGACCTTGTTCATGTTGATACCCATCATCAGTTGGCTGACATTTTCACCAAACCCCTAGATCAGTCTACCTTTGAGCGTTTACGAGGGGATTTGGGTGTTGTGTATCCTTTCTAGGATATTTTGTGTCAGTCTTCTTCTTCTTTACTCTTTTCTTGAGTCTTTTTGTGTGTGTTCATATCTTGCATATTCACATATCACACTTTGAGCCTGCTTCTGTTATATGATTGAACTGCTTTACTTACTCTAGCTGGTACATGCTTTTCATTACTTGTCAATGATCATGCTTTGATTCAGTTCGCTTGATATGTATGATATCTGTCATATGCATGGCTTTTACGCTTTAAACTTGAAAAATGATCACCATTGCTTCTGGTAACTAGCATGTGTAGGCTAAGCGCTTTTACTATCTGTTACATGCCTTGTAGCTAGTTCTTCACATAGATGCAGATATGCAACATGGACATCTTTAGGCTTTAACATGGAAAATGTGCTAGAAAAATGATGAAAATTCAGAAAAATGAAAATTCCATGCCTTTTTATGCTTAAGTTGAAAAGATCCAAGTGGGTTTGCTTTGTCGCATTGCATTGTTCTGGACTACTTACCATAGCACTTTGGTATGAACTAGGACATTGTAGTGTATGCCAAGACCAATGTCTTAAGCTTCCGATGGTCCAGTTCTGGCCTAGGCTTGACTTGGTCAGTTAGCATAAGGTTTGACATGCAAATAACCCTTGGCAAAAATGAAAAAGGAAAATGTAAAAGTCTAAAAATTAAAAAGACAACAAGTTTGCTGAAGCACTTTGTTTTGAACAATGCTTATCTTGGTAGATATCAGTTAGCTTCTGCATCTCATGCTTTACCTTGCTTGTTAACTGGAAAATGTGGTGATGGCTTTGTTTACAAAAACTGAAAAATGTGTGCTAATGACTTTCTTTAGATATCTTCTATTGCACTGATCATGCCATGTGTCTTAGACAATATGTCTTTTGCTATACTTGTTAGATGTTGTAATTGCAGTCAATCATATTTGAGAAGCATCCCTTCTTCACTCCACTTGCACTCCAGTTGCATTCGTTGTATATTTTGAGGGGGAGTCTGTGTCTTTTTAGAGTGCTTGATGAGTTCACTTGTCAACAAGGGGGAGAAATTTTGGGATAAGAGTTTAAGGGGGAGTGTCCTGTTTGTCCTTACTCTTTTGATATCCTTGTTGATGTTTCTGAGATCGCACTCTTTTCACATTTTGGTTAACCATAATGATCATTTCTTGCTTTTTGTTTGGCTTTTGATCATTAGGGTTAAACTTTTACTTTATTTTTCTTCTTCTTTGTTTTCTTGTGCTTTGTTTTCGTGTTTCCACATGTGTTCGCATGTGTTGAAGAGCTGAAGAAGTGAAGTGTTGATAATGCACTCATCAAGGGGGAGATTGAGGAGCCATGCTGAATAGCGTGGGCCTCATGGCTCTAGATGTGATGAGTCATTGTCAACGATAGTCAAAGAGGACAGAAGAAGAGAGAAGATTTGCTGCGTCATGGGCCGCGTGTGACTCAGGTACACGGGCAGCGAGCGACTGTCTGGTAGAAGGGCCGCGAAGTCGGGCTGGCCCAATCCGGGTACATGGGCCAGAAGCAGCAGAAGACCCACTGGGCTGTTGACCAAGATTGACTCAGGTACACCGGCGGTGAGCGATTGCCGGGCTGAGAGAGCTGCGGAGTCGGGCCGGCCCAATCTGGGTACCTGGTGCAAAGTCGGTGGAGGCTTTATCAGTTTCGGCACAAAACTGATAACCGCTGATCTTGTATTGGACTGTCCAGAAGAGAAGTCGTAGTCGATACGAAAGCTTAGCTTCCGGATAAGTCATCTGTGAATAGGAGTTTACTATTTTGTCCCTAGGCCCACAGTCAGTCAGTCGAGTCTGTAAAAATATCCTAAGGGCAGTTTAGTCTTTTCCATTTATTTTAGCATCTGTAAAAAACCCTAAGGGGCTGGTGGAATATTCCTAGTCATTGGACAGCCTATAAATAGGGCCCCAATCCATAGGGCTAGGTTACCCTTTCAAGAAATCACTTTTTAATCTATTGGGTCATTTTTGTTCCCTGCATTCTCTCTCCTATTTGTGCCCGCCAGGTTCCTGTTCGTCCCATTTTTATTCCTGCATCCCCTCTGTTCTTCTTGATGCAGTGAGATTCTATTTCCTGTTCTTGTTGTGGGGTGTGCAGCGATTTCTCTGAATCTGAAGCTTCATTTGACGTGCGCAGCTATTTTATTCCTTAGCATTTGTGTCTATGTTGCTTCTGTTTTTCACGTGAGGAGTACTAGTTCTTGCTTGTAGCAAGTAGTACCTACTCCCTGTAGCAACAGTACACTAGTACTCTAGCTTGCTTTTCACTGCATAGCCTTTTTGATCGAGTAGACAGGTCTTATCTTTTCCCTGTCTGTTTCTGGTGGAGCCCCTTCGTTTTGGTTCAAAGCCCTTCAGCTCTGAGAGGCAGGCTTCGGCCAGACTCCTACGAAGGCATTGCTAAAATGTTCAACTTCGTCTTTGTACTATGAATCTAGCTTCGAAGTATGTTTTGTGCTTAGTGTCTGTTAGCTTGGCATACTTCGATAGACTTTGCGAAGGTATACTCTGACTCAAGCTTTTCGAAGTCAATACTTCGACAGGCTTCGAAGTTAGCTTCGAAGCTTGTCTCTTTAGTAGACTTCGCTCGATGTGTGGTCTCTGAGGTTCTTCTGTTGCTGTCTTTTCGAAGGTCTCAGTTTGTGAGTTCGAAGTTTGTCATTCGAAGTTAGCCCTCGAGTCGAAGGTTATCACTTCGTTTATCATACCTCCACCAAGCTAGCTTCGAAGGTAGAGTGTAGGCTTCGATTTTGTCTTACTGCTGTGTGTTTGGCTTCGCTTATCTTTCAAAGATCTTGTTTCTAAGCTTTCTGTTCGAAGTTTAGGCTTCGAAGTACACTGTTCGAAGCAAGCTTCAATACTGTCATACTTCGCTTCAAAGCATACTTCGCTCTCTGTCACACTCGAACTAGGATAGACTCAACAAACCTTCGGCACTTCATTGACAACCTTCGCGAGACTTTGACAAGGAACTCCGAAGAAGTCTTCGACACTGCGAAGCAGGCTTCGCCAAGTTTCGAACAGGAGACAAATTTCAACAGTAACTTCTCATCTCTTTTCATGAACACTTACATTACTTTACTGAGAAGTTTGATCTGCCACGTTTTTGAATATTTTGTTTATCTGCCTGTTAGCACTATATTGATGTTTCTCTGTTTTAACACCGGTCGTTTCTAGGCTAGATACTTTTAGATTTGGGTGATTTGTTATGTTTCTTAGTCTCTTGAGGTGCGTTGGGTGTTAGGAACAGACCATTGATTTGAAAGAATTTTTAGGCGCCCATTCACCCCCCTCTGGTCACTACTTTCGGTCCTACAATGCTTTACAATAAACAAACCAATGTGCGTGCATTTTATATTATATTTATATTTTATATATTTGAGCCAAGGATGTTACACCATGAGATGGCTTTGCTTTCAATTACATAAATTCTTACAAGGATCAAGCGACACGTTGAGAGCACATCAATGGCATGGACCATCATGGAAGTTTATCTGAGACCAAGTCAACTCCATTCAAAGATAATATACAAGTTTGAGATGTTACTTTTGTACCAAGAGAAAGTGGAGATAAAGTTCTACGTGTTTTTAGTTCAGACTCGGACTACAAGGACAACATCAAATTCAAATTTGCATAACTTTTACATGGAAGCTCCAATTTGGATGATCTTGAACTTTTTGGAAAACATGAGACGTCCTCTTTCTAACGGATCCATCTACACCTCCAGATTCCATCCGAGGAGATAGTAATCACCTAATCAATGTGTGTTTTCTTTTTAGTCTAAACCGTTTAAGCCCACATGCCTTGTAACCGAGTTGTATTCATCTCGGGCTCTCTTTGGATGACCTCCACAAGCCCCTAGCCTCTTAAATATCCCCTAGCCACCACTTTTAAGTTGATTTTTGTTCAGATCAAAGTTTAGCCTCGCTAATTTGTCATGTAATCCTGTCATCGTCTAGTTCGCTAGATACACGTTATAGAACTCCACTATTTGTATTGTGTTGAGTGCTTGTTGGTGTAATTTTTGGTCACACACGTGGCCTGAGAGATCTGCTTAACTCTAGTGCAGGTCCTATAATATTAGAAAAAAAGAAGGTTCTGAGCGTGCCAATTAGTTTGACACTACAATTGATAAGGAATCATAAAGAACAATGTTAGTAGCAATGCCAATCAGCTATCAAGTCGATGACTGTGGCGAGAATAGAATAAAAAGGAATAAGCATGCCTATCGACCCTGGGGCCGATGATCATGACCATGCTATCAAGCGGAGCTCTCTATCGGCTGACAGGATAGGACCTTTGTGAATCAAGGCCGATGAGCGTCGTCAATGCGGAGATGGGACATAGCATGGAAACTAAAACAAGCATGCCAAATAACACATTCATATCATCAAATCACCATAATATCAAGATCGGACCTAACTGAGACGTTGCTAATCACGATAAATCAGTAATACTTCAATGCATCAAGCATACTTTATTTAGATGAATGGTACATAGCATGAACATGATACAATAGATCAAGATATGAGACTTAATCGCTGAAGCCTTAAACTATGACACCTAATTCACATGAATCTAAGAAATCAAAACTGATGCAACCTTAGATCTAGCAAAATATACCAAGATAAACCCAGCAGTCACACCAATCGAGCATATACCTCAAGAGATCGGTATGATGCAGCCTTAAAAAACAAACCTCAGGTGATGTGACTGCCGGGGTGGCAGGACTCACCTCTTTGCCGGAGATCAAGATGATGTAGCCCAGTTCCAAGTGCCAAGTCCCACTAAGATTAACCTTGGGAATCAAAGGGTGGCGATGCGCCGAAGAGAGTAGTTTGTAGGGATTGATTGTGTGTGTAAACCTAGCTAATTAGATACATATTTATAGTCCAGAGACTTACTGCCCAAGCAATCCACATTGTAACCGATTATGGGTCATCATTATCTTCTCTCTCCTTCATCGGTTCATGCATGTTCGGTCATATTGTAACAACATGGACAAGCTTCTTTGACCACCTTTGACTAGACCCCTCTTTGACTCTGGTTGAATTCACGTCTTCTCTAGTGGGCTTCGGTCATGCTAAATCTTGGCATCAATAGTGCTATTCATCATGTTCTCACTAGTTCTCTATTACTTGCAGGGATTACCCTCATGGTTTGGCTGGTCATGCTTCATCGAGTTATGGAAGCCTCTAGAGTTGGTGTAATGATTGCTAAGGCGCAACGTCCTGGACGGTTGTAGTCAGATCGCTAACATCGCTCCATCAAAATCAATTTATCTTCTTCTCACCGAAAGATCGGGACACCCTCGCCTCATCACCTCTCCTCCCTCTCCTCTCCTATTACCTTCACTCCACATGTCACAGACGTCGGCGCTTGATCTCCCTACGTGTGATGATGCGTCATTCTACCTTGCATGCGTCGCCGCCACTGCTCTCCCCCATGCGCGCCACTGCCACCACTCTTTCTTGCGCATGCTGCCACCACTACTCCCTCCCCGTGCGTGCCTCAACCGCTTTCTCACCCACACGGGCACCATCGCTCGCTCTTCCTCAACCGCACGTGCACCCTCGTTGCT
This sequence comes from Zizania palustris, assembly GCA_019279435.1. NCBI lineage: Eukaryota > Viridiplantae > Streptophyta > Magnoliopsida > Poales > Poaceae > Zizania > Zizania palustris. The sequence goes on from JAAALK010000080.1 coordinate 54,597,121, forward strand.
CTGTTTCGTCCATCCTCTCCTTTAAAAAATCAGTTTTCATATGGTTATCATCGGTTTGTTCATATCTAAGGCACTTTTGGGCGTTTTTGATGTGTTTTGTATGAGGTTTTGATGGATTGATCTAATTCATATTTCTCTCTATCATTTTTTGGCATAAGAGTCACGTCGGGTATAGGTACTTGTTGGTTGTCAAATAGCCATACATGTATGGATATGAGAAATAATTCATATCAATGGGTGGGTATAGGTACAAGTACAAATATAAGTTTATATAATCGAGTATAAACATGAGTAATACCGGAGAAAACAAGTATTTTAACCATGGTCTAGCCAGAATGCCGGTGAAGGTTTAAAAACTGACGTGTTGGCAGAAAAGATTACGCTAAGAGATTTAAGAAACTAAGTGTGTAACAAATGAAATGTTTGCTTGAGTAAACTATTCCAAGCATCCGAAGACGGATAATAGCCTGAGATAGTTCAAAGTGTGTATTGAATATCTAAGTATTCGATGCCTTTTATAGAGTGAAGAGGGGTATTTATAGACCGAATACAAAGGGAAAAGACTTCTTTACCCTCTAATTATAACCGACTAAGAAGATACTATTTAATATTCTTCATAGGGGTAAAAGAGTAAAAGACTAATCTAATCAGTAAGAAGATAAATCTTCTATCCTTGCTGGCAACACCCCTTCGGGAGAAGAGGTTTCGGGAGGCTTCGTCACACCGAAGCCTTGATGGAGGTCTCCGCTGTGCAAGGCTCTGAATACAACCGAGCTTTGATGCTTTTAGGATCTTCGGAGATCAAAACTTCTGAGTTCGCCTTCTTCGGCTTGTATTGACATAGAAGTATTCTTAACTTCTGGAGGATGAAATATTTCCCCCAACAGTAGCCCCTCGAATACTTCTCCTTGAATTGCCTACGCAATAATGATGGCAGTATACGAAAGAAATAAATGCATGCTTAGAATCAAGAAATGAACTTGAAAAACTTTACCATCCTTAGAAACATTCGGAAGTTGAGGGTCTTCCGACCAACTTCTATGCGGATACATTCACGAAAATGGCTTCGGAGATAAATTCTATGCGGAGCTAATATAGTCGTTAGTCTTCAAGGCTGTTAGACTTCAGAGCTGTTAGACTGAAGAATATAGTCGTTACTCTCTGAGAGGGCTAACGGTTGTTTTATCTCCGTAGGCTGTAACTTTTCTTGAAACGTTTCTACAAATTATGACGGTAATAGGGACGTAATGGGGCAATCAAATGGCGCACCGTAACGTATAGTACAAGGAATCCATGCTATAAAAAGAAATTAAAGGTAAATTTTCGATACTTTTACCGACTGCTTTCACATTACACCTTGCCTATTCCCGATTTCATTTTCTCAAATTCTCCTTTCCTCCAATGGCGAAGACTAGCCACAAAGCTCCCGTTCCTGCTTCATCTTTAGCTCGGCAAAAAGCGACGGCGCCGGCAGCGGTAGCAGGGACTTCGGATAACCCTCGCCTAGCCGGTCCTCATGATCTTCGCCCGACATCCACCTAGTATACAGACCCGTCAACGTGCTCGAAGAAATCAATTGCGGCGATGATTGCTAGGAAGATGGGACCTGGAATCATGATTCGCCAGTCTGGAGGTTAAGTGATTCCGGCGCCACGAACCAGAGAAGTGGTGGTATTTGAGGCATTCTTCGAAGCCGGATTAGGACTCCCGACAGTGGAGTTCCTTTCCAAGTTACTGAATTTATTCCATGTCACCCTGCCTCAACTCTCTTTGAACGCAATTGTTTGTCTAGCTATCTTCGAATAGGCGATGCGAGCAGAAGGATGCGCTAGGAGAGCTGAAATCTTTGCGGCTCTTCATAAGGCTTCGTGCCAGCCGAAGACCTTTACTGGAGCTGGAGGAGAGAAGATGGTGGTCGCCTTCGGGAGTATCAATTTTCAACATCACGAAGAGTTCCAAGACCGGTTCCTAGCGAAGGCCATCAATGACAGATGGTACAGAGACTGGATCCTTCACTGGTTTTATGCCGAGGTAGGAGCGGACTGCGTCTTGGCCGGACCTATGAAGGACATCTTTTACTGGAGGGAAGCGGAGGTCCAACCGGACCCAAGTCAACTTGAAGTCCGCCTCAGGCTGCTGCATTCTATAAGTCATCACATTAGCATGCGTGACTTGGTAGAGGAGTTCATCAGACTACGGATCCCCCTTTGATGGCTAGTTGGCCAATCAACATTGAAGAGAACTAGGAGGGTGGACTTCGAAAGATCCCTTCAAGCTCTGCAGGTAAACTTTCTTTATGTCCTACAAAAATTTTTACATGTAGTATTGATTCTATAGAAATGATTTAATCAAAAGGAAATCTTATCTTTCAGCTCCGCACGTGACCCTTGCTCTTGAACAAATTATCCGAGCTATGGAGAAGATCCTTGGAGCTCCCACGCCCATTGAAAAAGAGCAGAGGGTAAAGCTGGTTGGCAGCTGGGAACGATTTAACCGGGTGTGGAGCGTGCTCAGAGTTGAACCTCCAAATCTCCCAGACTGGACTAGCTTAGAACAAGCTCCGAAGAAAAGGAAAGCTAAAGTAGGGACTTCAGCACCAGCAAAAACGCTTGTGAAAAAGGTGGCTCGAAAGCCAAAAGCCCTTGCTCCTTCCAAATCTCTGACTTCGTCTTCGGAGTCATCTGAAGATGAAGACGAGGCGGAAATAGAAATAGGAGAGGAGTTCGAAGCTCTCTTAGTTGGGGACGAAGGCTCTCGTATGGGAGCTGAAGTCTCCGCGGGGGATGAGATATGAGTAACATCTACCGTAGGTGATCCTGAACAAGTGGAGACTTTGAATGTCCCACTTGGTCAGGTGAATGAACATATTGCTGAAGAAAATCAAGTTGACCCGGATGAAGTGATAGTTGCAGTAGTCGAAGATATCTCCGCAAGTACTCCTTCAGTTCGAAGCCCAGATTCCGAAAAAGACTTCGGGCAAATGTTTGAGCCCCCAAGCAACCCAATACTTATCACACAACAAGATGTCGGAGGTAATCTTCATTTATTGTTCCTTCCTTCACCCTTTACCTGTACAATTAAAATAACATCATTTACCTTTGCCTTGTATAGGATTGACTCCGAAGGAGGTGGCTCCTATTACAAAAGATGCGCCGAAGCCTGCTGCAGCTTTGATATCAACTCCAGCCATAACACAGATGGCCTCGACTTCAGAGGCAACCCCTAAGAAGACGATGGGCCCTAGAAAAGGTAAAGGTAAAGGTTGGCCTTTGCCTAATCCTATTCCAGGGTGGACTCCATCAGGATCTACTGACGGAGCTCAATCTACAAAGGCCTCAGAAGATGCGTCGCTACGCTCCGATCCATCTCCCAACAAAGACGACCAGAGCGCCTTTTCAAGACTCCCCCTCCTAGCTCCCTTCTTGGAGCGGAGAACAGGACCTCAGACTTTGCTGGAGCCTTTGGCTCGGGCTAGTCGCGAGGTTGGGGAGACCAACTTAATCTCCATTCTTGGAGAAGCCGAAGGGTCAGAGCTAGATGTTGCTCTTGAACGGGCAGCTTACCAGGTACAAAGCATTTGCAAAAATAAATTTATCCCAAACATATGTACATAATTTACTTACATTGTTCTTTTTTTGCAGCAAGTAGTTCTATCTCGGGCTACAGCTATATCACATGAGCGAGAATGCAATCGACTCAAGGAGAAGGTGACATCTCTTCAAGGGAGCCTCATCAGCTCTGAGACCCGAACTTCGAATTTGGAAGAAATGGTTGCTGTAGAGTGAAATGCAAGAACTAGCTTGGAAGCTGCAAAAAATGAACTTGAAGCTGAGCGGGTTGTGCTCCGGGCTCAAGTAGAAAGATTGCGGGAAGAGCAGGTGACTACAGGAGCTGAATTGGTTAAGCTTCGAGAGGAGAAGCTAAATTTGACGGAGGAGGCCAAGAGTTTGCTTGGACAGAAAATTTCTTTAATGAAGGAGGCAACTAGACTTTCATCTTTGATGGATGAGCTGACTAAGTAAAACAATACTTTGTCTATGGAAAAGATAAAGTGCGAGAAAGTGGCTTTAGAGACCATGGACGATCTTCGGAGTGTCTTGGAATACTTTGGCACTTCTTGCACTTCTTCGACTGGCGACGACTCCTTATTACGAAAGATGCAGATGATCCAAGTAGCGGTGAAGACTATGAAGGCTATAGGTACTCAGTACGGAGAGATCTCCGAACAAGTAGCTGCTCTCAGAATACTTCGCTACTATGAAGACATTGGATTATTTGTTTCACCGGAGCCTAGAGCAGCCCCTACTAACTTAGGCGACGACTGACTTCTGACCGCTTCGCCTGATGTGGCCGCAGCTTGGGAGGTTTTTCAACCATCTTGGAGAGTTGAAGGCCGATTAGCAATAAAAACATGGATCGACGAAGGTCTTCGGCAAAAACAAGCGTGGGTACAACCTTCAAGCAGCAAACCTCCTTCGAACCCAAAGGTTTAGTTTCCTTCAGGGCTCCGCTTATTGTAAAAACTTATCTCTTGTTCTCTTTTGAATAAAAAGTCTTGTTTGGAAATATTTTTAGGCTTCTTACTCTTTTTTGGATTAGCTCGAAGTATTAGAGTTTAACGAGGAACTCCGCCTACAATGGGCCACCTTCGAAGCCTTAAAGCCTCACAAGTGTCCTCGATTTTCAATTCCTCGGGAAAGTTTTGGAGAGGTTATACCTGATATATGTAAAGAAGTGTTCACATACATTAAAAAGAGGAAAAAGAAGTTAGTATAGAATCTTCATCTTCAGAGGACATTGATTGGTCCGAAGAAGAATATACTAGCGAGGAGCAAGTGGAAAAAAGTCCCGGACGACTTCGAAGTTGGGAGAGAAGCCCCGAACGACTTCAGACATGGGCCGAACTTCAACAAGAACAAAAAGATTTCTGGGCTTCAAAGGAAGGGAAAAGAATTAAGCCTAAAGTTTTAAAGACTCCAGGCTCCGGGACAAGTCGCCTTCGAAGTCAGGCTAATTCCGAAAACAGCTCTAGGGATCGAAGGGGTCTTCGCTTTCTCCTTGGCTTGGACACAGATTTTTCATAATGTAATCTAATCTATTTAAATAATATAAACTAGAATGCTTCGAAATTGTCTCATTACTTCCCAGCCCCTCTTTCGGGGTAAGCACCTTCGAAATTCGATCGAAGGTGGTTACGCAAAACGATGATAACGTTAGTTAGGAGTACAATTTCAATGGTTTTTTATTTTGGAGTCTCTAAGCCCTTTATCATATTTAAGAGGAATTAAATACCTTTGACTCTATTTATTCGGAGTCTGAAAATTGGTAAGTTAGTACTCTTTTTCGAATGTGGTCGCTTCGAACTCTTTTATATACATTTTCAAGCTGATTGCTCAGAGTTTGTATTGTTTGGTCTCCTTGGACTCTTTTTACAGATGCTATCAAACCGGTGGTTCGTAATCCGTTTTGTGGTCTCCTTGGTCTCTTTTTACGCATGCTTTCAAGCTAGTTGCTTGGAATCCGTATCATTTGGTCTCTTTGGACTCTTTTTACAGATGCTTTCTAGCCAGTGGCTTGGAATCCGTTTTATGTGACTTTCCCACCTTGTCGGAAGCGTCAAACCGGTGGTTCGAAGTTCGTAAATTTGGCTCGAATGAATAATACTTATCCTCACAATCAGCTCCGTTCTCCTAGTGCGTCCACCAGAAGTAGGAATTGTTTTGAGAGATAGGCATTATTCAAACCATGAACTTTATTCATTTAGAAAGTGTTTACAAATAATTACAAGGAGCCCCTATGCGAAGTATCGCTTAAGGTGCTCCACATGCCATGCATGCTTTAATTCCTCACCTTCTAAATTAGCTAATTTAAAAGACCCAGGGTGTCCTGAATGAAGGATGACATATGGACCTTCCCATTTATTTCCTAATTTCCCTGGTGCTATAATGCTTCGCAAAACTAAATGACCTGGTTTAATTTCATTAAGTTTAATTTTTATATCATGCCAAGTCTTCGTCTGATGTTGATACTTCGTTAGATTTGCAACAACTCGAAGCCTTGTTTCTTTCGTTAAGTCTTGCAAAGCTTGTCTTTCATCTTCTTTTTCAGGTTTGATGGTGCAAAGAGATCCTCCTTTAAGCTCCGTCGGCGTCATGGCTTCATCTCCGAATAGTAATCTAAAAGGGGTAAAGCCTCTGGACCTTGTGTTGGACCGAAAACGGCGAAAAGAGGGGGGTGAATGGGAGCTTTTAAAATTGCAGGCTAAAAATAGCCTTCTGTTTTAGTTCTGTCTTCTACGGAACAGGCTCCAAACACACCCTTCGAAGTTCTGGTTCAGAGGTATTTCACAGCTCCAAAACCAGGCTTTGTAAGGAGCAGAAGTTTGAAGTCAAACTCACTCCAAAAACGGGACCAGAGGGGGGGGGTGAATGGGAGCTTTTAAAATTTCAGGATAAAAATAGCCTTCTGTGGAACAGGTTCTGAACACACCCTTCGAAGTTCTGGTTTGGAGGTATTTCACAACTCTGAAACCAGGCTTCGCAAGGAGCAGAAGTTCGAAGTCAAGAAGACTTCGCTCCACACACAACACCAAAAACTCAACTCTGCTAAGTCAGTGCAGACTCCGTACACTAGGTGACTTCGAGCAGACTTCGCACTTCACCCTTCGCAAGAGATGACTTCTGTCTAAGGACTTTGACCAGATACTCTGCACTAGCAACTGGTACTAGGCTTCGTATATCAACGGTCTAAACTCACACAGAACATACTGCATTGAGGACTTCGACAGACAAGAAAACAGGCTTCGAGTTAAGCCAAGAATAGTGCTTCGCTAGTAATGAGAGAGGACTAGCCTCTAGTTTACACAGAGCGAACAAACACTGAAGAACATAATTCACATGCACTGATCACTCACACACTTCTCCAAAAGCACTCCAATGCAATAAACTCAACACAGGAAGAAGTGAGGCACAAAGAGATCAAGATATGCAATGCAAAGTAAGCATACAAGTTCAAACAGAAAATGAAAATAGAATCAAAGTTTCATTGCTTGAACAGGGAACACAAAATGAACTCACATACTCAATACAAGAGATGGCGGCTAGCACAGGAGTTCTAAAATGGCTGCTCAAAGTGTTATTGTTGCCTAGCCAACCTCTACTATTTATAGGCACTATTCAGCCCTGTGAATAGACTACTTTACCCCTAGGGTTTACACTGTTTTTGTTTCACTCAGTCAGGGGGGTACAGATGGTAGTCTACTTTATTTGGAGGCTTCTTTTGTCAGCTTCGCAGAGGAGATAGCATCAGCTTTTGCAGAGTAGACACGGTCAGCCTTTGCAGTTTTGGATTCTTCTGAAGCCCCCCCCCTTCACACGTTAGGGGTGCGGTAGCTTCAGTGAGAAGCCTTGAGACTCACGGCTTTCGCTTCACCAAAGACAGCCTTCGATACAGTGATGGTTTTGAGCAAAAGCCATCAAAGCCCTTGAGTCTTCGCTCCATCACCTCCGGAGTGGACCACCATGACTTTGCAGCTACTCCCAGCTCAAACTCCATCAGTCCGTGTACCGAAGCCATGCATATCCAAAGTACATCAATACAACCACACTCCGAAGCCCCACCTTCGGAGTACCACCCTTCGAAGTCCCTTCTTCGTCAAAGGCGTCTGCATTAAGCATTCCATGAGCACTTCGTCGCAGTGCCTCTCCCGAGCACACTCCTCGACGAGCCTCACCCGGACCATGCCTTCGATGCACCTTGACTTCTGAGACCTCCGTCGGGTAAACCTTCGAATGCCTCCATCCGGAGCACACTTTGAATGCCTTGCCTCATTGCTGAGGACTTTGTCCACCATATTCCGAAGTCACTCCATTCGAAGTACCCTTCAAAGTGCCTCGCCTCCGAGGACTTCATCTCGGGGTACCTTCAATCGGAGCCTTCCTCCGCACTTTCTGCCTTCGCCTTGCACACCTTGACCCAAGGACCGACCTCGACTCCTCGCAACCTCCATGACCGAGCTCCCCGCTCGCCTGGTATCAAGCCTCCCGCTTGACCTAGGTTCACCTGCTACGAACTATCTGTCGCCTCCAAAGTCACTTGTGCACCACAGACAGACAGAAAAGTGTATCTAGTACCCCGGAGACCTCTTCGGGTTAACAACCTCTGGTACACACTCTGGTGTACTGCCCAAAGTACTGAACCCTTCGGTACACCTAGATCATCATGTACTATCGGACCCCTCTAGTAGTCACACTCCGCTGCAGCAATCGGACCCACTGAACCCTTCGGTGAAGCAACCTCCGAACCCCTTTGGAGGTACCCCTTCGAATCTAGAGGATAAAATCTATCAATCACTCATCACAGACTTCGAAAAAGGATTTAAACAGTAACGGGCTTCCCTCCCCCATTCTCCCCAAACCAACCGGCCAAGCCCACTCCCTCCCCGCACCCCACACTGACAGATGGGCCTCGCTCGTCAGCCACCAACCTCTCCCTCTGCGTGTGCGCCCGACACCTCGGCCCAACCTGTCGGCACCAACACCACCGCGCACCCGACGCCTCGGCCTCACCCGTCAGTTGCGTCCCGTTGCCACGCCACTCGCCCCACGCCCACTGACTGGTGGACCCCACCTGTCGGACCCGTCATCCACCTCACACCACCACCCCCAAATCCCACTGGCCGATAACCCTGCTCCGCGATCCGCTCCCGCCGACCCCTCTAATTAAATTGGCGGCATTTAAATGTTCCCCGAGGCCCGCCGGCCGTTTCCCACCATTGAGTGACGCGTTTAAGCCCCGGGATCGCAGTGCTCATGCATGGCGAGACCTCGTCGGTGAGAGTGAATGCCCTCCCTCTGCTTTCCATGTTTTCCACCAGCCATTTGCCCCGCCGGCACCCCTATTTAAACCCCCCGGACACCCCCACATTCACGCCTCGCTAACACTTGGAACGAACCCGAACGAAACACCCGCAACACCCCTTTTAACGCCACACCATTGCCCATGCTCCAGCCATCACTCGTCGTCGCTGGAGTCCTCCTCCACCCTCGGTGACCGCACCTGTGTGATCACCAACGCCACCCCGACCTCATCCACCCCTCCGTCGCCGCTAAAGACCACTGGAACCGCATCACCGATGAGGACCCGAACTCCTTCATCACCCCTGCTCGCTGTCAACTGCAACCCGATGACCTCAGACCTCCGCAGCGGTACCATCTTGTTTCCCTTGTCATCCTCTTTCCATTTCTAGGCTCGGATAGGACCGCCGTCACTCGCTGTGGCCACTGGCCCTCTCGCCGTCGCTGGAGAAGATGACCGACATGGATAGAGTACCCGTGCCATGTCGTATTCAATCGTGACCATGTGATCATGATCGGACGGTGTAGATTATATCACATGTTCGGTTTAATGTAGCCCGTCAGATCGTAGCGAAGGGGTACGTTTTAATCTGAGTCGTCCGTTTATATTTAAAACCCGCATCGAATCCAGGCCATCCATCGTGTACCGATTCGATCTTTTAATCTCAGCCGTCTGTTTTCATTAACACCGCCCGCCTCGCCCGTGGCCACCCGATAGTGATCAAACGATGATCCGCAATCTGGCGCACGCGCACAGTGCATGGGTTCACGGTGGAACCGGTTCACCGTGGACCGGCGGCTGTTTTTTATTTAATTTAAATTCCAGAAATGGTTTTAAACTTCTAAAATTCATATCTTGCTCATTTTAACTCCAAATTTAACCATTTCAATTCCAAAAAAATTATAATTTTATTCTCTACATGTTTATGCAATAAAAACATTAGGTTTACTTTGAATATTTTATTTTTATTTAATAAAGTATTTAAAGGCACTTTAGGGTAAATTCATAATTCTTTTAGAAAAATCCCTAACTCCATAAAATTGTCTTAACAATTTAAATAATAATTTCAGAATGGTTAATGACATCAATTCAAGTATTTTAACCCAATCAAAACCTTTATGTTTATTATGTGCTTTTGGGATGTTTAATTGAATGTAATGTTTATTATATGCTACGAGAAGATTACGACGCCGTCGAGAAGCCGAAATACTTCCCAGAAGTTCCTTCCTCACCCTTCGTTGAACAAGGCAAGTAACCAAACCAATGTTTTGAGCATATTGAACCCAGTTTTGTTAAACTATCGCTAAAAGACATAGGTTACACATGCATTAGTAAAATGAAAGCCCTACATTATATTTATTTAGATCCCTGACCTTGATGTCAACACCCAAGCCATGCTATCTAGCCTAAACTCCTTGTCACCATATTATTAGTACTATTAGCTAGTGTCCAATGTATTGGCACAATCGATATAGGTTAAAGAAGAGTCATAGCAAATTGGATTCTACTATATGATCCCCGTTATTCTTATCTCTGGAATTTTATTAGTGATAGAGTTATGGTTATGTGTGTATGCATAGTGGGTTCCGAGTGCAAGCTAGGGCACTGGTCGGTAGCACCCGGGGCACTATAATGACCGGTCTGCGGAATCCGTTGCAATACATTTCCGTACTAACCACAAGTCTAGTGGGTAAGTCCTAACAAAGGTATGGAGTGTTCTAATTCAAGGCACCGCTTGGAGATGGGTCAAGAACACCTGCAGGTGGCTTGTACCGACGTGGCACAAAAGGGGGTGCGACGTTAGTCGGGATGCGGCCCGGTGCGCCGGCGAAACCTAGAGCGGGTGATTATCGCTTGGAGCATTTCATGCTGAGGTTTTGGCACGAGTTCCCGTGGTATGGGTCAACTCGTTACACTTTGGTGTATGGGATAAGTGCGTGCCTTGTGGTTACAGTGGTACACCTCTAATCAGAGTTTAAATCTTTTCAAAAAGCCGAGCCCACGGTCAAGGGTGGGTTGCGTGACATCCCACAGTTAGTTCACTTTCATGAGTGTGCATGATGACTTGACATGTAAGGACTGTTGAGCGAGGAGGGAAAACATACTCCTCAAGTTAGATGGTATGATGTTATTCATGTTTACTATTCTGCATGATTAAACTTGACTACACTAAATGCTATAACTAAAAAATGTACTTTTCTGCACTTTTAGCCATTACCATCCTTTGTTATTATCCTGCATTATCTTTGCATTCTCGGTGGCTTGTTGAGTATTTTTTGTACTCATACCCGTTGGACACACACTTCAGAGGCTGCCTACTACGAGGAAAATGGTCTGGAGTAGGGACCCAGTCAAGAAGATCTTGAAGAAGACGTTTGTCATGCTATTTATTTTCATTGTTTCTTTTATTTTTACTGTTATGTAATAATGTGGTCCACGAACCACGAATGATTGCTTGTATGTATGTTGTCGCATGATGAACCTCTTGTTATTATTGTTTTTCTATGGAAATTCCATATTGTTCCGATTTGGTATATCGGGGCGTCACAAGATGGTATCAGAGCCGACTTGACTGTAGGAAGCCAAACGGACCAGCCTAATACTTAGTTTTGATAAAATCTATTTCGCGAAAACCTACTTCATAACTTTGTTCCTTCCCTTATTTCTTTTCAACTTGTTGTTTTGTAGATGCAAGTCTACCAAGTCCACAGTTTCTGCCGTCACTTTGAGGGCTTCATTCGGGAGCTCCGGATGATGGTGACCTTCCTTGGGTTCGTATTCGAGCCTGAATTCCATGGTGTCTACATGGAGGAGTTCACGAGACCGTGTGACGTCTCCGCCACCATCCATTGGTCCGGCGACCACCTGCCGTTCTTCACGGCAACACTTGGGGGCCCAACCTTCGACATCGTGTTCCAACACGTCGCCCTCCAAGCCCTCATGGAGCTGAGAATGATCTATGACGATCATCTTCAGAACTCGTCCTTCCGGCTTGTGCCAAAGCGTACTCCTGGCGCCCACCGCAGTATCTACATCAGAGTCCACTCCGACCGTGATCCAGTCATGGCCTGGCAGACGCATCTTCTCCAGGCCATGGACGACCTCCATACCGAGGCCGTGCTCGACGCCGAGGAGCACCACGAGGCGGTTGAATTCCTTCGTTAGGAGACGAAGGGCTTGATCCAACAAAACGGTGAGCTGTAGCGTAAAATTATATAGGTGCAGAAGGACATCACGGAGATGATTCCACTCGTTCCGAGCAGTAAGAAGCTCATTCGCGAGCCCGCCCCTCTCCCCAAGAGGGTCACGCCGCACCCCACACCTACCAGACCATCTAGCTCCAGCGCCCCTGCTTCACGCCCCACCGTCGTCGCTGACCCTATCATTGAGAACATTATCAAGCCCACCGTCCCTCAGGCCCCTCGTGGTTCTGAGATCATGGAAACCACCCAGATGGCGAATAGACGATAGTTCTCATTGATTAATTTTAATAATTTTGTGAGTGTGGTACCACCTACAACGGCTTGTGTTGTGGGTGGATTAAAAATAAGAACTTTGATGTTATGAACATTTTTATTACCACTTCTATATATGAGCCCCTCTAGGCTGTTTTTTAGTAAAGTTCATTTTTAAGTTTTTTCCCTTATGATTGATTATATAATGTGCTCAGAAGATGGCCGACAATCAGAACACCGGTTCCAACAATGGATAAGGGGCAAGCAACGGTCTGCCCGAAAGTGTTGTGCCCAACTGGGGCGCAACGGGACAACGCCAAACAAGGCCGCCATCCGCCAACCATCCCACCTTAGCAGAAATGATGGCGAATCAAAATCAATTGATCACCGCCCTTTTGACACAAATGCAGCACCAACAGGCTTAGTTGGACTGGCTGCAATAGCAAAATGTGGAGCCAATCCCACGTGCACCAGCCCCGACTCCCGCGCCTCAACTCTCAGAGTTTTTGTGCGTGAGGCCCCCTATCTTCTCCAGCACTACGAAACCCATGGAGGCCGGCGATTGGCTCCGGACTATTGGGAAGAAGTTGGACCTCCTCCCCTGCACCGACCGAGAGCGAGTGGCGTTCGCCACTCATCAGCTCCAGGATCCTGTCGAGGAGTGGTCGGATAACTACCGTGAGTACCAGCCAAAGGACCAAGATGTAACTTGGGCGGAATTCACCATTGCCTTCCGCGCCGCCCACGTCCCCGCCGGAGTCGTCGCGGTTAAGCAGCAGGAGTTCCACGACCTGTAGCAGGGAAGCCGGACCGTCATGGAGTATCTCACTGAATTCAACCGTCTGGCCCGCTACGCGCCGGAAGAAGTGCGGATCCGACGCTCTCCGCCAGGCTATGTTCCTCCGGGGACTTAAGGATGAGCTCTCCATCCAGCTCGTCGCCACCTATTATACCAACTTCTAGCGGCTGGTGAACAAGGCGCTCATCCAAGAGATTGAGCAGAACAAGCTGGACCTTAAGAAGAGGAAGATGATCGCGTTCAAGCATCATCAAGCGAACCCCCAGAGGCCCCGCTTTGTCCCTCTACCACCTTGCACCCACTTACCATCCTCAGCCCGTCTTTAGGCCGCCACATGCCGCCAGTGGCTCCAACGCCGGGCATCCTCGCCCTGCTCCACCAACTCCGACCGCTGAACCGGCACCCATCTCCAAGGACCCAATCATGAGGGACCGCAACGGAAACCATCTCCACCAACTACGCCAACAAATCCATCACCGTGACCAATTCTAGAGGTGAAGCCGTCACTTTTCAGATGACCACCCATGGTACTAGCAGGGTATCCCTTCACTCGCTGGCCCTAGAAGAAGTGCCCATGATCAAAGAATACATGGACATCTTCCTAGAAGACTTGCCAGGGATGCCTCCCAAGTGGGACATCGAATTCAGGATCGAACTTGTCCCCGGGACCACCCCAATCTCCAAGAGCCCCTACCTGATGACCGCCAATGAACTAGCCGAAGTTAGTAGCAATATTGAGGACCTAGAACAAAAAGGGTACATCCGACCGAGTACTTCACCCTGGGTTGCACCAGTCATCTTCACCATGAAGAAAGACAAGACCAAAAGGATGTGCGTGGACTATAGGGCCTTGAACGAGGTGACCATCAAGAACAAGTACCCACTGCCTTAGATCAACGATTTATTCGATCAACTAAAGGGATCCTCAGTGTTCTCCAAAATTGACCTCAGGTCAGGCTACCACCAACTGAGGATTAGGGAAGAAGACATCCCCAAGACTGCCTTCACGTCCCACTATGGACTTTACGAGTATACGGTGATGTCTTTCGGACTCACGAATGCCCTAGCCTTATTCATGAACATGATGAACAATGTATTCATGTAGTTCTTGGATAAGTTCATCATGGTATTTATCGACGATATCCTCATCTACTCCAAGACCAAGGAAGAACACAAAACTCACCTCCGGTTGACCCTCGGAAAGCTAAGGGAGCAGCAATTGTACGCCAAATACAGCAAGTGCGCATTTTGGTCATCCGAGGTGAAGTTCCTCGACCATGTCATATCTTCCAGAGGAATAGCAGTGGACCCAACTACCATAGAAGCAGTGACCAATTTGCTACAACTGACGAACGTGACCGAGATCTGGAGTTTTCTATGATTGGCCGGATATTACCGTCGGTTCATCGAGAACTTCTCAAAGATAGCCAAGCCCATGACCAGACTGCTACAGAAGGAAGTAAAGTTCGAATGGACTCCAGATTATGAAGAACGCTTCCAGACCCTTAAGAAAAAGCTCGTGTCAGCCCCGATTCTGACCTTACCAGACATCCGGAAGGACTTCCACGTCTACTATGATGCCTCTCGCCAAGGGTTGGGGTGTGTCTTGATGCAAGACAGGAAGGTGATATCTTACGCCTCTCGTTAACTAAGGCCACATGAGCAAAATTACCCGACCCGTGACTTGGAATTGGCAGTTGTGGTTCATGCCTTGAAGATATGGAGACATTACCTTGTGGGTAATCGGTGTGATGTCTTCACTGACCATAAGAGCCTCAAGTACATATTCACCCAACCAGACCTGAACCTCAGACAAAGAAGGTGGTTGGAATTGATCAAAGATTATGACTTAGGCATCCACTATCATCTAGGCAAGGCAAATGTAGTGGAAGAGGCCCTAAGCCGAAAAGGGTACTGTAATGCCATCATGGTGCAAGACCAGGCCCCATTGTTATACAAGGAGATGGAAAGGCTGAATCTCAGGATCACTACCAGAGCATATCTCGCTACCCTATAGACCAGACTTGTCTTAATGGACCAGATCCGTGAGACTCAGAAGGAAGACCCAGACATCTTAGAGATCCAGCAGAATATGAGGAAGGGTAAAGCCCTAGGGTTCTCCGAGGACGAGAATGGTACTGTCTGGTTCGGAAACTAGATATGCGTGCCCGACAAGCCAGAGTTGAAGGCCCTCATCCTTCAAGAGGCCCATGAAACTCTATACTCCATACATCCTGGGAGTACAAAGATGTACCAAGACCTAAAGGAGAAATATTGGTGGGTCAGCATGAAGAGGGAAATAGCTGAGTATGTGGCCAAGTGTGACACATGCCGGCGAGTCAAGGCAGAATACCGGAGAACTGCCGGACTATTGCAACCCCTTAAGGTCCCCGAATGGAAGTGGGAAGAAGTAGGAATGGACTTCATCACAGGATTGCCAAGGACCCAAGCTGGTCATGACTCTATCTGGGTGATCGTCGATCGACTCACCAAGGTGGCTCATTTCATCCCCATCAAGACGACATACAAAGTCATTAGATTGGCTGAGTTGTACATGACCCGGATCGTGTGCCTGCATGGGGTTCCAAAGAAGATCGTATCTGACCGAGGGAGTCAGTTTACCTCCAAGTTTTGGAAGAATCTTCAAGAAGAACTTGGCACCCGGCTGAATTTTAGCACCGCCTATCATCCACAGACCAATGGTCAAACCGAAAGGGTAAACCAGGTGTTGGAGGATATTCTTAGAGCATGCACTCCAAACTTTGGCAGAATGTGGGATAAGAACTTGCCTTATGCAGAGTTCTCCTACAACAACATCTACTAAGTCAGCCTGCAGATGTCCCCTTTTGAAGAACTTTATGGGCGCAAGTGCAGAACGTCGCTACTCTGGGATCAGACTAGGGAGTCGCAGCTGTTTGGGACAGTCATATTGCGGGAAGCAGAAGAGAAGGTTAAGATCATCAGGGACAGATTGAAGATAGCCCAGTCTCGATAGAAGAACTATGCTGATAACCGACGGAGAGACCTCACCTTTGAGGAGGGTGACTATGTCTATCTCCGAGTCACTCCCCTCTGTGGCACCCAAAGGTTCAACATGAGAGGCAAGTTGGCACCCCGTTATGTCGGACCCTTTCATATCCACCGATGGCAAGGAGAAGTAGCATATAAGTTGGAACTACCACCATCTTTGGCAGGAGTCCATGATGTGTTCCACGTCTCTTAGCTGAAGAAGTGTCTCTGTGTGCCCACCGAACAGGCCGACCTCCAACATCTCATTGTCCAAGAAGACTTGACCTACATTGAGAAACCCGTACGGATTCTAGAAGTTAAGGAAAGGGTAACTAGAAGCCGTATGGTTTGTTTCTGCAAGGTTCAGTGGGACAACCACCCCGTCAAAGAAGCATATGGGAAAAGGAGGACGAACTAAAGACCTAGTACCCTGAGCTATTCGAGAAACTTTTCGAATCTCGAGGATGAGATTCTTTGTAAGGGGGATAGGTTTGTAACACCCCAAATTTTAAAAGAAATAAAAATACATTTTACCATATTTTTCTGGAAAATATTATTTTTGGAAATTCCTTTAATGCCATTTATGCCCCAATTGAACTAGAACCTAGAGGAAATGTCCAAACCAGAGGCTAAGAAAATTTGTATATGATCCCAAGGCCAAGATATATTTTTGATAATTTTTACAAATTTTTATCACTCATGGAAGCAACCCAAATAATTTAAACCAATTTCAGCAATTGTTTTTATTCAAAAAAGGATTTAAACAGTAACGGGCCTCCCTCCCCCATTCTCCCCAACCAGCCGGCCCAGCTCATTCCCTCCCCACGCCCCGCACTGACAGATGGGCCCTGCTCGTCAGCCACCCCCTCTCCCTCCCCGCACGCGCCCAACACCTCGGCCCCACCTATAGGCACCAACATCCGCGCGCGCTCGACGCCTCGGCCCCACCCGTCAGTTGCGTCCCGTTGCCACACCACTCGCCCCACGCCCGCTGACCGGTGGCCCCCACCTATCAGACCCATCGTCCACCTCACGCCACCACCCCCAAATCCCGCTGGCCGATGACCCCACTCCGCGATCGACTCCTGCTAGCCCCCTCCCATTAAATTGGCGGCATTTAAATGTTCCCCGAGGCCCACCGGCCGTTTCCTCCATTGAGTGACGCGTTTAAGCCCCGGTATCGCAGCGCTCATGCATGGCGAGACCTTGACAGTGAGAGTGATTGCCCTCCCTCGGCTTTCCATGTTTTCCACCAGCCATTTGCCCCACCGGCACCCCTATTTAAACCCCCAGACACCCCCGCGTTCACCCCTCGCTAACACTTGGAACGAACCAGAACAAAACACCCGCGACACCCCTTTTAATGCCACACCGCTGCCCGCGCTCCAGCCATCACTCGTCGTCACCGGAGTCCTCCTCCACCCTCGGTGACCGCACCTGTGTGATCACCGACACCACCCTGACCTCGTCCACCCCTCCGTCACCGCTAAAGACCACCGGAACCGCATCGCCGATGAGGACCCGAACTCCTTCATCACCCCTGCTCGTCGCCGACCACAACCCAACAACCTCAGACCTCCGTAGCGGTACCATCTTGTTTCCCTTGTCATCCTCTTTCCATTTCTAGGCTCGGATAGGACCGTCGTCGCTCGCTGTGGCCACTGGACCGCTCGTCGTCATCGGAGAAGATGACCGGCACGGGTAGAGTACCCGTGCCATGTCGGATTCAATCACGACTGTGCGATCGCGATCGGACGGTGTAGATTATATCACACGTTCGGTTTAATGTAGCCCGTCAGATCGCAGTGAATTGGTATGTTTTAATCAGAGCCGTCTGTTTATATTTAAAACCCGCATCGAATCCAGGCCATCCATCGCGTAACGATTCGATCTTTTAATCTCAGCCGTCCGTTTTCATTAACACTACCCACCTCGCCCGTGGCCGCCTGATCACGATCCAATGGCGATCCGCGATCTGGCACACACGCACAGTGCGCGTGTTCACGGTGGAACCGATTCACCGTGGACCGGCGGTTGTTTTCTATTTAATTTAAATTCCAGAAATGGTTTTAAACTTCTAAAATTCATATCTTACTCATTTTAACTCCAAATTTAACCATTCCAATTCCAGAAAATTTATAATTTTATTCTCTACATGTTTATGAAATAAAAACATTAGGTTTACTTTGAATATTTTATTTTTATTTAATAAAGTATTTAAAGGCACTTTTGGGTAAATTCTTAATTCTTTTAGAAAAATCCCTAACTCCATAAAATTGTCTTAACAATTTAAATAATAATTTCAGAATGGTTAATGACATCAATTCAAGTATTTTAACCCAATCAAAACCTTTATGTTTATTGTGAGCTTTTGGGATGTTTAATTGAATGTAATGTTTATTATATGCAACGAGAAGATTACGACGACGTCGAGGAGCCGGAATACTTCCGAGAAGTTCCTTCCTCACCCTTCATTGAACAAGGCAAGTAACCAAACCAATCTTTTGAGCATATTGAACCCAGTTTTGTTAAACTATCGCTAAAACACATAGGTTATACATGCATTAGTAAAATAAACCCCTACATTATATTTATTTAGATCCCTGACCTTGATGTCCAAACCCAAGCCATGCTATCTAGCCTAAACTCCTTGTCACCATATTATTAGTACTATTAGCTAGTGTCCATTGTATTGGCACAATCGATATAGGTTAAAGATGAGTCATAGCAAATTGGATTCTACTATATGATCCTGTTATTCTTATCTCTGGAATTCTGTTGGTGATAGAGTTATGGTTATGTGTGTATGCATAGTGGGTTCCGGGTGCAATCTAGGGCATTGGTTGGTAGCACCCGATGCACTATAATGACCGGTCTACGGGATCCGTTGCAATACATTTCCATACTAACCACAAGTCTAGTGGGTAAGTCCTAACAAAGGTATGGAATGTTCAAATCCGAGGCACCACTTGGAGATGGGTCAAGTAGCACCTGCGGGTGGCTTTGTACCGATGTGGCACAAAAGGGGGTGCGACGTTAGCCGAGATGCGGCCCGGCGCGCCGGCGAAACCTAGAGCGGGTGATTATCGCTTGGAGCATTTCATGCTGAGGTTTTGGCACGAGTTCCCATGGTATGGGTCAATTCGTTACACTTTGGTGTATGGGATGAGTGCGTGCCTTGTGGGTACAGTGGTACACCTCTAATCAGAGTTTAAATCTTTTCGAAAAGCCGAGCCCACGGTCAAGGGTGGGTTGCGTGACATCCCACAGTTAGTTCAATCTCATGAGTGTGCATGATGATTTGACATGTAAGGACTGTTGAGCGAGGAGGGAAAACGTACTGCTTGAGTTAGATGGTATGATGTTATTCATGTTTACTATTCTGCATGATTAAACTTGACTACACTAAATGCTATAACTGAAAAATGTACATTTCCGCACTTTTAGCCATTACCATTCCTTTGATATTATCCTGCATTATCTTTGCATTCTCGGTGGCTTGTTGAGTACTTTTTGTACTCATACCCGTTGGACACACACTTCAGAGGCTGCCTACTACGAGGAAGATGGTCTAGAGTAGTGACCCAGTCAAGAAGAAGATCCTGAAGAAGACGTTCATCATGCTATTTATTTTCGTTGTTTCTTTTATTTTTACTCTCATGTAATAATGTGGTCTGCGAACCACGAATGACTGCCTGTATGTACGTTGTCGCATGATGAAGCTCTTGTTATTATTGTTTTTCTATGGAAATTCAATAATGTTCTGATTTGGTAAATCGAGGCATCACATCTACCATGATATGGAACATGGTGGACACCTCGAGGAACAAAACCTCTCTGAGAAGTATGAGTAGCCTCGAAAACAGGACATGAATAAACCTCAGACTCAGGCATACCTAGATATGGGTAATGCATGTTTTGGAAACTCAACGCGTGAGAGCGTCGCTCATCCTTGATGCGACGAAAACAGAACCCAACCAAATGACCCGCCCGCTGACAATAGGAACAATGAAACACTCTCCTAGGGGCACTCACATGGGTCATAGGAGCAATCCTCACTGGCTCCTTTGGTTTCTGCTTAGTGGTTTTCCTGGGAGGAATTTTCTTGGTAGGAGGAGTGGTTTTCTTTTAAGTTTGGGTAGGCTTTTTGGCTGATGGAGTGTTTAACCGGGCTCTTTCTTTCTCTTAGGTAGTGGGTGAAGTAAAAACAGTTTTGTTCTCACTGTCTGAAGGAATCCTCTCAAAACCCAATCCCAGAGCTAACCCTACCCTGTTAGCACATATCTTGGTCTTGGCCAAGAGCAAGTCCATCCTACCCTTTCCCTCAGAGCATTTGTTAACCATAGAAAGAAGGTATTCATTTTCAGTCATGAGGTTCTCAGCTGGCTCTCTAACAGTACCTAGCTGGTCCTTAAGGGTTATGCAAGTTTCACACACAGGTTGCACATCCTTAGAACTACCGGCCCTCTCTAATCTAGCCTCTAAGTCCTGAACATGCTTATCACGTAAATCAATGCTCTCACGTAATAAGGGGCAGTTCATGCATTCATTTATATAATGAGGACTGGAATCAACCATCAAAAGCTACTTCTGTGCAGTCTCAAGCTCAGATAGAGTTTGAGCATGCACAGAACGCAACTGAGCAAGCTCACCTATGACAACAGTGCAAGATTCACATTCAGCATCATTAACCCTAGACTTAAGCATGGCATACTCAGTAGAAACAGATTCTAGCCTAAGTCTAAGGTCTTTTCTATCTCTAGCGGCTTGCACAAGTAACCTATGCTGACCAAGAAGTACTTCATTCAGTTAATCTAATTTAATTGAAATATGGTCATAGGATAGTGGTACCTCAGATGAGTCAAGCTCATCGCTGCTGTGATCGCTATCGGCCATGAAGCAAAGGTCGGTGAAATCTCACCCCTTCTTGTCCTTCTTATCCTCCTTCCTTGGGGATTCCTCCTCCTCATCAGAGCTCGACTCCTCAGTTGAGGAAGTGTCGATGTCACTGAGAGCAGCAACAAAAGCTCTGGAAGCAGCTTTGGCTACCCTCTTAGCCACCTTGCCACGCTTGCCCTTCACAAAGCATTTCCTCTCCTTTTTGTGGTATTTTGGGCGCTCACTCTCATCTCTCTTCTTGAGTTTAGGATAGTTGGCCTTGATGTGAGAAGTGTCGCCACACTCAAAACAGCCACTAAAACCACTTCTCCTCTGATCCCGTCTCTCATGGTGAAAATGGGTGAACTTTCTGCCAATGAGAGCAAGCTCTTCGTCGTTGAGAGTATCCATCTGCTCCTTACTCATGGAGACTAGGGAGGACAAGACAAAACCTCCAGCAAGAACACAAGTACCAGATGTGCTTGGTTCGGCAGGGGTGCCATGGCCAGTGCTAGAAACTAGTGCCAATGGCTGTGGCAAAGAGTTTCTGTGCACTGCAAGAGATGCCTTGGCAATCTCTGTGGACTTCAGCTTGCTGAAGAGCTCATCACAGGTCAATGTATCATAACCTGCGGGCTCCTCAATGCTGGATATGTTCAATTCCCATATGATACGATCAAGATCACAGAGAAGCTTGATAGCCCTGTCATGGTCATTGTAAGCAAGCGTCCTGTTGGATCGCAAGTTACTCACTATCGCATCAAAGTGAGAAAACATGGCATCTATAGATTCACCAGGTGCCTGCACAAACAACTGATACTGTTGATTGTACGTGCTTTGGTGCCTGGCCTTAATCTGTGTAGAGCCCTCATGAAAAACAGTGAGTGTAGTCCAAATCTCCCTAGCTGTCCTAAGGTGTTGCACCCTATCAAACTCACTCCGAGTCAAACCAATGAACAATATATTTCTAGCCTTGGAGTTAGCATTGTACTGATCCTTTTCTGTTTGAGAGATGTGAGTTTCAGGGATGGAGTATTGTGAGTCCACAATCTCCCAAATTGCATTTCCTTGGCTTAGCAAGTAAGCCTCCATGCGCACCTTCCAGTACGCAAAATTAGTCCCATCGAACAGAGGTATTTTACTAACTCTGTCCATGTCGCCAATAGATCACAAAACTAGTTAAGGTCAACTTGTGATCTTACCCTGCTCTGATACCAATTGTTGGAACGAAAACGGCGACCAGAGGGGGGTGAATGAGAGCTTTAAAAATTTCGGGCGAAAAATAGCCTTCTGTTTTAGTTCTGTCTTCTGCGGAACAGGCTCCGAACACACCCTTCAAAGTTCTAGTTCGGAGGTATTTCACAACTCCAAAACCAGGCTTGACAAGGAGCAGAAGTTCGAAGTCAAGAAGACTTCGCTCCACACAAAACATTTAAAACTCAACTCTGCTAAGTCAGTGCAGGCTCCGCACACTCGGTGACTTCAAGCAGACTTCGCACTTCACCCTTCGCAAGAGATGACTTCCCTCTGAGGACTTCGACCAGATACTCTGCACTAGCAACTGGTACTAGGCTTCGTATATCAACGGTCTAAACTCACACAGAACATATAGCATTGAGGACTTCGATAGAGAAGAAAATAGGCTTCGAGTTAAGCCAAGAACAGTGCTTCGCTAGTAATCAGAGAGGACTAGCCTCTAGTTTACATAGAGCGAACAAACATTGAAGAACATACTTCACACGCACTGATCACTCACCACTTCTCCAAAAGCACTCCTGTGCAATAAACTCAACACAGGAAGAAGTGATGCACAAAGAGATCAAGATATGCAGAGCAAAGTAAGCATACAAGTTCAAACAGAAAATGAAAACAGAATCAAAGTTTCATTGCTTAAATGGGGAACACAAAATGAACTCACAGACTGAATACAAGAGATGGCAGCTAGCACAGGAGTTCTAAAATGGCTGCTCAAAGTGTTACTGTTGCTTAGCCAGCCTTTACTATTTATAGGCACTACTTAGCCCTATGAATAGACTACTTTACCCCTAGGGTTCACACTGTTTTTGTTTGACTCAGTTAGGGGGTACAGATGGTAGTCTACTTTATTTGGAGTCTTCTTTTGTCAGCTTCACAGAGGAGACAACATCAGCTTTTGCATAGCAGACACGATCAACCTTTGCAGTTTTGGAGTCTTTTGAAGCCCCCTTCGCACGCGAGGGGTGTGGTAGCTTCGACGAGAAGCCTTGAGCCTGACGGCCTTCGCTTCACCGAAGTCAGCCTTCGATACAGTGACGGTTTTGAGCCAAAGCCATCAAAGCCCTTGAGTCTTCACGCCATCACCTCCGGGATGTACCACCACAGCTTCGCAGCTACTCCTCGCTCAAACTCCGTCAGTCAGTGTACCGAAGCCATGCATGGATGATGTACTTCAATACAACCAAACTCCAAAGCCCCACCTTCGGAGTACCACCCTTTGAAGTCCCTTCTTCGTCCAAGGCGTCCGCACGAAGCATTCCATGAGCACTTCGTCGCAGCGCCTCTCCCCGAGCACACTCCTCGATGAGCCTCACCGGGACCATGCCTTCGATGCACCTCGACTTCTGACACCTCCGTCGGGTAAACCTTCGAATGCCTCTATCCAGAGCACACTTCGAATACCTTGCCGCATTGTTGAGGACTTTGTCCACCATATTCCAAAGTCACTCTATTCGGAGTACCCTTCGAAGTGCCTCGCCTCCGAGGACTTCGTCTCTGGGTACTGTTGACACGAAAATGTGCCCCCGCACTTGGGTCAATCTGGCGATCCAAAAGTGCACGGATACTTAGGGAGAGGCCTAAGTGTGACGTAGCACCGACGCCACGTTATGACTACCCTTAATAGTGATAAGGGGGGTGGAGTCACCAGGCAACCAGATTACACAAAATAATCTGATTAGCCGAAAGAAATAGGTTTAAACAGGTTAAAATCATCAAACCAGTCGGAGCCCTCCTGGTTCGAAGTCTGATGCGAAGGGTGCGCCAAAGGGTACCTTTGGCGTCTGGTGCGAAGTGCTCCGCCGAAGGGTGCTTTGGCGTTCGGACTGATCTGGCTGAAGGTAGACTCCAACCGATCTGAACACAGTGATCACCTTCGAATAGCGGGGTTCGGTGTGAGATCTCTGATGCAGCGAATTACAGAGTGGTGATGCGAAGGCCACACGCGGGTGCAACTTCGTCTGGTGCGGAGTATGTTCGTAGCGAAGCCTCTCAAGACGAAGTATGCTGGTGGAGTTGGTTTGTTGAAGCCTGCGATCCTGTCGAAGGGTGTCCCGGGGACCTCCGAAACTGATCTCTCATCTCTAGACACGTCTGGCGAAGGGCTCCGAACATGCGAACCTGCAACAGAGACGATGCAGAGTATCAATTCGGCCTTAGGACCGAATCTTGCGAGGTGTTGCATGGGTGGCGAAGGTAGCAATCTTTTACGCAGATTAGCGGATACTTCACTTGCGAAGTAACAAGGCAATAGCAATATGTTACGTAGATTAACGGAGACTTCACGGGCGAAGTACTAAGGCTTACCACTGTTCCGTAGTGGCGGACGGAGGGCTTCCAAGCAAACCCACGAATATATATAGAAAAGTAAAGGTAAAAGTAAAGGGACGATCAAAGCATGGCTTTGGTTTTGTTTCAGTTGGGGCCCTCTCCACGCCGGCCAGACCTCTCTATTTATAGGGGCTAACTCCTAATCTAATCTACTATTAATCTGGCCGGATAGAGATAGAGATCGAGCTGGCGTTGCAACCAACTTTATCTCTGCCGAGGCGGGCTTCGTCTAGGCCCGTCGAGGCCTGCTCCTCGGGCCGAAGCTTCGGTAGCGTGTGCTTCGGCCGGGCCCATTGAGGCTTGCTATTTGGGCTGAAACTTTGATTGCGTGGGCTTCGGTCAGGCCCTTCGAGGCTTGCTATTCGGGCCGAAACTTCGACAGCATGGGCTTCGGCCAGGCCTGTCGAGGCTTGCTCCTTGGGCCGAAACTTTGACAGCGTGGGCTTCGGCCAGGCCCGTTGAGGCTTGCCCTTGGGCCGAAGCTTCGACAGTGTGGGCTTCCGAAGCTTCAACAGCGTAGGCCTCCGAAGGCTTCCTGGCCGAAGCCCATGGGCTGGCTGGAGGCTTTCGGAGCCCATAGCCTGATGGGCTTCGGCCCTGTGGGGCTTCGGACAGACTCTGGACATGTGTATTTTTCGGCCCGAATTACCAAAAATTGATATTTTGATAATCTAGCCATTAATGCCATTTTTTGCTATCAACACATGCCCCTGCCTTTTAGTGAACTAGTGAACTAAAAGCACAACGAGCTCGAGACGATATTGTTCATATCGGCTTTTCGACACTTTCATGACGTTTGCCACACACTCGGGAAATACCCTTTCAAGTACTTACCATTCAAAGCCCTTCGAAACCGCTCCCCCTGTAGGGATTCCAACACGTATGTGTTGTCGGGAGTGATTTCGATTATCTTAAAAGGACCTTCCCAACTAGGTGACCATATGCCGAATTTGGGACTTTTCGTGCCTAAAGGAAAAATCATCTTCCATACCAAGTCTCCTATTTGAAACGATTTTGGTTTAACCTTCTTGTTGTAGGCTCTAGGTATTCTCTTCTTGTCTACCTCTATGGCTTCTAAAGCTCTTAGTCTCTTATCGGTCACTTCCTCCAGATTATCCTTCAGGAGAGCTTCTAAAACTCTATATGTATGTTAAAAGGAGATGAGAAGTTACTAGTCAAGGTTGTCTCCAGTAAGGTACTTGACGAAGACTGCTTCGCAATGTCGAAGCCTGAAGTTATCGAAGCCTGCTTCAAAGTCATCGGGATAAGGCTGATGAAGTCGAAGGTTGTCGATCGAAGCCTGCCACGTCGAAGCCCGAGGGAGATGTGCAGAAGCCAAAGTATGTGACAACTTTGACTCACTTCGAAGTCTACCAAAATGTGCTTCGATGATACTCTTCCGGGTTTGACTCAGAACACGACAACTTCGAAGACAGTCACGAAAAACAAACTTCGAAAATAACTTTGATACCGGTCGAAGTATGCTTTGAGAAAATCAGAGTGTGTGAGAAAGACCTTCGAAACAGCACACTTCGAACTGGAGTCACCCTCCGAACAAAGAAGCAATCGAAATCAGAAACGACCTTTGCTATGTACCTTAGAGAAGTATGAGCTTCGGAGGGACCTTCGCACTGACCTCTAGACAGACACTTCGAAACGTAGTCTGTTCAAAGACAGTCGTTCGAAGCCACAAAAACCGAAGCCTTCGAAGAGAAAGACACGAAATCAAAGCTCTTCGTTCATAGTGAAGTCTCTGCCGAAAACACTACAACATCTCGTGGCACGTGCAGCCTTCGGAAAACTGTGAACGAGGTTGTAGGCTAAGTGTGTGCAAACTCCGTGATGTGCATTACACAGACTTCACAAAACCAAGGCTCAAGATCGAAGCATGCAATGACAGCTCTGCCAACACATCGATCAGAACTCCAAGGTATAAACAATTCGGAAGAGCTCACATGGGAGTCAGAATGCTACTGTGACATGCTATGAAATGAATAGCTTACAGTAAAAAGGTAGTAGCTGCAGACACTAGCTATGAGTGCTATCGAATAGAAGTCTGCAATCAACAGAATAAAATAATCAGAGAGACTGGCTGAAAACCTCTGTCCATCAGGCAAAAATCCACGGTGGAAGAAAAGCAAGAACAGTGCCTTGAATAAATGAACTCCCCGCGCGTGGACTGAGATGGAGACACACAGAAATCGAAACAACACTTGTCTCTAGGCAAACAGAGATCACAACAAAAGGATTTAATACATTTCTGATAGATCTTGATGAGAGCGAGAATAAAAACTCTATAGCGAGAAAACTCAGAACCTGGGAGATGAACAACAGAGGCAGCGCACACAAGCAAGAGTAGGTGAACTCTGATTCGTTAGATTAAAGTGAGTTAACACTAACCCTAGGGATTGGGGCCCTATTTATAGGGAGCCCAATAGACTAGGGAAATACAAAAAGACCCTTAGGGTTTTTTACAGACGCTGAAATAAATGGAAAAGACCAAACTTCCCTAAAGATATTTTTATAGACTCGATTGACTGACTGTGGGCCTAAGGACAAAATAGTAAACTCCTATTTACAAATGACTTATCCGGAAGCTAAGCTTTCGTAGCGACTACGGCTTCGCCTCTAAACAGTCCGATACAAGATCAGCGGTCATCAGTTTTGCGCCGAAACTGACAAAGCGTCCACCGGCTTTGCAATAGGTACTCGGATTAGGTCGGCCCGATTGCGCAGCTCTCTCAGCCCGGCAATCACTCGCCGCCCGTGTACCTGAGTTAATCCTAGTCAACAGCCCACTGGATCCTCTACTGCTCCTAGCCCATGTACCCAGATTGGGCCAGGCCAACTTCGTGGCCCCTCTACCCGACAGTCGCTCACTGCCCATGTACCTGAGTCACACGCGGCCCAGACGCAGAAGGTCTTCTCTCTCTTTTCAGTCCTTTTTGACTATCGTTGACAATGACTCATCACATCTGGAGACATGAGGCCCACGCTCTTCAGCATGACTCCTCAATCTCCCCCTTGATGAGTACATTATAAACACATCACCTCTTCAGCTTTCAGTACTTGTAAGCAACTGTGGACACACAAAAACAAAATACAAGAAAAACAGAGAAGAAAAAATAAAGTAAAAGTTTAACCCGAATGACTAAAGGCCGATCAAAAGCAAGAAGCGGTCATTATGGTTAACCAAAAGTAAAAGCTCAAAAACGAGTGCAATCTCAGAATTCTCAACAAGGATATCAAAAAGAGTAAGGACAAATGGGACAAATACTCCCCATGAAACAAATCCTAGAGAAAGCCCAAAAACTCCCCCTTAAACTCATCTCCCAAAAATTTCTCCCCCTTGTTGACAAGTGGACTCATCAAGCGAGACTAAATGCACTCGAAAGAGACACAGACTCACCCCGAAACGCAACTCCCCCTCAAAATATGCAATGAATGCAACTAGGGTGCAGTTGGAGTGAAGAAAGCATGCTTCTCAGATATGATTGATTGCAATTTACAAAATCGAGTAGGTATAGCAAAAGACATACTATCTAAGACACATGGCATGATCAGTGCAACAGATGATATCTCAAGAAAGTCATTAGCACGTATTTTCAATTTTTTGCAAACAAAAGCATCACCATATTTTCTAGTTGACAAGCAAGGTAAAGCATGAGATGCAGAAGCTAACTGATATCTATCAAGATAAGCATTGTCCTAAACAAAGTGCTTCAGCAAACTTGTTGTCTTTTTAATTTTCAGGCTTTTTCATTTTCCTTTTTCATTTTTGCCAAGGGTTATTTGCATTTCCAACCTTATGCTAACCGACCAAGTCGAGCCTAGGCCAGAACTGGACCATCGAAAGCTTAAGACATTGGTCTTGGCATACACTACACTGTCCTAGTTCATACCAAAGTGCTATGGTAAGTAGTCCAGAACAATGCAATGCGACAAAGCAAACCCACTTGGATCTTTTCAACTCAAGCATAAAAAGGCATGGAATTTTCATTCATTTTTGATTTTTATCATTTTTATAGCACATTTTCCATGTTAAAGCATAAAGATGTCCAAGTTGCATGTCTGCATCTATGTGAGGAACTAGCTACAAGGCATGTAACAGATAGCAAAAGCACTTAGCCTACACATGCTAGTTACCAGAAGCAATGGTGATCATTTTTCAATTTTAAAGCATAAAAGCCATGCATATGACAGATATCAGACAAATCATGTGAACTGAAGCAAAGCATGATCATCGACAAGTAATCAAAAGCATGTACTAGCTAGAATAAGTAAAGCAGTTTAATCATATAACAGAAGCAGACTCAAAAAGTGTGATATGTGAGTATGTATGATATGAACACACACCAAAAAGACTCAAGAAAAGAGTAAAGAAGAAAGAAAACTGACGCAAGATATCCTAGAAAGGATACACAACACCCAAATCCCCTCGTAAACGCTCAAAAGTAGACGGATCTAGGGGTTTGGTGAAAATGTCAGCCAACTGATGATGGATATCAACATGAATAAGGTCAATGACCCATTTCTCATATTGATCCCTCAGAAAGTGAAAGCGCACATCAATGTGTTTGGTTTTTGAATGGAGACAAGGGAACTCTAGTAGGAAAGAACAACCCAAAATCTCGCAAAGTGGAAATCATCCAAACTAACTGTGAGCAGCAGCTAGAAGCAGCTACATACTCAGCCTCAGTGGTCGAAAGAGCAACTGCAGACTGCTTTCGAGAAGACCAAGAGACAAGGGAAGAACCAAGAAACTTGGAAGTACCGGAAGTCGACTTGCGATCCAACCGGCACCCACCAAAGTCAGCGTACGAAAAGCAAGATAAATCAAGAGATGATAATGCTGAATAGTAAAGACCAAGATCGGGCGCATAGGTAAGATACCTGGAAATGCGCTTGACAGCCTGCCGGTGAGACGCGTGTGGTGAACACTGGAAGCGCGCGCACAGTCCCATGGCAAACTGTATGTCTGGCCACGTCGCCGTCAAGTATAGCAGCGAACCGATCATCCCTCGAAACTCTCTCTCATTGACCTTGACGCAGTTCTCGTCCTTGTCAAGGCCCCCAAATGTGCCCATTGGGGTCATCTGCGGCTTCAGCTCTCCACCAAAGTCAAATTTTTTCAACATGTCATGAGTGTACTTACCTTGGTGGATGAAAGTGTCGTCCTTGGTCTGCTTGATCTGGAGCCCTAGGAAGTACTTGAGCTCACCCATGAGGCTCATCTCAAACTCACTGTGCATCTGCTCAGAAACTTGGACACAAGATCATTAGTAGTACCGCCAAAGATAATATCGTCCACATAAATCTGAGCGACTAAGAAGTCTGAAGCATCTCTGAGCAAGAAAAGAGTTTTATCCACATAACCCATCACAAAGCCCTTCCCCAACAAAAATTGCTTCAACCGATCATACCAAGCCCTGGAGGCTTGCTTCAGACCATATAAAGGTTTTTGCAATTTAAAAACATGTCGAGGAAACTTGGGGTTCTCAAAACAGGGGGGCTGCCTAACATAAACCTCCTCCTCTATGTACCCGTTCAGAAAAGCACTCTTGACGTCCATTTGAAAAAGCTTAAAACCCTTCGAAGCGGCAAAAGCTAAGAGAATGCGAATGGACTCAAGACGGGCAACAGGGGCAAAAGTTTCTTCAAAATCAATACCCTCCTTCTGGCAAAAACCTTGGGCAACTAGTCGAGCTTTGTTGCGCACCACAACCCCATCTTCACCTTGCTTGTTCTTGAAAACCCACTTGGTGCCTATGGGGCTGCATCCTGGTGGCAGCTCAACTAGTGTCCAAACCCGATTGCGTACAAAATTCTCAAGCTCTTCTTGCATGGCATTAATCCAATTAGAATCATAAAGAGCATGAGAAACATATCTGGGCTCAAAAGATGCAACAAAAGCAGATTAAGTAAACACAACAAGAGAGTCAACAAAAGAACGCAAAGTTCTCTCAGTCAAATAACCGATGATGAGCTCTGAGGGGTGATCGCGCTGAACTGCTCGGGATCCCTGGTGATCTGATGTCACCTCACCGGAGTCAGCAGCTGGCACCTCTGGACTCGACTAAGGGGGCTCGATCGAAGTGGAAGAAGTGATCAGAGGTCTGCCCTCGTCCTCAGTCGAAGTCTCAGAAGGTGTGGGTTCTGCAGGCTGTGTAGAAGGCCCACCCTCATCAGCAGCTGGAGTGTCATCATCTTCCTCGAAGATGGACTCTTCGAGCTCACCATCTCCAGAAAGCTCAAAAGAAGGAGTCAAAGAAGGCAAGGACTCATCAAATGAAATCTCGCAAGTCTCGACAAGATGCTGGGAGTCAAGGTTCCAAACACGGAAGCCTCGAGAATGCAAAGCGTAGCCAAGAAAAACTCCATCCCAGCAATGAGACTCAAACTTGTCCAAATGCCCTCCCTTCTTGAGCACAAAGCACTTGCAGCCAAACGCTCGCAAGTGGCTCACCATGAGCTGTCTGCCAAACCGCAACTCATATGAAGTCTTACCAAGGTAAGCTCTAAGAAAAATGCGGTTGGCCAGATAGCAAGCCGTGTTCATGGCTTCAGCCCAAAAACGCCTAGGAGTCCTGTGCTCATCGAGCATCATCCTGGCCATCTCGACTAGCGTGCGGTTCTTTCGTTCCACAACGCCGTTCTGTGGGGGAGTGTAAGGAGCAGAAAACTGATGGTCAAGACCCTGATCACTACAGAAGCTGACGAACTGAGACTTCTTGAACTCAGCCGTTGTCAGAGTGAATTTCTCGCATCCGACCATTGTTATTATTATTCAGCTTCAAAATCAGGTCATGAACAAAATGAAAAGTCTCTTCCTTAGACTCCAAAAAGAAAACCCACGAGAATCAAGAAAAATCATCAACGATCACAAGCGCGTACCACTTTCCACCGACTGAGCGTACCCGAGCGGGACCGACAGTGTCCATGTGTAACAACTCGCCCGGATACGAAGTCATCACCTGAGTCACAGGTGAGTGAGAAGCGGCAACAATTTTCCCGTGATGACAGGGATGGCAAACTAGATCCTTCTCCATCTTAAGCTTGGGCAATCCTCGGATGAGGTCCATAGAGCTCAACCTGACTAGCAGATCAAAACTCAAATGGCCCAACCTCCTATGCCACTTCTAAAGCTCAAAGGAGGATCCAGCAATCAAATAGCGAGAAGGGCCAAAAGAACTAGAAAAGTCAATTCGAAAAACCTTACCGAATGGTAAGATCTAGCAAATCAAAGACCCTCTAGAATCAATCACAGAAGAACTGCCCTTCTTAAAGCGAACCTCCGAACCATCCTCAAGAAGTTGCGAAACAGAAATCAAATTGAAGTTCAAATTTCCAACCAAAGCAACGTTGTTCAAAGAGAAATGGTCAGATATGCGAATTGAGCCAATGCCGTGTACCTTTCCTTGACCATTGTTCCCGAATGTGATGTACTCTTTGGAGCTCGGGGCAGTGAGACTGGAGAACAATCTGCGATGTCCCGTCATGTGGTGAGAGCATCCTTAGTCCATGATCCAAACGTCGTCCAGTCCCCGATCCTGCACAATCAGTGGTTGTAAGGGGGAGCAAATGGTCCGGCACCAGGTTTAGTAAAAGAGCTAAACCAGTGTCGAGCCATCTGCTCAAAAGACGGAAAGCGGAAATCATCAGAAGAGTTTGGACCAAAACACGACTCAAAGCGCGGTCCCCGGTTCTGCCTAAAGCCTCGGCCACGAGGTCTAGGACCATATCCAGAACGACCTAGAGCTCTGCCGGAATGAACACCACCATCTAGAGCATGGGCATGAAAGTCGTCTCCTCTACCACCACCTACACGACGCGTCCTGGCCTCCAGCCTCTCCCCGTGCCGAGGAACTCTCAGTCTACCACCCTACTGGTAGAACTGCTCCTGACCACCACAAGCTCTCTCTGCTCTCTCAACCCGCTTCGTCCTAAAGCAAAACTCCGCAAGATGCCCGTCTCTCTGACAGTACTCACAATGATAGGTGGGCTTCTTGGGATGTGGTTGAGGCTTGGGGTTCTTGGGCTTAGTGGTGTTTGGTGTTGTCTTCTTGGGTTGAGAAGGTCTAGGAAGAGAGTCAAGAGAAGTGTGGAGGTGTTTGGGCTTTGGAACCTAGATGGGCTTCTTGGGTGGAGCTTTGGGTTGTTCTTGGATCACTCCATCCTTGGGCTGACTAGCCTGAAAAGACTCAGTGGAGTGAGTCTTGGGATATCTCTGCTCAAGAGTCATTTTACTATACTCCACTGCCCGGCTAATGGCACTCTCAAAGTCAGCCTTGGTGTAGGTGTAACCTACCACAAACCCATCCTGCCTCTTAAACTGCTGGATCATCATGCCGAGCTATGGCTCTCTAGCACTGATCCAACTTAGGATTGAATGGAGGTAATGTTCTCATTTTGAGCATCAGCTAGCTCCTCTCTCAAGGAAGCTAGAACCTCCACCTGATACAAGCAGATCTCACACTCTCTATCTACTTGGATAGACTTCTCAGCTTTCAGCTTAATCAACTCCACTCTAAGAGACAAGCAGTTCTCACAGACAGTGGGTGAAACTAATAGTGTCTCAAGCTCTAGCCTAGTCTGCGCCAACTCAGCTCTCACTCTCTCCAAATCACCCAAATGCTCATCGCCCTTGACTTTAGCTCACCTAAACTAGCTAGATGAGATGGGCAATTAGCACAGGGTACGACGACAGTGGCTTGAGCATCTTTCAGCTCCTGCTGAGCGCATTATGCTTAGTGGCCAAAGCATCCCTCTCATCAACCCTTTCTATGTACCTGGACTTCAGAGTCGACAGGTCACACAGAAGCACCTCACACTTTGGGCACTCACTGCTACCACCCAAGCAAGGGGAATAAGATAGACTCTCAATTCTTCCATTGTCCATGGCAAGCTCACTCTCTAATTCATCTATCCTCTTCTTAGCCCCCCTAAGTAGTTTTTCCCGATATTTTAACTCCTGACGATTGTTTTCAAGTAAATCAACGATTTTGCGTTCATAAGATGATACCTTTTCGTTGTCGTTGTCGTCGGAGTCATCGGAGGAGCCCTTCTCTTCCTTATCCCAAAGAGCCATTGAGTAGAAGCTCTTGCGGGATCTTCGGCGTTGATGTGAGTGGCTCTTCGGTCTGTCCCCGAAGGCCATGAAGCAAAGGCTCACCGGATCGTCCTTGTCCTTCCCCTTCCTGATGATGATCTCCTCATCGCTTGAGCTCGATGAAGAGGAAGAAGACGTGGAACGCTTGGAGTAGCTCTTCTCCATCTCGGTGAAGAAAGCCTTGTCGCGCTTCTTATTCTCTCACCGGTAGTCCTTCAGGGGCTTTCTGAAGAATTTGGTCTTTGGTTTGCCCTTGTTGAAGGAGGAACTGTCGTGCTTGCCGTAGTCGTGGAAGCCACCACCGGTGCCCTTCTTGTGACCATTGCGCTTGGGGTAGTCAGTGATGAAGTGTCCTGGGTCACCACACTCAAAACACCCGGATTTTGTGCCGTGTCTCTTGAAAAATCTCTTGTCATAAACATGACGCACCCGGTTGTTAAAAAGACACAGGTCATCATCTCCCAAAGACTCAAGCTGGTCCTCAGTGATAGACATCAAAGAGATCCCAGCATAGCTCACAGAAGAGAGATCAACAAAAGGTGTAGCAAGGGCCAGAGACTTTGATCCAGAGCCAGTGAGATTTGATCTCAACTAGGTATCAACCTCGGTGGCCTTCAGCTTGCTAAACAACTCAGAAATGGTCAAGGTATGATTAGATGTGCTCTCAATGATAGAGAATACCTTGATCTCCCAGATCTTAGGGTCCAAGGTATGGAGAACCTTGAGCGCCTACTCATGATCTGAGACTAACTGAACACCCTCAGCCTTGTTGTCCCGAAGCTTGTTTATGATCGATTGAAAATGACCAAACAACACTTCAACAGATTCACCCGGCTTTTGTGTGAAGTTCTCATATTCTCTCTCACAGTGGTGAGATGGCTCACGCGCTCAAATTCAGTGTGACCTAAACCATAAAACAAAATGTTCACATCTTTGTTATTGTTCAGATGTTGGGCGATGATACCAAGAGAATCAGGCTCAGCAACTGGCAATATGACAAAAGTAGTGTGAACACAAATGTCCCAGACGTCCGAGCTTTGGCTCATAAGATAGGCTCTCATGCGAGTCTTCCAATAGTTGTAGCCATAAGCTTCCAAGGACGGGACCTTTCCTGGAGACATCATGATCACTGCTAGGGTTTAGAACCGGTTACGGTATGGAAAAACCCTAACCAGGCTCTGATACCACTTGTAGGACCAAAAGTAGCGACCAGAGGGGGGTTAATGGACGCCTAAAAATATTCTTTCGAATCAATGGCCTGCTCCCAACACCCAACGCACCTCAAAAGACTTAGCAGGAAAACGCGAACAGATCGACAAAGCCTAAAAGTATCTAGCCTATAAACGACCGATGTTCTAGACAAAGAAACACCAACCCTGTGATAATAGGCAGAATAACAGAGCATTTAAAAGATGGGCAGATCAAGGTACACAGAGCTAAATTGTCACGGCAAAAACTCTGTATGTACGTTAAAAGGAGATGAGAAGTTACTAGTCAATGTTGTCTCCAGTAAGGTACTTGACAAAGCATGCTTCGCAATGTCGAAGCCTGTTTCGAAGTCACCGGGTGAAGGCTGACGAAGTCGAAGGTTGTCGATCGAAGCCTGCCACGTCGAAGCCCGAGGGAGATGTGCAGAAGCCAAAGTACGTGACAACTTCGACTCACTTCGAAGTCTACCAAAATGTGCTTCGATGATACACTTCGGGGCTTGACTCATGATGGGGGATTGGTCCCGATCTTCCGCTAGGTAAAGGATAACTTGGGTTGGTGGAGAATCTCGACGTTGGCGATCCAAAGCTCCGGTCCGGCGGATCAAAACCTTGCAATCGTTACACCACTGTCTCCGTTGGTTATCAACCACGCAGGACGCGATTGACCTCGCCACGAAGGCTAATTCCTGCAAGCGAACCCAAGAACACAAGCAAGAACAGGAAGGATACAAATCGAATGCCAAATCACAAACAA
This sequence comes from Zizania palustris, assembly GCA_019279435.1. Taxonomy (NCBI): domain Eukaryota; kingdom Viridiplantae; phylum Streptophyta; class Magnoliopsida; order Poales; family Poaceae; genus Zizania; species Zizania palustris. The sequence goes on from JAAALK010000080.1 coordinate 54,632,777, forward strand.
ACGAAGAGAAGGTGAGGTTTCACAAACGCCAATGCAGCAGCCAATCGGTCCGGTGCAAGAGGCGGGATCTAAACACACAAGTGTAGATGCAAACAAAGCAAAACCTAATCCTAGAGGTGGCTGGAGTGAATATATAGGGCGTGGGCAGCCTGTGGAAGGTGAACAGACTTGGGTTGTGGGCTAGAAGACGTACAGACTTGGACTATGGGCCAACACGGCCCAGTTCTGTCACGCAGGACTGTTTTAACCACACAGGTCGACTCAAGACTCCAAAAGAGACGAAACCAACGGCAAACGATCCGTCTTCTCCTCAGCTTTCCAAAAAGTCCAAGAACGCGCCAATCGGACTTCGTATGAGGAAGTTATGCCCATTTTGGTGCATGGTGGTCGATGTAGTCCGAACCAGCGAATTCTTGACTTCAAATCATCCGTGCGCCTCCGTCTTCAACTCCAACTCTTCTATTTCATCTCCCATGTTCCTAAGCAACAAAATATCACTAGTATTCAGTAGCATCCCGTCCAAACAAATATTAACATAGTTGCTAAGGAAAGAATTAACCTCATGGTTCAAGCGACGGGCACGGGCGCGTGTGATCGGTTCTTGTAGTTGAATTTTAGGTGGAGGCTCCATGTGTGTATCATGTGAAGTGATGTCCTCATCATCCTCCTCTTCTTGAATTGGAGTCGTCCTCGACTCAAGCTCATCGTCATCTCCCAAATAGGGCTTTAAATCTGAAATGTTAAATGTGGGACTAACCCCAAAAGCTGCAGGCAACTCAAGTTTATATGCATTATCATTTATCTTCTCAAGCACACGGAAAGGGCCATCAGCACGGGGCATCAGCACGGGGCATCAATTTAGACTTTCGCAAATCAGGAAAACGATCCTTGCGCAAGTGCAACCAAACAAGATCACCCGGTTCAAATGTTATCTCTTTTCTACCCTTACTACCATAAGCACGATATTTCTCATTCATTTTCTCTATGTTTGCTTTAGTAGTTTCGTGCATCTTAAGCAATAATTCAGCACATGTAGTAGCATCAAAATTTAAGTTTTCAGATGGTGGTAATGGTAGCAAATCAATAGGAGCACGCGGATTAAAGCCATAGACCACTTGAAACGGACTTACCTTAGTAGTGCAGTGTACTAACCTATTATATGCAAACTCAATATGAGGTAGACACTCTTCCCAAAGCTTCAAGTTGGTCTTCAAAACAGCCCTCAACATGGTGGACAATGTACGGTTGACGACCTCCGTTTGTCCATCCCTTTGGGGGTGACAAGTAGTAGAAAACAGCAGCTTCGTCCCCAACTTATGCCACAACGTCCTCCAAAAATGACTTAAAAATTTAGAATCACGATCTGAAACGATGGTATTGGGAACTCCACGCAAGCGTACGACCTCTCTGAAAAACAAATCAGCAACATTTGTAGCGTCGTCGCTCTTGTGACAAGGTATAAAATGCGCCATTTTAGAGAACCGATCTACCACCACAAAAATACTATCTCTCCCCCTCCTAGTTCTAGGTAATCCTAACACAAAATCCATAGAAATATCTTCCCAAGGTACACTAGGAACGGGCAGAGGCATATAAAGACCGTGTGGGTTTAGACGGGACTTAGCTTTATTGCAAGTAGTGCATCGTGCCACATAGCGCTCAACATCTCGTCTCATCCTAGGCCAATAGAAGTTTGTGGACAGCACATCATCGGTTTTCTTTGATCCAAAATGACCCATCAAACCACCACCGTGTGCTTCCTGCAATAACAACAAGCGAAGAGAGCTAGCCGGCACGCATAACTTGTTAGCACTAAAAAGATATCCATTATTCAGCACATATTTGTTCCAAGCACAATCATTTGTACAATTTGCAAAAGCATCTTTGAAGTCCAAATCAGTAGCATACATGTCCTTCAATGTTTCTAAACCAAAGATCTTATAATCAAGTTGAGAAAGCAATGTATAACGTCTAGATAAAGCATCGGCAATAACATTATCTTTCCCTTTCTTATGCTTAATGATATATGGAAAAGTCTCAATAAATTCTACCCATTTAGCATGTCTTTTATTCAGATTTGCTTGACTACGTATATGCTTCAATGCTTCATGATCCGAATGAATAATAAACTCCTTAGGCAAAAGGTAATGTTGCCAAGTTTCAAGCACACGCACTAAGGCATATAATTCCTTATCATAGGTAGAATAATTCAACTGTGGGCCATGTAATTTCTCACTAAAATAGGCCACGGGTTTACCTCCTTGTAGCAGCACACCTCCTAATCCAAAACCACTAGCATCACATTATAACTCAAAAGGCTTACTGAAGTCGGGTAGCTGAAGTAGAGGTGCATGTGTAAGACGATCTTTGAGTGTGGCAAAGGCTTGTTCATGTGCTGGCTCCCAAGTAAAAGTAACTCCCTTCTTGGTCAACTCATGCAAAGGACCGGCTATGGTGCCGAAATCTTTCACAAAACGCCGGTAGAAACCTGTAAGACCAAGAAAACTACGTACTGCAAGGTGAGGTTTAGTTGCCAAGCATGACACGTCCTTTCAGATTGATAACTTGTGATGAAGAAGGAGAAACAACTTTACCTTTTTGTTGCCTCGAAGGTGTTTTAGCTACTTGCTGATTTTCAGAAGGTTGTTTGCTCTTTTGTGCGTCTCTAGCATGTTTTTCTTGTTCAAATTTCACAATTTCAGCAGGAGTCATAGGAAGCAATGTAACTTTCTTTCCTTTATACATAAATGTGTACTTATTGCTCCTACCATGGTGTGTAGCATCAGTATCATATACCCAAGGTCTACCAAGTAATAGAGAACATGATTGCATTGGTACTACATCAAAATCAGCAACTCTGAAGTATGTACCAATGGAAAATTCGATGTGAGCAGTTTGTGTTACCTTGACCTTACCGCTATCGTTGAACCATTGCACATGGTAAGGGTGTGGATGTGCACGTGTGGGAAGTTGAAGCTTAGTTACCATGTCGAGGCTCACCAAATTGTTGCAACTACCGCTGTCGATGATGACACGCACACGACGGTCATTGACGACGAAGAAGGTCTGAAACAGATTGTTCTGTTGTGACTGGTCGTCCTGGTCCATGTGAGTGCTCAAGTCACGTTGTACAATAAATGCTGCCATGTTAGTGAAAAGACAAAGCAACAAAGAATAATCCTTATGTAAACAGCTAGGTGGGGTGGTGGATGTGTGGTGGAAGCAATCCGTCAAGCACCTTACCCACGCTTGCAAGTGTCCTTACCACGCCACAGTGAGGTCACCGGCCTACAGGTGATGAACCAAGTGGAGGGTGGTGTACAATTGCAAGAAATGAACCTGTCCTGACCAAGAGAAAGGTGTAGCTTGGAAGGCAAAGTGAGTAGCAAGGATTAGCGATAATAATAACAGTTAAACCAAGTTCAATAAGTATTCCCTAGTACTCGTCAAAGTTGCTGGTCTTAGTGCTCCCAATGTGAAAATTCAAGCAATAGAGGGAAACTATGTGCCCAAAACTCAAATGGAAACAATAACAGGATCTGTTACCGCCGCTGATACTTCTGTTACTACCGCTGATCGGACAAGAGTTCGGACAAGAGATCGGACAAGCAGAATCTTTTACTGCCGCCGATAATGCTGTTACTACCGCTGACCGGACAAGAGTTCGGACAAGAGATCGGACAAGCAGAATCTATTACTGCTGCCGATAATGCTGTTACTACCACTTCTTCTCTTTTTTTGATTTTTTTTCTCTCTTCTTTTTTTTCACTCTATTTTTTTTAACAAGGATGACCAGAGATGCAACCGCAAAAATTGGCACCTACAACTGAGGTGGGATGTGGCTCACAAAAATTCAAACAAGTTCGATGTCCGGCGAGCAAAAACTTTGACCAATTTTTTTCTTTATCTTCCTGATTTGTTTTGGCGATTTTGGTGAGGACTAACAGGGGAACCGTGCTAGGGTACCCACCCAAATTGGGTCAGGAACACGCTCAAAAAATTTCAGATTTTTCTGCCAAACGAGCGAAAAGTTATGCCTGTTTTACTGAAGGGGGGTCACAAAGAGTCGATGTGGAAAACAAATAGGGTTGCGGAAGGGGGGTTTTTTGGTGGGGAATTTTTTTTTCTGAGACACAAGAACGACTACTACTCAAACGACATAGAGGGATGACTAAACCAGCAACAAGACTCGACCAAGAACACGAACTCAACAAAGTTAAAACTGAAATTAAAATCGCAAGGCACAAAGGGGTTCTCGGTGGGGAATTTTTTTTTGGTGCGGTTTTCTGGACTCTAGGTAAGAACAAAAGCAGATCGAGATTACCTAACGGGAAATCTGAGCTCTGATACCAACTGATGGGGGATTGGTCCCGATCTTCCGCTAGGTAAAGGATAACTTGGGTTGGTGGAGAATCTCGACGTTGGCGATCCAAGGCTCCGGTCCGGCGGATCAAAACCTTGCAATCGTTACACCACTGTCTCCGTTGGTTATCAACCACGCAGGACGCGATTGACCTTGCCACGAAGGCTAATTCTTGCAAGCGAACCCATGAACATAAGCAAGAACAGGAAGGATACAAATCGAATGCCAAATCACAGACAAACGAAGATAAGGTGAGGTTTCACAAACGCCAATGCAGCAGCCAATCGGTCCGGTGCAAGAGGCGGGATCTAAACACACAAGTGTAGATGCAAACAAAGCAAAACCTAACCCTAGAGGTGGCTGGAGTGAATATATAGGGCGTGGGCAGCCTGTGGAAGGTGAACAGACTTGGGCTGTGGGCTAGAAGACGTACAGACTTGGACTATGGGCCAACACGGCCCAGTTCTGTCACGCAGGACTGTTTTAAACACGGCAAACGATCCGTCTTCTCCTCAGCTTTCTAAAAAGTCCAAGAACGCGCCAATCGGACTTCGTATGAGGAAGTTATGCCCATTTTGGTGCATGGTGGTCGATGTAGTCCGAACCAGCGAATTCTTGACTTCAAATCATTCGTGCGCCTCCGTCTTCAACTCCAACTCTTCTATTTCATCTCCCATGTTCCTAAGCAACAAAATATCACTAGTATTCAGTAGCATCCCATCCAAACAAATATTAACATAGTTGCTAAGGAAAGAATTAACCTCATGGTTCAAGCGACGGGCATGAGCGCGTGTGATCGGTTCTTGTAGTTGAATTGTAGGTGGAGGCTCCATGTGTGTGTCATGTGAAGTGATGTCCTCATCAACTCAGAACACGACAACTTCAAAGACAGTCACGAAAAACAAACTTCGAAAATAACTTTGATACCAGTCGAAGTATGCTTTGAAAAAATCAGAGTGTGTGAGAAAGACCTTCGAAACAGCACACTTCGAACTGGAGTCACCCTTCGAACAAAGAAGCAATCGAAATCAGAAACTGACCTTCGCTATGTACCTCAGAGAAGTATGAGCTTCGGAGGGACCTTCGCACTGACCTCCAGACAGACACTTCGAAACGGAGTCTGTTCGAAGACAGTCATTCGAAGCCACAAAAACCGAAGCCTTCGAAGAGAAAGACACGAAATCGAAGCTCTTCGTTCACAGTGAAGTCTCTGCCGAAAACACAACAACATCTCATGGAATGTGCAGCCTTTGGAAAACCATGAACGAGGTTGTAGGCTAAGTGTGTGCAAACTCCGTGATGTGCATTACACAAACTTCGCAAAACCAAGGCTCAAGATCGAAGCATGCAATGACCGACGCCTGGCTTCGCATGTCATCAAGTAGTAACGAACTGAATCACGCCACACATCTGACAGCTCTGCCAACACATCGATCAGAACGCCAAGGTATAAACAATTCGGAAGAGCTCACAAGGGAGTCAGAATGCTACCGTGACATGCTATGAAATGAATAGCTTACAGTAAAAAGATAGTAGCTGCAGACACTAGCTATGAGTGCTATCGAATAGAAGTCTGCAATCAACAGAATAAAATATGCAGAGAGACTGGCTGAAAACCTCTGTCCATCAGGCAAAAACATCGGCTTGTGCGTTGTCGGCTCTTGGGATGCTTCGAACAGAAATCCCTTTAAATGCTGCTTTGATCTTATGGATTTCATCTAGATATTTGGCAAGTTACGGATGCCAAACATGGAAACTTTTATCAACATGCCCTGCTACAATTTGGGAATCTGTTTCTATAACAACTCTTGTAGCACCAAGGGCACATGCCTTGCGAAGACCTAGCAGAATTCCTTCGTACTCCGCAATATTATTGGTGGACTTAAAGTTGATCCTTGCATAATACATTTCTTTTTGACCCGAAGATGAAATTATCACCGCTCCGACACCTGCTCTGGATGCTTGAAAGGCTCCATCGAAGTATATCATCCATATTCCTTCACTTCATTTTTCCGGAGCCCATACCGTGGATGGAGTCCATTCTGCTACAAAATCAGCCACCACCTATGACTTGATTGCCGCTCTTTCTACAAAGGAGATGCCGAAGGGTGCTAGCTCGACGTCCCATTTTCCAATTCTCCCTATAGAATCTTTGTTTCGAAGCATATCTCCTAGAGGATAAGAAGTTGGTACAATTACATTATGTGCTAGAAAATAATGTCATAGTTTCCTTGAAGCCATCACGAGAGCATAAGTGAATTTTTCCAATTCGGAGTATCTGGGTTTTTCTCCGGATAAAGCTTCTGATACAAAATATACTGGATTTTGTACCAACTTCCTGTTGAAATACATTTCTCGAACAAGGACCGCACTGACAGCAGAGCCCGTAGCTACAAGATAAAGAAGAAGGGTTTCATCTGCCATGGTTTCAGTGAGTGTTGCAAGGTTGCTGAGATAATCTTTAACATCATCAAAAATCTTTTGGCACTCCGGTGTCCATCCAAAATCTTTAGACCCTTTCAAGGCTTTGAATATTGGGAGGCTTCGTTGTGCGGACCTTGCTAGAAATCTGCTAAGTGCTGCAAGGCATCCAGTAAGCTTATGAACTTGCTTCAAATTTTCTAGCGGAGCCATTCTTTGCAGTGTAGTTATTTGAATTGCGCTAGCTTCGATCACCCTGTTCGAAACTAAATACCCTAACAGTTTCCCAGCTTGAGCCCCGAAGATACATTTTTCATGGTTGAGGCGAACTCCACATGCTCGGAGGCTCTGAAATGTTTCTGCTAAGTCTAGATTATGCTAGTGCTTTAAAGCACTTTTTATTACAATATCATCCATATAGGCTTCGGCATTACAGCCTATTTGGTGACCTAGAGCTTTAGCAATTAACCTTGAAAAAGTTGCTCCGACATTTCTCAAGTCGAAGTGCATTCTTACATAGCAAAATACTCACGAAGGAAACTCAAGAGCTCCGAGCCAGCAGTGGAGTCAACTAATTGATCAATGCAGGGCATGGGGTAGGGGTCACGTGGGCATACTTTATTCAAGGATGTAAAATCAATGCACATGCGCCATTTTTAGGAGGCCTTTTTCTTCACGAAGACTGGGTTGGCTAACCACTCCATATGAGCCACTTCTCTAATGATCTCGTCCTTCAACAAATTTTCAACTTCTGCCTTAGCAAGGCTTGCCCTCTCTGTTGACAATTTGTGGAGCCCCTAGCGAACAGGTCGAACCCTTGGGTTCACAAGTAGGCTATGCCTAATGATACTTCTGTCAACTCCTGGAATTCTCTCTAACTACTTCTTCTAGTGAAGTAGCAATTTCCAGAGGCAATTCTTTGCCAAACTGGAAGGGATCAATGTTCAAAACTTCAGAGCGAGGATGCTTCTACCCCCTTCGTCTTTCATGTTAATTGTCGAAGTGGTACCCTTGTGGAGGAGTTGAAGTCTTCACTTCAAGTTTAACTTCCTCGATGGTTGGTGGAGATGAAGCCTTCCTTTGAAGCCATCCTTCCTCCGACCTAGCACATTCCTCAAAGTAAGCCATTAACTGTGCTACTAAAGAAATATGCTTCCGGTGAAGCTTATCGAGGAGGCCTGCATTTGTCACTCCTTCCCAGGCTACATCAACCACCGATGATGCAGACAATCCTCTTATTTGCGACTTCGTATGAGCGAAGCGCTTGAAAAACTACCGCAAAGTTTCTCTAGGTTGCTTCTTCACCTAAAAAAGACTTCCAGTGGACATAAGGGGCACAAATGTAATTTAGAAGTTGCTTATGAACTTCTTCCTTAGCTGTTCTCAAGACTTAATTTAATAGGGGATTGGCCCCGATCTTCCGCTAGGTAAGGATAACTTGGATTGGTGGAGAATCTCGACGTTGACGATTCATGGCTCTGGTCCGGTGGATCAAAACCTTACAATCGCTACACCACCATCTCCGTCGGTTATCAACCACGCAGGGCGCAATTGACCTCGCCACGAAGGCTAGTTCCTGCAAGCAAACACAAGAACACAAGCAAGAACAGGAAGAACACAAGTCGAATGCCAAATCACAGATGAACTATGATGAGGAGAGGTTTCACAAACGCGGTTGCAGCAGCCAATCGGTCCGGTGCAAGAGCGGGATTTAAACACACGAGTGTAGATGCAAACAAAGCAAAACCTAACCCTAATGACGGCTGTAGGAGGCGCACATGACTTGGACTATGGGCCAACACGGCCTCCAACTCAGTACAAGGACCAACTCGGCCCAATTCTGTCACACAGGGCTGTTTCAGTCACATAGGACAACTCGAGACTCCAAATGAGGCGAAACCAATGCCAAAAGATCTGTCTTCTCCTTAGCTTTCCAAAAAGTCCAAGAACACGTCAATCGGACTTTGTATCAGGAAGTTACGCCCATTTTGGTGCATGGTGGTTGATGTAGTCCGAACCAGCGAATTCATGACTTCAAATCATCCGTGCGACTCCGTCTTCAACTCCAACTCTCCTATTCCATCTCCCATGTTTATAAGCAACAAAATATCACTAGTATTCAGTAGCATCCCATCCAAACAAATATTAACATAGTTGCTAAGGAAAGAATTAACCTCATGGTTCAAGCGACGGGCACGGGCGCGTGTGATTGGTCCTTGTAATTGAATTGTAGGTGGAGGCTCCATGTGTGTATCATGTGAAGTGATGTCCTCATCATCCTCCCCCTCTTGAATTGGAGTCGTCCTCGACTCAAGCTCATCGTCATCTCCCAAATAGGGCTTTAAATCTGAAATGTTAAATGTGGGACTAACCCCAAAAGCTACAGGCAACTCAAGTTTATATGCATTATCATTTATCTTCTCAAGCATACGGAAAGGACCATCAGCACGGGGCATCAATTTAGATTTTCTCAAATCAGGAAAACGATCCTTGTGCAAGTGCAACCAAACAAGATCACCCGGTTCAAATGTTATTTCTTTTCTACCCTTACTACCATAAGCACGATATTTCTCATTCATTTTCTCTATGTTTGCTTTAGTAGTTTCATGCATCTTAAGCAATAATTCAGCACGTGTAGTAGCATCAAAATTCAATTTTTCAGATGGTGGCAATGGTAGCAAATCAATAGGAGCATGCGGATTAAAGCCATAGACCACTTGAAACGGACGTACCTTAGTAGTGGAGTGTACTGACTTATTATATGCAAACTCAATATGAGGTAGACACTCTTCCCAGAGCTTTAAGTTGGTCTTCAAAACAACCCTCAACATGGTGGACAATGTACGGTTGACGACCTCCGTTTGCCCATCCGTTTGTGGGTGACAAGTAGTAGAAAACAGCAGCTTCGTCCCCAACTTATGCCACAACGTCCTCCAAAAATGACTTAAGAATTTAGCATCACGATCTGAAACGATGGTAATGGGAACTCCATGCAAGCGTACGACCTCTCTGAAAAACAAATCAGCAACATTGGTAGCGTCGTCGCTCTTGTGACAAGGTATAAAATGTGCCATTTTAGAGAACCGATCTACCACCACAAAAATACTATCCCTCCCCCTCCTAGTTCTAGGCAATCCTAACACAAAATCCATAGAAATATCCTCCCAAGGTACACTAGGAACATGCAGAGGCATATAAAGACCATGTGGGTTTAGACGGGACTTAGCTTTATTGCAAGTAGTGCATTGTGCCACGTACCGCTCAACATCTCGTCTCATCCTAGGCCAATAGAAGTGTGTGGACAGCACATCTTCAGTTTTCTTTGTTCCAAAATGACTCATCAAACCACCACCATGTGCTTCATGCAATAACAACAAGCGAAGAGAGCTAGCCGGCACACATAACTTGTTAGCATGAAAAAGATATCCATTATTCAGCACATATTTGTTCCAAGCACGGTCATCTGTACAATTTGCAAAAGAATCTTTGAAGTCCAAATCATTAGCATACATGTCCTTCAATGTTTCTAAACCAAAGATCTTATAATCAAGTTGAGAAAGCAATGTATAACGTCTAGATAAAGCATCGGCAATCACATTATCTTTCCCTTTCTTATGCTTAATGATATATGGAAAAGTCTCAATAAATTCTACCCATTTAGCATGTCGTTTATTCAGATTTTCTTGACTACGTATATGCTTCAATGCTTCATGATCCAAATGAATAATAAACTCCTTAGGCAAAAGGTAATGTTGCCAAGTTTCAAGCACACGCACTAAGGCATATAATTCCTTATCATAGGTAGAATAATTCAACTGTGGGCCATGTAGTTTCTCACTAAAATAGGCAACGGTTTTACCTCCTTGTAGCAGCACACCTATTCCAAAACCACTAGCATCACATTCTAACTCAAAAGTCTTACCGAAGTCGGGTAGCTGAAGTAGAGGTGCATGTGTAAGGCGATCCTTGAGTGTGGCAAAAGCTTGTTCTTGTGCTGGTTCCCAAGTAAAAGTAACTCCCTTCTTGGTCAACTCATTCAAAGGACCGGCTATGGTGCCGAAATCTTTCACAAAACGCCGGTAGAAACCTGCAAGACCAAGAAAACTACGTACTTGTGTGATAGTTTGAGGTTGCGGCCAGCTGTTGATTGCTTCTACCTTCGCCGCATCAACCTCAATGCCCTGTGAAGTGACAACATATCCAAGAAACACAACTCGATCCGTGCAAAACGTGCACTTCTCAAGGTTACCAAACTGTTAGGGGAAAATATTCCATCCTCAGGGTTATTGCCATAACAGCACAAAGGCAGATAATGGATTCGAAGGTTTCCAGACGTCCATCTTCGAAGATGTACTGAGTCAAGCTCGAAGTACGAAGATAGGCATTGGTTCGGAGTATATCTTCGAACTAAGGCTCTTTGAGATCTTTTTTGCCAATTAAGATGGAAGACTTATCTTTTTTCTTATTAGATTAGTCTTTTACCATTTTAGCCCTATCAAGGGTACCGAATAGTTTCCACTATGTCGGTTGTAACAGAGGGGTAAATAGGTCTTTTCCTTAATGTTTGGGCCTATAAATACCCCCCGTTTAACCCTGTAATAAGGACCGAATACAAGTTATTCAATACGCACATTCGAACTATTCTAAGTTGTTATCCTTTCGGAGGCTTAGAATAGTTCACTTCGCAAACACTTCGTTTGTTAGTTTCTATTCTACAGAAACCTGTTAGCGTAATCTTTTACACCAACTTCGTTCTCTACCAACTTCTTACATCATGCCTCCTAAGCGGAGCGCACCTCGTAACCCTGTTCGGAGGTCCTCTCGGATCTCCGGAGAGGCACCATCCGACACGGTTGAGGTCGGAGGGCCTTCGACATTCCCTCCACCTCAAACTCCGGAAGGAGCTTCCATCCCTCGAACATATGGAGTTCCTCCGCCAACTCCTTCTATACTTCGACCACCCGGAGTCCCTCTTCCACCTTCAATCCCACTTCGAACTGATCCCCTTGGTTCTCAAGACCTGGAAGACCCTTCCGGAGGAGATGAAGACAATCTTGGAGATATGGCCACTCAAATGGCCAGCCTCAAAGCCGAAGTAGCAAGATGGCGGCAAGAAGCCGCGAACAGGCTTCGCTCTCAAGCCATCCCAACTGTTCCATAAGTGCCCGAAGATGACGAACCCGTTTATCCCGAAGCCCCGGAGAACGCCTCCTTCGATAATGAATCTCCGCTGCATCCTGAGCTGCAGAAAGTTCGCTTTGATCCGAAGTTTAAGACTTCGAAGCTCTGTAAGTATGCTGGAGATGAAGATCCCGGAGAGTTTGTCCATTCTTATGCCCTAGCAATTGAAGCTAGCGGAGGAGTTCGAGACACCATGGCAAAGTGCTTCCCCTTAGCTCTTCAAGGAGTGGCATTAAGGTGGTTCTGGTCTTTGAAGCCAAGATCAATTAATTCATGGGGCAGCTGAAGAAGAAGTTTGTAAGCAATTTTCAAGGCACCTTCGTGCCTCCAATGTCAACGGGAAGCCTTTTCCAGGTGAAGCAGCTCCCTGGAGAGACATTGAGGCAATATTTCAAGTGCTTCGCTCATACGAAGTCGCAGATCGGGGGTTGTCTACATCTTCGGTAGTTGATGCAGCTCGGGAAAGTGTCACTCATCAAGGCCTCGGTTTCTCAGCTGATGTCATACTTCGAGGAATATGCGAGGTCAGAAGAGGGTTGGCTTCGAAGAACTGCAGCTACTCCATCCATATTGCAGGAAGTAAAAGTAGAAGCAAAAACTTCGGTGCAGCCGCAAGAACCAGTCTTCAAAGTTCAACATGATCGGAGAAGGGGGCAAAAGCACCCTCGTTCTGAAGTCTTGAACATTGCACCCCCGCAAAAGTTCACACAGAGAGCTCCACAGCCTTCGGGGAACAAGGTCAACGGCTGGAGGCCGCCAGGGAAAACTGCTGGCAAAGGCCAGACCCTTTTCTGCTGCATTCATGGTGAAAATCGAAGCCATGCAACTGATACTTGCAAGGCTATACTCACTCTAAGAGGAGAATATCGATAAAGAACTTCGGGTCGAGGTACTACCGACTGAGTTCCAGCTGCAGCGCGCCCAGAGCCGGTCCAGGCTATGGCGCGGATAGAAAACTTCGAAGCCGCAAGACACCCTCCAGTGGCCAATGTTATGCCACCTCCGAAGCAAGAGGAAGGGCAAGACCGAGGGAAAAAGAGTAGTCCTCCCCATCCCCGGAGGAGGTACCCTCGGAAGCATGTCAAAAAGACAGCGAAGAGACTACGTCAGAGAAGTGGGCCACATTGGGACTTCGTCGTCTGCAGCTGCTATGCCGGAGTGGTCTCATGTACCGATATCCTTTTCTGCGGAGGATGCAGCTGGCATTAAATTCCCGCATGCAGACCCACTTGTTATTACTGCTGATATTGCGGGCACTGAAGTTCGAAGAGTATTGATTGATGGAGGCAGTTCGGCAGACATTATTTTGTTCAAGCCTTCGATCAATTGTGCATCTCCAGAAAGCATCTTCTTCCAGCGGCTCGTCCGTTGCAAGGCTTCGCAGGACCTCCGCTTGATGCACTTGGCCAGATAGGCCTGGAAGTTACCTTCGGAGAAGGTTTGTTGGCCCGAACTGAGGAAGTAATCTTCGATGTTGTAGATGCCCCATATGCCTACAACGTCATCTTCGGAAGAGGCATGCTAAACTAGTTCGGAGCTGTGGCGCATCACAATTATTTGTGCATGAAGATGCCCACACAAGCAGGAGTCCTTACTGTCTTCGGAGATCGAGCTATCGCCCGGAGAGCGGAATATGGTCATGGCCCCCCTCTTGATCCAAGACAAGTAAACAATGTACAAGATAATCAAGGAAATTTTTTAGCCCCTTCCGAAGCTTCAAAGAAATCCTTCTCGAGACCAAGTCCTGAAGGAGAGATTGCAGCGAAAGTTATTGTTAAAGATGGTAAAGAATATACATTTCAATTTGGTAAAGATTTACCTCTAGAAGTTGCAACCTCCTTGGAAAAGGTGGTAGAAGAGAATTTAGATGTATTCGCTTGGTCTGACGAAGATATCACCAGAGTCGATCGGGATATCATTGAACATAGTTTGCTTGTAAACCCGAAGGCCCGACCTGTTCGGCAAGGACTCTGAAAAATGTCTGCAGAAAGAGCTGCTCTAGCAAAAGACGAAGTTGAAAAACTGTTGAAGGCTGGGATTATTAAAGAAGTGGCTCACACAGAATGGTTAGCCAACCCAGTCTTCGTCAAAAAGAAATCTTCTGGAAAGTGGCGCATGTGCATTGATTTCACATCCTTGAATAAAGCATGCCCTCGTGACCCCTACCCCATGCCCCGAATTGATCAATTGGTCGACTCCACCGCAGGTTCAGAGTTATTAAGCTTCCTTGACGCGTATTCGGGTTATCATCAAATATGGTTGAAGCGCGAAGATGAGATCAAGACAAGCTTTGTAACTCCCTCGGGAGTCTTTTGTTATGTAAGAATGCCTTTTGGCTTAAGAAATGCCGGGGCTACTTTTTCGAGGTTAGTGCTAAGGCTCTATGTCATCAATTAGGTCGCAATGTGGAGGCCTATATGGATGATATTGTAATAAAGAGTGCTTTAAAGCACCAACATAGCCTAGAATTAGCAGAAACATTCAATAGCCTTCGGGCATGTGGGATCCATCTTAACCCCGAAAAATGTATCTTCGGAGCTAAGGCTGGGAAGTTATTAGGGTATTTAGTTTCAAGCAGGGGGATTGAAGCTAGCCCTACTCAAATAATTGTGCTACAAAAGATGGCTCCTCCGAAAAATTTAAAGCAAGTGCAAAAGCTGACTGGGCGTCTAGCAGCACTTAGCAGGTTTTTATCAAGGTCTGCGGAGAGAAGCTTGCCTATATTTAAAGCATTGAAAGGGTCCGAAGATTTTGCATGGACACCGGAGTGTCAAAAAAGCTTCGAAGATATTAAAGAGTATCTCAGTAATCTTGCTACACTCACGGTGCCTACTGCGGACGAAACCCTACTCCTTTACCTTGCAGCTACAGGTTCTGCTGTCAGTGCAGTCCTTGTCAGAGAAGTGGATTTCAATGGGAAGTTGGTACAAAATCCTGTTTATTTTGTATCCGAAGCATTATCAGGAGCGAAGACAAGATACTCCGAACTCGAGAAGTTCGTTTATGCTCTGATAATGGCTTCGAGGAAATTAAGACATTATTTTTTGGCTCACAATGTAATTGTACCAACTTCGTATCCTTTGGGAGATATGCTTCGAAGTAAGGATTGTACTGGAAGGATTGGGAAGTGGGCAGTTGAGCTAGCACCCTTCGGCATATCTTTTCTGGCAAGAACAACAATCAAATCGCAAGTCTTAGCAGATTTTGTAGCAGAATGGACTCCACCTGCAACTTTGGTTCCGGAGAAGTCAAGTGACAGAGTTTGGACTGTTTATTCCGATGGGGCTTTCCAAGCATCGGGAGCAGGCATTAGAGCAGTATTAATTTCGCCTTCAGGGCAAAGAGCAATGTACTCCGCAAGACTCAACTTTAAGTCTACCAATAATATAGCGGAGTATGAAGGGATTTTACTGGGACTCCGAAAAGCACGTGCTCTAGGGGCTACAAGAATTGTTATAAAGACAGATTCTCAGATAGTAGTAGGGCACGTAGATAAAAGTTTTCAGGTTCGGCATCCACAGCTTGCAAAGTACTTAGAAGAAATCCGTAAGATCGAAGCACACTTCAAGGGTATTTCCATTCGGAGTATACCAAGAGCAGAAAATGTGCAAGCGGACATCTTAGCAAAAGTAGCAGCCGGAGCTCTGGATGTACCAGAAGAAGCTTTCTATGAGGAGCTCAGTACACCTTCGGTGCCACAAATTCCCTCTGCAGAGATTCTTTGCATTCCTAGTGCAGATTGGAAAAATTCAATCATGGAACTTTTACAGGGAGGAACAAATTTGCCTGAAGAACCACAACTTTCAAGATTGAAGCTTAGAGCTAGAAATTATCAAATAATCAACGGTATTTTATATAATGCCGGAGTATGTTCCCCTCTACTCTGATGTATATCTCAAGCCGAAGGTCAAGAAATTCTTCGAGAAATTCATGAAGGCCTTTGCGGTAGCCATTTAGCCCCTCGAGCTTTGGCAGGAAAAACACTTCGCCAGGGGCTTTATTGGCCGACAATAACAGCTGATGCGGAGAGCTTAGTCCGCACTTGTCAAGGATGTCAGTGGATGGGTCGACGAAGTCATCGCCCACCAACAGCTCTTCAAGTTATTTCTCCGGTATGGCCTATGGCCAGATGGGGTATGGATTTAATTGGTCCCCTACCAGTAGCCAAGGGAAATCTGAAGTTCGCAGTGGTAGCTATTGAATATTTTTCTAAGTGGGTAGAAGCAGGGCCCTTAACAGCTATCACTTCGAACAATGTACAGAAATTATTTTGGAAGAATATTTTTTTCCGGTTCGGAGTGCCTAGACAACTCACAGTTGATAATGGAACACAGTTCGATGCAGAACCTTTCAGGAAGTTTTGCGAAGATCTAGGCATTCAGTTAAGTTTTGCTGCAGTGAGGCATCCTCAGTCTAATGGAGCCGTAGAAAGAGCCAATGGAAATATTTTGTCAGGGCTAAATCAAAGGATAGTAGGATTAGCAAAAGGACTGTGGACCGAAGAGCTTCTGAAGATTTTGTGGTCCATTCGGACTACGCAAACAAGGTCCACAGGTTTTACTCCATTCAGACTACTATTCGGAGATGAAGCTATGACCCCAACGGAGCTCAAAGGAGGATCACTTCGCAGCACCGAACCGGAGATTGAAGAAGAAAGACAAGCTTCGCTAGATTTATCAGAAGAAACAAGACTTCGAGTTGTGGCAAATTTATCAAAGTATCATCAGCAGACGAAGGCTTGGTTTGACCCGAAGGTTAAGCGCAATGAACTAAGACCGGGTCATCTTGTTCTACGAAGCATTATAGCGCCAGGGAAATTAGGAAATAAATGGGAAGGTTCGTACCTAATTGTTCGTTCAGGACGCCCTGGCTCTTTTAAATTAGCTAATTTAGAAGGTGAAGAGTTAGCACATACTTGGCATGCGGAGCACCTAAAGCGATACTTCACATAAGGGCTTCTTGTAAATCACTTGTAATCATCTTCTGAATTAATAAAGCATATGGTCCAGATAGTGCCTTCCCCTCATAAACCTCCAGCTTCCGAGTGGACGCACTGGAACCGCGGGGTTGACCGAGAGGGAAGTGTCATGAAGCTAAATCATATTTTCGGACTTCGAATCATTGGTTCGAAGCTTCCGACGTGGGGGCTGACATAATCCGGAGTCCAAGCCACCGGCTTGTAGGCATCCGTAAAAGAGCCCAAAACCACATCATGTGGAGTCCAAGCCATTGGCTGGTAGACTTCCGTAAAAAGAGCCGAAGGTGGCCAAAACATGCGGAGTCCAAGCCATTGGCTGGTAGACTTCCGTAAAAAGAGCCAAAGGTGGCCAAAACATGCGGAGTCCAAGCCATTGGCTGGTAGACTTCCGTAAAAAGAGCCGAAGGTGGCCAAAATATGCGGAGTCCAAGCCATTGGCTGGTAGACGTCCGTAAAAAGAGTCCAAAGAGACCATTGCAAACTCCGAACCATTGGTTCGACAGAGTTCGCAAAAAAGAGCCGAAGGTGGCCAAAGCAAAACAACGTTTGAGCCATGAGCTTCGAATGTCTGTTAGCATAGTCCAAAGTGACAAATTATCTAAGACACTAAAGGTGTCCTAAAAGTTATCTCAAGTGATTTCTTTCAAAAAACAAAGGGTACTAAGTTTCCATTCTTCAGACTACAAATAGTCAAAGACATTTTATAAGATTTTAAAAGATCTTTAAATTGTAGAGGGGCTCCGAACCCCAAAAAATTGTACTCCGAAGTTTTTCTTTGCGCATAACCATCTTTGAATACAGTTCGAAGTTGCTTATCCCCAAAGAGGGGCTAGTAAATATGGAGACAATTTTAAATCGGTATTCATTATTCGAACGAATATGTTTACAGATTACATCATGAAGAATTGGTATGTATACCAAGAAGGAATCGAAGACCTCTTCGATCTTTAGAGCTAGGATTGGAACGACTAGTTCCAGCGCCGGGAGTTCTAACAACTTTGCGTTTAACTCTCTTGCCTCCCTTCGAAGCTCTAAAGTCCTTCTGTTCTTGTTGAAGCTCGGCCCAAGTTCGAAGCCGTTCGGGGCTCCTTTCCCAGCTTCCAAGTTCTTCAGGTTTTTTACTTCGAACTTCATCTTCGTCTTCAGACCATATAACGTCTTCAGAAGACGAAGTGTTCAAGTTAACCTCTTTTTCCTCCTCTTTAATATAAGATAGTATATCTTTGATTACTTCGGCCGCAATTACACCGGAGCTATCTCGAGGAACTAAAAATCGAGGACGCTTATAAGCTTTTAGAAGATCGAAGGTGGTCCATAATGAACGAAGTTCGTCATTAATGTCTAACACTTCGATATCTTCCGTATGAGGCAAAGCCTAAAAATATGATAAACAAATTTTCATTGATAAATGTTCATAAGCATAAAGCTTTACATAGCCAAAAATCCTAAGGTATTTCTAAACCTGCGGGTTTGGAGGAGGTTGACTGCTTGAAGCCTGGGTCCGAGCTTGTTTCTGGCGTTGTCCTTCATCGATCCAGGCCTTGATCGCAGAACGACCTTCGGCTCTCCATGAAGTCTGGAAGGCTCGCCAGCCAGCGACCACACCTTCGGAAGTAGTCAGAAGCCGCTCGTCGTCGAAGGTAATTGGGCCCTCTCCTGCGCTCGGAGTTATCGATCGGCCTAGATCTTCGTAGTAGCGAAGTAGGCCAACAGCAGCCACTTGTCCGGAGAGTTCTCCGTATCGAATGCCTGCTGTCTTCATCTGCTTCGCCACTCCTTGAATCCTTTTCAACCGGCGCAGAAGAGA
The DNA here is from genome assembly GCA_019279435.1 of Zizania palustris. Lineage (NCBI taxonomy): Eukaryota > Viridiplantae > Streptophyta > Magnoliopsida > Poales > Poaceae > Zizania > Zizania palustris. Next base: position 54,651,527 of record JAAALK010000080.1, read on the forward strand.
AATGTTATCATCAGAAGGAAGTGTCCCAGTAGTACCGAAGTACTCCAGGACACCTAGCAGCTGATTCATAACTTCCGTAGCTACCTTCTCGGACTTCAGCTTATCTTCGTTCAGTGCGTCCTTCATCGAAGTTACCTCTCCCAGAACCCCAGAAAGTCTAGCAGTTTCAGTAGTCGAGATATTCTTTTGGTTCAAAAGCAGGCTAGCTTCCTCTTGGAGTCTGACAAGCTCGGTCCCCGCAGTAGCATGCTCCACCCGCATTCTTTCAATTTCAGCTCGAAGCACAATTCTTTCTGCTTCGAGCTCTTTATTCGCAGCCTCCAAACCTTGTCTGGCCCTGCGCTCTGTTGACACTATATTGTCCATCTGAATCACTCGGCTTTCGGAGATGGTAAGATTCCGTTGAAGGATGTTATTTTCCTCCCGAAGACGAGTGATTTCTTGATCATTCGATATATTCGCAGCTCGGGCCAAGACTGTTTGCTGCAAAAAGAAAAAACCAAGGTAAAAATTTATTTGTAGGTAAATTCTATGTTATTTCACAGATACTTTCGTACCTGGTAAGCTGTGCGTTCTATTGCAGCGTTGAGCTTCGACCTGTCCGCTTTACTTAGAACGGCCACTAAGTTGGTCTCCCCTATGTCGCGGCTAGCTCGATCCAAAGGTTCGAGCAAAGTCCGAAGACCAGTTGTTTGCCTAAGAAAGGAGCTAGAAGGGGGAG